>ML790390.1:35578-78290 GCA_009831015.1 Picea engelmannii | reverse complement strand
ATATATAAGAAGGTTATAATGATCAAATATGACACATACCATGATACCTCGGACCAATTACCTCATGGAGCAAGAGCCCTCTCTGATGCAAGCCCAGGCCGGTAGTGATGGAAGATGGTACTGCTGACAGGACAAGTCTGGCTAAGAAGAAGAAAGATGGGCCCTCTAGGGCCATTCTCAAGTCACTCCTGCTCTCGGTACTCCATGTCTAGGACCATGTGGGCCTCGAGACATGATCTCCTAGTTATCCTTAGATATCAGGGATAACAGACCCCATTACTATTGTTGCGACCACATCAATTCAACCAGAAGAACCAATAGACCCTCAAGAGGGGGAGAGCCTTTTTCATTCACAGATGTGGGTGAAGGGGACCCCACTACATTTTATTGTTGATAGCGGAAGCTAGAAGAACCTCATATCAACAAAGGTCATCACATAGTTGGGATTTTTTACTACACCACACCCGCAACCATACAACATCGGGTGGCTTCGCCAGGGATGAGAACTTCATGTCAGCCAACAATTTCGATTGTCATATGGCATCCATCCCTTCGAGGATGAGGTATTATGTGTTTTTTCCCCACTGGATGTATGTGATGTTCTATTAGGCCAACCATATATGTAAAAGTGCCATGTTTTTTATGAGTCTCGACCCTGATGTGTCATTGTTTCTCTAGGGGGTCATCTCTATAGAATACCAGAGGTACTTCCAACTATTGTTCCACCTAAACAGTTCCACAAGGTAGTATCTCATACTACAAAATTTATCTTCTTCACAATCTGTCCAAAATGTGAACAGAAGGATACTGCAACCACTACAGCCTCGACCCAAGCACCTTCTACCCAACAGAAACAGGTCGACGAGATTGCAGCAAAGTGTAAATATTACTTCTACACACATGCATCTCATGTATATAGACTGGTTAAAAAGGTGCAACCCTTCCAACCACATGTTCGTGACAACCTTCAACAAGCTAAGTAGAGCAACTTCTCCAACAAGGCAAGTTGCTCATCAAGATGCAGATTGAGCAAAAAAAAACCCCTCTCCCCTGGGCACTTAATGCAATAGAGAACATTTCTTCCTAAGGAGGGAGGATTGATCTAGGTGGATATTGGTGTCCACCCACCTTTTTCGACTGGCTCAAAACAATTTTCTGGCAATTATGGTAATTTACTATTTTTAGCAGTTTTTAACTTTTGGGGCCACTTTGAGGGCCTAAATGAAGGTTTTTTGGGATTGAGTTTCTCAATTATAGTCAAAGGCTTTTATTGATCCCCCTAAATGAATCTCTTCAACGATACCTTTCCAAGGAGATATCATGTGCCCCAAACGGAGATCATATGCCAAAGTTATGCCCCCGGGAAGTTGATACACCAAACTATCCAAAACGAGGTCCACAAAATTGTTGGCTTTTCATCTTTCGAGGTTAGGGTTTTAGATTTTACTAATGATAAAAAGGCCTTTGGAGCCTCATTGTAGTATCATCTTCTCATAGATGAGAGTAGCCGTCACATCTCTTCTCAGAGATAATAAGCCACCATTCTAACGAGTCTTTCACTCTATATTTTACAGTCTTTGTACATTTTTGCTTATTAATAGAAAATTGTGTATTACTGTATATCTGTGTTTATGGTTGCATCTCTTATACATTTCTATTATAATATTGGATATATGAGATATATCTATACATTTATTTATTATATCTCTACTCTCATTTCATTCCAAAAAATAATCCAGGTCAGTGGTATCAGAGAAAGCTGCTCTTGATCGTTTTTTTTCAGTGCATGTCCCCGACACGGTCCAAGTATAGAAAGTTGGGCCTCGATATTTTCTTTCTTTAATAAAATAGATATCGCATCCCAAATAAACCATCCATGGTGGAAGAAAATAAAAACAATGAAGGAAATGATTCTATCAATCTGTTGTTTGAGCAAGCTCTCACGCGACAGAGGGACAAAATGATGGAGAATTTTTCCAACATCCTTCAATGCCTGTCGATAGAAACAGGCGCATATTCATTAAAAAAACACTTTGGAATCACCTCTCCTTTCAAGGTACAAGTTAATTTTGATATTCCTGTATTTGAAGGTCAGACAAATGGTTAAATATGATAGAAGGTTATTTCTCTGTTCATAATTTTTCCAACAGGGAAAAGATCACCTTCGCACTCCTTAAATCTCTCCCCCATGTCAAACATTGGTGGGAAACTTACTGGGAGAAAAGTTCCACCGAGGATTCTGGAATATATGGGGTCGATCCCACTTGGGATTTTTTTGTGGATGCGGTAAAGGAACAATATTACCTTCTTGGAAACTATGAGGACCAGTACATGAGATGGACCACACTGCGGCAAGAGAGGGTCCAAGTAGTTCCGAAATTCTCCAATACCTTCCATACCTTGCACACCAAGTTGTGTATCAAACACTCCAAACGACATTTAGTTCTAAAATACCGTGGGGCTCTACACAGATACATCCAAACTGAAATGGATTTTTTGGACATCTCATCACTCGATGTTGCTTATCGATATGTTGTTAAAATCGAGCAGAAATTTAAGCACCAGAAAAAATGTGAGTTTGGGTCTACAAATATGAAACAACCAAAATATGATAAATATGGATCTAAAAAACAGTCTCCCAAAAACAAGTCTAACCCACAGGAAAAGAAGGGTCACGGGAAGACAAAGAAGGACAATGGAAAACAGAGAAATTTCCACAAATGCTCTTGGCACAACACCGAGGAATGTCACTCAAAATAGTCATTGGTGGCTGAGATCAAAGACAAGGAGCTAAACCTTGATTCAGAATATGATTATGAAAATACTAGTAAAAGATAGATCATCGACACAGACCCCATTACTATTTTCTCAACCGCAAAAATTCAACCAGAAGAACCAACAGATCCTGAAGAGGGGGAGCACATTTTTCATTCACATATGTGGATGAAGGGGACCCCACTACATTTTATTATTGATAGAGGAAGCCAGAATAACCTCATCTCAGCAGAGTTCGTCAAACAGTTGGGATTGTCGACAACACCACTCCCGCAACCATACAACATCGGGTGGCTTCTCTAGGGACGATATCTTTGTGTCATCCAACAGTTTCGATTCTCATACGACATACAACCCTTCAATAATGAGGTATTATGTGATGTTTCCCCACTAGATGTCTATGATGTTCTATTGAGCCAACCATATATGTGGAATCGCCATGTTGTTTATGAGTCTCGACCTCGCAGTGTCATTGTTTCTCTGGGGGGTCATCTCTATAGAATACCAGACGTAGTTCCGACTACTATTCCACCTAAACAGTGCCACAAGGTAGTATATCTTATTACAAAATTTAGCTTCTTCACAATCTGTCCAAAAGGTGAACAGAAGGATACTGCAACCACTACAGCCTCGGACCAAAAACCTTCTATCCAACAGAAGTAGGTCGACAAGAATGCATCAAAGTGTAAATTTTGCTTCTGCACAAAGGAATCTCATGTAGACAGACTGGTTAAAAAATTTGAACCTTTCCAGCCACATGTTCATGGACACCTTCAACATGCTAAGCAACGCAACTTCTCCAACAAGGAAAGCAGCTCATCAAGATCTAGATTCAACAAACGCTTTTCCCTATCCCCCAGGCACTCAACGCAATGGAGACAATTTATTCCTAAGGAGAGAGTATTTATCCAAGTGGATATTGGTGGCCACACAACTTTTCCAACTGGCTCAAAACCATTTTCTGGCAATTTTGGTAATTTACTATTTTTAGCAGTTTTTAACTTTTGGGGCCACATTGAGGGCCTAAATGAATGTTTTTTGGGATCAATATTCTTAATGATATACATAGGCTCTGATTGAGCGCCCTAAATGAATATTATCTACGATACCTTTCCAATGAGCTATCATTCACCCAAAATGGATATCGTATGCCAAAGTTACGCCCTCGGGAAGTTGATACACCAAACTACCCAAAACGGGGTCCACAAAACTGTTGGCTTTTCATCTTCTAGGGTTAGGGTTTTGGGTTTTATTTATGATAAAAAGGCCTTTGGAGCCTCATTTTAAGTTCATATTCTCACATATGTGAATAACCGTCAGATCTCTTCTCAGAGATAAGTTGCCACCATTCTAGTGAGTCTTTCACTCTGTATTTTACAGTTTATGTACATTTTCGTTCATTAATAGAAAATTGTGTATTACTCTATACATGTGTTTATGGTTGCATATATGATATATTTCTGTTATAATATTGGATATCTTAGATATCTCTATACATTTCTTTATTATATCTTCTCTCTCATTTTGTGTCGAAAATAATCTGGATCAGTGGTATCAGAGCAGGCTGCTCTTGATCGGGTTTTTTTCAGTGCATGTCCCCGACAATGTTCGAGTATAGAAAGTTGGGCCTAGAGCTTGTCTCTCTTGAATACAATCGATCTCTCATTCCCAAGAAACCCTCCATGGTGGAAGAAAATAAAAATTACGGAGCAGACGATTCTATCAATCTGTTCCTTGAGCTAGCTCTCACGTGACAAAGGGGAGAAATGATGGAGAATTTTTCCCACATCCTTCAATGCCTACGAATAGAAACATGCGCATATTCATAAAAAAACCACTTTGGAATCACCTCTCCTCTCAAGGTACAGGTTAACTTTGATATTCCTGTATTCGAAGGTCAGATAGATGTGGATGCCCTAGACAAATGGTTAAATCTGTTAGAAGGTTATTTCTTTGTTCATAATTTTTTCGACAGGTAAAAGATCACCTTTGCACTCCTTAAATCTCTCCCCCTTGTCAAACATTGGTGGGAAACTTACTGGGAGAAAAGTTCCACAAAGGAGTCTGGAATATATGGGGCTGAGCCCACTTGGGACTTTTTTGTGGATGCACTAAAGGAATAGTATTAACCTGTTGGAAACTATGAGGACTAGTACATGAGATTGACCACACTGTGGAAAGAGAGGGGCCAAGAAGTTTTGGAGTTCACCAACACCTTCCATAACTTTCCCACCAATATTGGTATCAAAGAATCTGAACGACATTTGGTTCTGAAATACCTTGGGGATTTACATAGATACTTCCAAACTGAAATGGGTTTTCTAGACATCTCATCACTCAGTGATGCTTATCGATATGTTGTTAAAATCGAGCATAAATTTAAGCACTAGAACAAACAGGAATTTAGGTCTTCAAATATGAAACAACCAAAGTATGATAAAGATGGCCCTAACAAACAATCTCCTGAAAAACAGTCGAAGCCATAGGAAAAGAAGGGTCACGGGAAGACAAAGAAGGACACCAGAAAATGGTGCGATTTCCACAAAATCCCCTAGCACAACACCAAGGCATGTCTCTCAAAACAATCATTGGTTTTTGATATCAAAGACAAGGAGACGAACCCTGATTCAGAATCTGGTTCTGAAAATATTGGTAAAAGACAGATCATTGACATAGACCCTAGAGCTATTGTTGGGATCACAACAATTCAACCAGAAGAACCAACAGATCCTCAAGAGGGGGAGCACATTTTTGAATCACAGATGTGGGTGAAGTGGACCCCGCTACATTTTATTGTTGATAGTGGAAGCCATAAGAACCTCATCTCAGTAGAGGTCGTCAAATAGTTTGGATTGTCGACAACACCATATATGCAGCCATAAAACATCATGTTAGCACATAAACTTGTCAGGGTATTGTGAGTCTGTGTTTTCTTCCTAGTTTTGTAATTTTTCTTGTTTCTCTCCTTTTACAGACTTGATCGTAAGTTTTCCTTTCGGCTCATAGTTTTTAGCTGTTTGTCTTCACCCGTTTGATATAAAAAAAATTCCTTGGCATCTTGCCTGAGAAATATCAGCCCTTAGCCTTCATGTTTTCCCTAAGGTCGATCACCCCTCTTTTGCCTCTGCCACTGATCCTTTTGTTTTCTTGAGCCTTCAGCCAGTCATCCAAGTAATTGTTCACAGGCCACGGTCATGAACACCAAGCGAAACACTTGAAGTGGTTTGATATGGACTCAAATCAAGCGAGCGATAAAGATCAGTTTCTAATGGAGAAAATCCACCAGGAAGATCAGATTAACGACAATCGAGTGATCGAGATACTGCAGTTTCACAAAATATAGTGCCAGAGGTCCGAAATCGTGAGGTCCACCTAACCGTTGGTGCTGCAAAGGACACGTGATGTGCGATCATTGTTTCGTGGTTTCAAGATATGGAACGTCATGAGAAAGTCATCAAAACTCATGAAATGTGAAATTGCAATAGGATCGTAGTCGTTGATCAAAGAAGAGAGTTGGACCGTTGGATCAGATTTTTGCGATTTTGTGATTCGGGAAAGTAAGAGGGAAGATTTTTGAATATTCACGAAGCAAGATGTCCCGAAGTGTCGATGTCATCTAGGTAATTCAATCGAAGGGGATAAGTGTCAGTTGATCTAAGTATTTGGGGAAATGAGCTTTGGGAGAATTTAAGTGAGGAATGCGTGAAAGTCCCGATGTGCCGATTGTTGATGTGTTGATATGTCGAAGTCTTGAAACCCGGGATTCATGGGAGTCGTCTGATCCAACGGGAACATGTGGTAGTGGATTAAGAAATTTCACAGAAATGGGTTTTGAGGGTTTTGATTTGAGCCACAAGAAAAATGTTTTGAAGCGCAAAATTGCGAAATCAATCTGGGTCATCCAATCCATAGGAGCACATGGCACGTGATCAAAGATTTCACAGTTTCATGGATCAGGATTTCTAAAGTCTAGCAAGTAGGAATCTCTGAAAGGTGAAATCCAGAAATGCCTTTGGAGATAGGTGCTAGGTCACAACCTGTGGTCATGAAAAAGTAAGGTTTAGGAGAAGCATCCAGCCCCCAACCATGTATACAAGACTATTTCAGAGTCCAGAGAAATCATCTCAACCATTGGTTGAGAAGAAGATCTGACCATCGGTTAGGTAAGCGATTTCACCGATTCTGATATCGGGAAAGCTAAAGGTGAGCCATATGAAATCCCCCGAAACATGAAATGTCGGTATGTCATTAGCACAGGGTCATGGCCTTGGGTTACATTGAGGAGGGGCTAGAGGAAAGGAGGCTAGCTTCTGAGCCTTGGAGAACAGGCACGTGGTCATCCGCTGAGCATTTCACCTTAGCCAATCTCCAGGAAAAATATGTTAATGTAAATTGAGCAGGTGGTTGAAACCTCGGCTTAATCCATAAATGGAAGGCATGGAGGTTCTGGAGCAGTCAACCTGTGGTAACGCTATGGATGGATTTCCCTGCCAGAGCCATACCAATATGATCTTGCGTCTGACAGAGAAGTGCAAATGCATCCTGACATAAGAAGATACAGACACAAATCTTTGATTGCTATAGCAAGGTTACACTCTTGGTGTTGGCAGGTTGTTCTAAGTATAAATACTCATTTTTGATATTTTGTTAAAGGTCGATGGTAGAGCAAAGCTCCCGACTTGTAAAGTTTTAATGAACACTCTGGTTCTCTGGTTATGCTTTGTAATCTGAGATTTCTTAATTAATGAAAGTCATTTTTCTTTCTCCCTCTTGTTTCCCTTCAACACTGAAAGAGTTCATGGTTGATTGATTCACTTGAATTATTGTGACTACATTATGATGAAAGTTTTATTATAGTGTTGTTATAATTTCTTTCAGTTCCTTTGAAATTTGAATTCAAGACGACCTTGTGTTTAAGTTTTTCATCCTCAGGCTATTGGAAAACCTGATTTTTACGACAGACATCTACATTCTTCACTGAATTATTCCTCCTACTTAACCTTACTACAACCTATTGATTGAAGTTAAACCCGAACTCACCTTCTTGTGCATACCAGTCTATTCTTCTGAAGTAAGACGATATTTTCTTGAGATTGTGCCCATTTGAACTTTTTTATAACCAACCTATGACATAAAACACTGATGGGTATCGGGATTACCTTTATAGAAATCCAGAGGCGACTTCTGGTGCGAACATTTCTGGTGCCATTTTCGAGGACAAGATTGAATATTTTCCCTGGGATTCAACAACAAAACTTACTAGTTCTGAAGGTGCATCAGAACTTAGTACATCAAATATTGCAACTGGGCACCTGGAGACTCCACTGTGGTGACTTCGTTGATGAGAATCCACTGCGAATCCACTGTTTTAGTTGTGGATTCTAGAGGCAGACACATGAGGTCTACTCCACAAATTTCTTTAGCAACACCTGAAGCTGACCCTGAGAAAATTTTCAGAAAGGGAAAGGCCCTTCAAGAAGGTACTTCTACTACTGAACCAGGTATTTCTGACGATTTTTACTGTCCTCTTTTATAAACTTGAATATCTTCTTCTAATTTTCCTATCATACCGCATGTTGGAGTTTCCCGAACTTTAAATTTTGGGAGTGTTCATGTTGAGTTTTCCCCTCCTGGTCTAGGATTGGAGAGATAAATCCTTGTCACTCCTCTATCCCATAAAGTTGTACCTTGGTCTATACCCCATACCTCGGGATATTTTCCCACTCCATGTTTTATTACTCCTCCTCCTGCTAGAGTTACTGATCTTGCATAAAAGGAAACTCTTGTTCCCTCAAGCCCTGTAACCTTTTCTTCAAATCCTCTATTGTTTCCCTTTCCTCCCTAAAGCTCAATTCTAGTCTCTCCTCTCCGGTCCCTTTCCCCTCCTAGTTCTCCTCCACCTATTATTCTTGTGGCAAGTACCAATCCCCCTAGAAATAGAATGGATGCCATAGTGGCTTCAAGATATGCCCCTCTAATCCTACATCAACCCATGAACACTCTTCTTGTTGGACATTACCTAAAGTATATGCATAATTTCATGTGAGAGGAAGACATAACCGTCGAAGAACACCTTACTTCCTTCTACAATTATGTAGACAGTCTGAACATTGAGAATGAAGATGTTTGGATGAGAGTATTTGTCCAGAGCCTTGATGGTGAGGTTAGGAAATGGTTTAGAGGATTGAACCCTGGATCTATTTATGGGATTGAATCCTTATATGATGTTTTCTTGAGGCAATGGGGGGATAAAAAATACTTTATGTATTATATCACTGAGTTTGGGTCCCTGAAGAGAAAAGAGGGAGAATATGTCTCTAACTTCTCCAAAAGATTCAACAAAATGTACAATAAAATCCCTGCTGAGAAAAATCCTACAGAAGCTTCTACCAAAATCACTTATGCTAGTGATTTTGACCTCAATTTATGACTCCTATTAAGAGAAGGAAGATCTACCTCCTTCTCTCTTATGCAAGATGCAGTTCTGGAAGTAGAATCCAATGTGTTAGTAGTTGACAGACTTAGAAATAAAGCTGACAGAGATAGAGGAAGGGGGATATCTGAGGCCTCAACCTATGGTTCTTCTGCATCTCACCCTCAAGTAGATTAATTGACCAAGATGGTGAAGACCCTATCTGCATAAATGGAGAAGATGAAATTCAAAGGGAAACAAGGTCTTATGAATGTCCAAAATGTTGATAATAGACCCAAATTCAGAAGACCAATCAATGCCCCTCAAATACTCTTGAGAGAGCCCAAAAAAAGGGATAGAGATGATCATAAAATCCAAACCCCTCTCCAAAATAACCTAGTTGTTGATGATGAGAGGGAGGAAGAAGAGCTTCACCTTGAAATCCATTGTATTGGAGACACCTCCCCTTTTCCCCATTTAACTCAATTTTCATATGAGGAGTCCCTTATAGACAGTCAAATAAATGAGTTGAGTAAGAGGGAGAAGGAAAATAGAGGTCTTAGAAAATAAAACTTCTGGTCTAAGAAGGAAGAAGGGAAGTCCAATGTCCTTGATCCATCTCCCAGAGTAGAGAATCTTGCTAAAGATGCAGCAAACAACAGCAAAGAAAAGAAAGCTCAGAACCCCTCACCGATACCCAAAGACCCTATCCCAGAAGTGAGAGAATTTTTGAATCCCCTTTCCTCTTTTAGTTTTCAGCATGAAATTCAAAAGATCAGGATCCCTGTGCCCCTTTCAGAGCTAATTAAGAACAAAGATTTAAAAAAATCCCTCTCCAAGCTGTTGCAGTCTGAGCCATCTTTCCATTCCACAGACTCAATAAATCTTCAAGATGAAAATCCAACAATCATCTTAGATCCTATGGTAGAATATAGGGATGATTCATCCCCTCCCTTTTATACATCACTGAACATGCATGATAAGGTGTTGCATAAATGTTTTATGGATTCAAGGGAATCTCATAATCTTATGCCCAAAAATGTCATGGAAGAGCTCGGATTAGAAATCAAAAAATCCTATCATGATTTATATTCATTCGATTCGGGGAGAGTGCAATGTCTTGGGGTCATCAAAGATCTATTCGTGACCTTGTTTCAGCTACCCATGAAGAGAGTGGTCATGGATATCATGGTGGATGATGTTCCTCCCAAGTTTGGAATGCTCTTGTCAAGATATTGGATAAAAGGAATTGGGGGAAACTTGCAGATGGACCTCACATATGATACCATTCCAGTGTTCGGAGGGGAGCATAGGAGACTATAAAGAGAGGCTCAGTCGGTCTACATTATTAGTGATGAAGCAGACCCCACCAATCATATCATCTTTGCACTCAACATTGATTTGGGATCTAGTTTGTTACATCTCACTGTGATCCAGGTGGATATCGGTGGCCACCCACCTTTTCCGACTGGCTCAAAACTGTTTTCTGGCAATTTTGGCAATTTACTATTTTTAGTAGGTTTTAACTTTCGGGGCCATTTTGAGGGCCTAAATGAAGGTTTTTAGATATCTAGGTTATAAATGATATCCAAAGTCATTATTTATCCCCAAAAATGAATCTCCTCAATGATACCTTTCCAACGAGCTATCACAAGCCTAAAACGGAGATCGTATGCAAAAGTTACGACCCCGAGAAGTTGATGTACTCAATTACCGAAACGGGGCCCACATGACTTTTGGTGCTTCATCTCTTAGGGTTAGGTTTTTGGATGTCTAGGACTTTTGGCATTCCTGTTTACTGTAAAAATGCCTTCAGAGCCTCATTGTAATCATCTTATTGCGAATGCGAGTAGCCGTCACATCTCTTCTCAAAGATAAGCTGCCACCATTCTAGCGAGTCTTTCACTCTGTATTTTTATAGTCTTTGTACATTTCTTTGATTAATAGAAATCATGTATTACTATATATTTGTGTTTATGGTTGAATCTCTAATACATTTCTGTTATATTATTGAATATCTACAATATCTCTGTGCATTTCTTTATTATATCTCCGCTCTCATTCCGTGCCGAAAATAATCTGGATCAGTGGTATCAGAGCAGGCTGCTTTTGATCGTTTTTTCAGTGCATGTCCCCGACGAGGTCCGAGTATAGAAAGTTGGGTCTCGATCTTGTCTCTCTTGAAGACAATCTCTCTCGCACACCCAAGAAACCCTCAATGGTGGAAGAAAAGAAAATCGACGGAGCAGATGATCCTATCAATATGTTGCTTGAGCAAGTTCTCACGTGACAGAGGGACGAAATGATGGAGAATTTTGCCCACATCCTTAAACGCCTACCGATAGCATCAGGAACATATTCATAAAGCGGCCACTTTGAAGGCACCTCACCTTTCAAGGTACAAGTTAATTTTGATATTCCTGTATTTGAAGGACAGATAAATGCAGAAGCCCTAGAAAAATGGTTAACTCTGCTAGAAGGTTATTTCTCTGTTCACAATTTTTTCGACAAAGAAAAGATCACCTTCGCACTCCTTAAATCTCTCCCTCATGTCAAACATTGGTGGGAAACTTACTGGGAACAAAGTTCCATAGAGGAGTCTGGACTATATGGGGTCGATCCCACTTGGGATTTTTTTGTGGATGTGGTAAAAGAACAGTATTACCCTGTTGGAAACTATGAGGACCAGTACATGAGATGGACCACACTGTGGCAAGAGAGGGGCCAAGCAGTTTCGGAGTTCACCAATACCTTCCATACATTGCGCACCAAGCTGGGTATCAAAGACTCTGAGCGACATTTGGTTCTGAAATACCGTGGGGCTCTACACAGATACATCCAAACTGAAATGGATTTTCTGGACATCTCATCACTCGGTGTTGCTTATCGATATGTTGTTAAAATTGAGCAGAAATTTAAACACCAGAACAAATGGGAATTTGGGTCTGCAAATCCGCAACAACCAAAGTATGACAAAGACAGCCCGAACAAACAGTCTCCCGAAAACCAGTCCAAGACACAGGAAAAGAAGGGTCACAGGAAGACAAAGAAGGACACCAGAAAATGATGCGAGTTCCACAAAATCCCTTGGCACAACACCGATGAATGTCGCTCAAAATAGTCATTGGTGGCCGATATCAAAGACAAGGAGCCAAACCTTGATTCATAATCAGATTATGAAAATAATGGTAAAAGACAGATCATCGACACAGACCCCACTGCTATTGTTGCGACCGCAACAATTCAACCAGAAGAACCAACAGATCCTGAAGAGGCAGAGCACCTTTTTCATTCACAGATGTGGGTGAAGGGGACCCCACTGCATTTTATTGTTGATAGCGGAAGCCAAAAGAACCTCATCTCAATAGAGGTCGTCAAACAGTTGGGATTGTCGACAACACCACACTCGCAGCCATACAACATTGGGTGGCTTCGCCAAGGACGAGATCTTCGTGTCAACCAGCAATGTCGATTGTCATACGACATCCATCCCTTCAAGGATGAGGTATTATGTGATGTTTCCCCACTGGATGTATGTGATGTTCTCTTGGACCAACCATATATGTGGAAGCACCATGTTGTTTATGAGTCTCGACCCTGTAGTGTCATTATTACTTTGGGGGGTCATCTCTACAGAATACCAGAGGTAGTTCCAACTATTTTTCCACCTAAAAAGTGTCGCAAGGTAGTATCTCATACTGCAAAATTCAGCTTCTTCACAATATGTTCGAAAGGGGAACAGAAGGATATTGCAACCACTACGGTTTCGCCCCCTGCACCTTCTATCCAACAGAAGCAGGTTGACAAGGTTGCAGAAAAGCACAAAAATTCCTTCTGCACACCTTCCTCTCATGTAGCTCAACTTATTGAACAACCTCAACTTCAACAGGTTCATGACAGACTTCCACAAACCAAGCAGCACGACATCTCCAACAATACAAGCAGCTCACCCAGATGCAGATCCAACAAACCCTTTTCCCTCTCCCCAGGGAACTCAATGCAATGGATACCATTGCTTCCTAAGGATGGAGGATTGATCCAGGTGGATATCGGTGACCACCCACCTTTTCCGACTGGCTCAAAACTATTTTCTAGCAATTTTGGCAATTTACTATTTTTAGCAGGTTTTAACTTTCGGGGCCATTTTGAGGGCCTAAATGAAGGTTTTTCGAGATCAAGGTTCTCAATGATATATGAAGGCATATTGAGCCCCCAAAATGAATCTCCTCGATGATACCTTTCCAACGAGATATCACACGCCTAAAACGGAGATCGTATGCAAAAGTTACGACCCCGGGAAGTTGATGTACTCACTTACCCAAACGGGGCCCACATGACTTTTGGCGCTTCATTTCCTAGGGTTAGGTTTTTGGATGTATAGAAATTTTGGCATTCCTGTTTATTGTAAAAATTCCTTCAAAGCCTCATTGTAATCATCTTCTTGCGAATGCGAGTAGTCGTCACATCTCTTCTCAAAGATAAGCTGCCACCATTCTAGCGAGTCTTTCACTCTGTATTTTTACAGTCTTTGTACATTTCTTTGATTAATAGAAATCGTGTATTACTGTATATCTGTGTTTATGGTTGCATCTCTGATACATTTCTTTTATATTATTGAATATCTGCAATATCTCTGTGCATTTATTTATTATATCTCTGCTCTCATTCCGTGCCGAAAATAATCTGGATCACACTGATACTGCTGAAGATCCTGTTAAAATCATAAAGAAACCCATTTCTTTTAGTGAAATACCTCCTCCAACTAATTATGTGTGGAATATGTTCTTCGATGGAGCCTCTTCTAGGGAAGATGTTGGTGCCGGAGTAGTTTTTGTGTCACCTTTTCAAGAAGCCATACCTTTTTCCTATAAACTAGAATTTTAAGCTACCAACAATGTGGCAGAGTATGAGGCCCTTGCTTTGGGTTTGAGGGATGAAAAGGACATGGGAATTGAAGAGATAGCAGTGTTCGGAGATGCTGAGTTGATTTTCTAGAAGATCAGAAATATTTATCAAGCCAAACACCCTCGACTCAGAAATTACAGAAATGAAGTGTGGGATCTGGTCGACAACTTCTTCTCAGCATTCAACATTTCATTCATTCCAAGAGAGGAAAATACTATGGCTAATTCTTTGGCCATATCAACGAGCTAGCTTAGGGTCCCACTACCACCTAAGCTCAAGTATGATGTTGAGAATAGATATAGGACCTTTGTACCTGATAATATCAAGCATTGGAAGGTATTCGAGGATGATCTTGAAATCATAAGATTTCTTGAATCAATTGATGAGTTCTCTGCATTACAAATTGATTAGGAGCATGATTCCAAAGGTGACCCTCCCCCTGAAGTATTTTTGAATAAAATTTCTAATCACCATATTGTTCAGTTGCCTAGCAACCACATTCCAAAGGGACTAGTTCCTTTAGAAATATTTTTTGATGGGAATGATGTGTCGGTAAAGTTTAAAGGCCCAACTGAGGATGTTGAGGTAGCTGACTACAATATTGGAACAAAGGAGGATCTGGAATTAGTCAAGCTGTCAAGCATCCTGTCAAGGGAGCAAAGGGCCGAGTATGTTGAGTTATTAAAGGAATTTGTCGATGTGTTAGCTTGGACCTATGAAGACCTCAAGACATATGACAACCATCATTGAGCATAAGATCCCATTGAGAGACGAGGCCAAACCATTTAGGCATAAATTAATACAAATAAATCACATGTTGTTGCCTATTATGGAAAGGGAAGTAAGGAAGTTGTTGGACCCTGAAATCATTGTCCCTTTGAGATATTAAGAATGGGTAGCCAACTTAGTCCCGGTGAGAAAGAAAAATGCAGAAATCAGACTGTGTGTTGACTTCAGGAATCTGAACAGAAACTCTAAGAAGGACAATTACCCTTTTCCAAAGATGGAACATGTGTTGCAAAGGGTGATAGGTGCATCTGGAATTTCCATGATTGATGGTTTTTCTAGCTACAACCAAATATTTATCCTTCCTGAAGATAGAGAAAATGCAGCCTTTACCACTCCTTGGGGCACATTCATGTATTCTAAAATTCCCTTTGTATTGATGAACGTAGGAGCTACCTTTCAGCAAGCCATGGAAATCACATTCATTGGATAAAGAGATAAATGCATGGTCATCTATCTATATGACATAACAGTCTTCTCCAAATCTAATAAAGAACATTATCAACATCTGAGAAAGGTCTTCTCAAAATGCAGAAGGTTTGGTATCTCCCTAAATCCCAAGAAGTCTTTATTTTCTATGCAGGAAGGAAAATTGTTGGTACACATTGTATCAGTCGAGGGAGTCAGGATCGATTCAAGCAGGGTGGAAGTTATTCAATCCTTTTCCTTCCTAGGTCCAAGAAGGAGGTTTCATCTTTCCTGGGAAAAATTAATTTTCTGAGAAGGTTTATTTCATTTTTTTCTAAATTAGTGAAACATATCACTGCTATGCTCAGGAAAGGGAATGAAGTAAAATAGATTGTTGAGCCCAAAGAATTATTTAACCAAATCAAGCAAGCACTGACTTAAGCACCTATGCTTATCAGTCCTGATTATTCGAAGGATTTTATGATTTTCTCTTTTGCTTCATTTAACAAAGTGGAAGTTGTTTTACTACAAAAGAATGAAGCAGGGCTGGAACAACCTATTTCCTTTTTCAGCAGAGCATTAAGAGATGCATAGATCATATATGACATCATGGAGAAGCAGGAATATGCCTTGGTGAAAGCTCTCAAGGTTTTCAGATTCTATGTCTTGGATTCAGATATCATTGCATATGTTCCTTCAGCCTTCGTGGAGGACATTCTCATTCAGCCTGACATAGATGGAAGAAGGAGCAAGTGGATTGACAAAATCCTTGAATTTGACCTAGAAATAAAACCCACCAAGATAGTTAAAGGCCATGGTTTATCTAAGTTATTGGCTTAATCTAATTGTAAATCTTTAGGGGTCAATTTCATCTACACTTTCTCATAAGATCAGTAAGTTGAGTTGTCTGATAAAGGTTCTCAGGACAGACCTCCATTGGTAGAATCCATCTGTTATAAAGACATTATATATATTCTGCAAGAGTTGCGACCTCCATATGGAATGGGGGAAATCAAGGAAATAGCTTTAAATCTCAAAACAATTAGGTATTGCCTTATTGACCAGGTCTTGTATTGGAGAGACCTTCTGGGAGTGCTTCTGAGATGTCTAGACCCACCAAAGGCCCAAAAGATCATGTTGGATTTCCATAGCAACCTATGTGGGGGATATCACTTCTGGAAAACCACTGCCTACAAAATTCTCAGGGTTGGGTACTACTTGCCTACTCTATTCACTGACGTCTGTGTGAAAATCAAGGCTTCTACTAAATGTCAGAAATTCTCTAGGAATGGGGCCTAGAATTTATTAAGAATTTATTAGGGAAATTTATCCTCCTTCAAGTGGTCAGCACAAGTGGATTTTAACTGCAACATATTATTTTACCAAGTGGATATAAGCTATCCCCACCAAGAGAGATTCTCACAAAGTGATCATTGGTTTTATCGAGGATATTATTGCAAGGTTTGGTTTCTCGAACAGAATTGTTACTGACAACACTGCTTCCTTTAGGGATGAACCATTGATCAAGTTTTGTGAGCAGTTTGGAATTTCATTAATCCACTCCACCCCTTACTATCCACAAGGAAATGGATTAGCGAATCCTCCAACAAGATCCTAATAAAGATCATCAAAAGACTATAAGAGGACAACAGGAAAGCATGGGATTCAAAGCTCAAATTTTCTCTATGGGCTGATAGAGTGACAACAAAGAGGTCCCTGGGCATCTCTCCTTTCCAAATTGTATATGGGACTGAAGTAGTTTTTCCTTCTCAACTTTCCTTTCCTATAGGAAAATTCTTCCAAGACTACCAAGGGGAGCCTGATGACATGATCAGGAGAATTCATCAACTGGTAGAAGTCCAACAGATTATGGAATAGTTAATGGGCAAAGTGCATGACCAACAATAGAAAATCAAGAAGGCATTTGGCAGGAAAGGAATTAAAGAGGACTTCCAACCGGGAGATCTAGTACTCAAGTGGGATGCGCCCAGACAGGACAAGGGAAAGCATGGAAAATTTGAAGCCCTTTCGATCGGCCCCTTCCAAATATCTGAAAAGTTACCAAATAACACTTACAGGTTGAAGAATTTGGAGGGAGACAATTTTTTTTGTGGCCCTGTAAATGGGCACTTCCTGAAAAAGTTGTTTGTTTGAAGCCACAGTCGGCGCCCCACCATTGTAAATAACATTCATGTTTTATGTTTATTTTTTTTTTAATATAAGACTCCACAACCCAACACTAAGGCACTAAATCCGTGGAAAGAGATCTTAGAACCTCACAGAGAGAAATATATCCCCCATGGATCCTAATGTTAGCACATAAACTTGTCAGGGTCTTGTGAGTCTATGTTTTCTTCCTAGGTCTGTAATTTTTCCTGTTTCTCACCTTTTGCAGACTCGATCGTAAGTTTTCCTTTCGGCTCATAGTTTTCAAATATTTGTCTTCACCCATTTGATATACTTTGTTTTCCTTAGCAGCTTTCCTGATAAATATTGACCCTTAGCCTTCATGTTTTCCCCAAGTACAATCACCCCTCTTTTGCCTCTGCCACCGATCCTTTTGTTTTCTTGAGCCTTCAACCAGTCATCTGAGTAATTGGTCACAGGCCGTGGTCATGACCACCAAGAGAAACACTTGAAGTGGTTTGATATGGACTCAAATCAAGTGAGAGAGCAAAATCAATTTTCGACAGCAAAAATTCACCAGGAAGATTAGATCAGCAACAATTGGATGATCGGGATCCTGTTGTTGCACGAAATATAGTGCCAGAGGTCTGAAATCGCGAGGTCCATCCTAGTCATTGGTGATGTGAAGGATACGTGATGCATGATCAGTGTTTCATGGTTTCACGAGATGGAATGGTCAAGGAGAAAGTCATCGTAACTCGCGAAATGTGAAATCGCGATAGGATCATAGTCGTTGATCAAAGAAGAGAGTTGGACAGTTGGATCATATTTTTGTGATTTCGCGAGTCGGGAAAGTAAGAGGGAAGAGTTTTGAAGATTCATGAAGCACGATGTCTCGAATTCCCGATGTCATATAGGTTGTTCGATTGATGGGGATAGATGTCAGCTGATCCAAGTATTCGAGGAAATGAGCTTCGGGAGAATTTAAGCCAGGAATGTGCGAAAGTCCTAATGTGTCGATTGTCGATGTGTCAATGTGTTGATATGTCAAAGTACTAAAACCTGGCATTTGTGGGAGTCATCTGATCCAGCGAGAACACGTGGCAGTGGATTAAGAAATGTCGTGGAACTGGGCTTCAAGAGTTTTGATTTGAGCCACAAGAAAATATCGCAAAGCACGAAATCGCGAAATCAATCTGGGCCGTCCAAACCAAAGGAGCACGTGGCACCTGATTAGAGATTTCATGATTTCGTGGATTGGGATTTCTGAAGTCTAGCATGTAGGAATCCCTGAAAAGAGAAATCATGAAACACCCTTGGAAATAGGTGCTAGGTCACGGCCTGTGGTCATGTGAAAGTAAGGTTTAGGAGAAGAATCTGGCCCCTAGTTTCATATAAAGGACTATTTCAGAGTCCAGAGGAAGCATTGCAGTCGTTGGTTGAGAAGAAGATCTGACCATCGGTCAGGTAAGATATTTCGCCGATTCTGATATCAGGAAAATTGAAGGTTATCCATATGGAAGCCCACGAAACATGAAATGTTGGGATGTCATTAGCACAGGTTAATGGCCCTGGGTTATATTGAGGAGGGGCCAGAGGAAAGAAGGCTAGCTTTCGAGCCTTAGAGAGAAGGCACATGGTCATCCTATGATCATTTTGTCTCGGCCACACTCCGGGAATTTTTTTTTATTGTAAATTGAGCAGGTGGTTGAAACCTCAGCTCAATCCATAAATGGAAGGCATGGAGGTTCTGGAGCGGTCAGACCATGGTACCCCTATGGACAAATTTCCCTGCCAGATCCATACCAATCTAATCTTGCGTCGGATAGAGGAGTGCAAGTGCAACCTTACAGAAGAAGATACAGACGCAAATCTTTGATTGATATAGCAAGGTTACACTCCTGGTGTTGGCAGGTTGTTCTGAGTATAAATACTCATTTTTGATATTTTGTTAAAGGTTGATGGTAGAGCAAAGCTCCCAATTTGTAAAGTTTTAATGAACACTCTGGTTCTTTGGTTATGCTTTGTAATCTGATATTTATTGTTTAATGAAATTCAGTTTTCTTGCTCCCTCTTGTTTCCGTCTGATATTGAAAGAGTTCATGGTTGACTGATTCACTTGAATTATTGTGACTGCATTATGATGAAAGTTTGATTATAGTGTTGTTATAATTTATTTCAGTTCCTTTGAAATTTGAATTCAAGACGACCTTGTGTTTAATTTTTTCGTCCTCTGGCTACTGGAAAGCCCAACATTTACAACAGACCTCTACATTATTCACTAATGTCTTCCTCCTACTCACCCTTACTACAACCTACTAATTGAAGTTAAACCCGATCTCACCTTCTTGCGCATACCAGTCTAGTCTTCTGAAGTAAGATGATATTTTCTTGAGATTGTGCCCATTTGACCTTTTTTATAAAAAACCTATGACATAAAACACTGGTGGGTATCGGTCTTACCTCTGCAACAATCTAGAGGTGAATTCTGGTGCTAACACATCGGGTGGCTTCGCTAGGGACGATATCTCCTTGTCAACCAAGAGTGTCTATTTTCATATGACATCCATCCCTTCAAGGATGAGGTATTATGTGATGTTTCCCCATTGGATGTCTGTGATGTTATCTTGTGCCAACCATATATGTGGAAGCTCCATGTTGTTTATGAGTCTCGACCCGACAGTGTCATTGTTTCTCTGGGGGGTCATCTCTATAGAATACCATAGGTAGTTCTAACTACTTTTCCACCTAAACAATGCCGCAAGGTAGTATCTCATACTACAAAATTCATCTTCTTCACAATATGTCCAAAAGGTGAACAAAAGGATACTGCAACCACTACAGCCTCGGCCCAAGCACCTTCTATCCAACAAAAGCAAGTCAAAACGATTGAAGCAAAGTGTAAATATTCATTCTACACATAGGAATCTCATGTAGCTAGACTATTTATAAATGTCCAACCCTTCCAGCCACATGTTCATGACAACCTTCAACAAGCTAAGCAACGCAACTTCTCCAACAAGGCAAGTAGCTCAACAAGATGCAAATTCAACAAACAATTTTCCCTCTCCTCTGGGCACTCAATGAAATCAATACCATTTTTTCCTAAAGAGGGAGGATTGATCTAGGTGGCTATCGGTGGCCACCCACATTTTCCAACTGGCTCAAAACAATTTTTTGGCAATTTTGGTAATTTACTATTTTTAGCCATTTTTAACTTCTAGGGCCACTTTGAGGGCCTAAATGAATATTTTTTGTGATAAATATTCTCAATGATATCCAAAGGCTCTGATTCATCCCATTAAATGAATCTCCTCGACGATACCTTTCCGACGACCTATTGTGCACCCCAAACGAAGATCGTATGCCAAAGTTATGCCCCCAGGAAGTTGATACACCAAACTACCCAAAATGGGGTCCACAAAACTGTTGGCTTTTCTTCTTCTGAGGTTAGGGTTTTGGATTTTATTTGTGATAAAAAGGCCTTTGGAGCCTCATTGTAATATCATCTTCTCAAATATGCAAGTATCCGTCACATCTCTTCTTAGAGATAAGCTTCCACCATTCTATCTATCTTTCATTCTGTATTCTAGAAAATCGTGTATTACTATATATTTGTGTTTATGGCTGCATCTATGATACATTTATTTTATAATATTGGAAATATTTTATATCTCTATACATTTATGTATTATATCTCTGCTCTCATTTCGTGCCAAAAATAATCTGGATCAGTGGTATCACAACAGGCTGCTCTTGATCGTTTTTTTTCAGTGCATGTCCCTAACGAGGTTTGAGTATAGCAAGTTGGGCCTCGAGCTTGGATCTCTTGAAGACAATAAATATCGCATGCCTAGGAAACCCTCAATGTCCTAAGAAAATAAAAACGATGGAGAAGATGATTCTATCAATATGTTGCTTGAGCAAGATCTCACGCGATACAGGGATGAAATGATGCAGAATTTTTCCCACATCCTTTAACACCTGATGATAGCAAGAGGAGAATCTTCATCAAACATCCATTTTTGAAGAACCTCTCCTTTCAAGGTATAGGTCAATTTTGATATTCCCGTATTTGACCGTCAGATAGATTCGAATGCCCTAGACAAATGGATAGATATGTTAGAAGGTTATTTCTTTGTTCATAATTTTTCTGACAGGGAAAAGATCACCTTCGCACTCCTTAAAGATCTCCCCCATGTCAAACATTGGTGGAAAATTTACTGTGAGAAAAGTTCCACCGCAAAGTCTGGAATATATGGGGTCGATCCCACTTGGTATTTTTTTTTTTGGATGTGGTAAAGGAATAGTATTACCTTGTTGGAAACTATGAGGACCGGTACATGAGATGGACCACACTATGGCAAGAGAGGGGCCAAGCAGTTCCAGAGTCAACCAATACCTTCCATACCTAGTGCACCAAGATGTGTATCAAAAAATCCGAACAACATATGGTTCTGAAATACTGTAGGGCTCTACACAGATACATCTGAAATGAAATGGATTTTCTGGACATCTCATCACTCGGTGTTGCTTATTGATATGATGTTAAAATCGAGCAGAAATTTAAGCACCATAACAAACAGGAGTTTGCGTCTGCAAATATGAAACAACCAAAGTATGATAAAGATGGATCTAAAAAAAAATCTCCCGAAAACTAGTCTAAGCCATAGGAAAATAAGGGTCACGGGAAGACAAAGGACACCGGAAAACGGTGATATTTCCACAAATTCCCTTGGCACAACATCAAGGAATTTCGCTAAGAACAGTCATTGGTGGCCGATATCAAAGACAAGGAGACGAACCCTGATTCTGAATCTGATTCTAAAAATAATGGTAAAATACAGGTCATCGACGCAGACCCAATTGATATTATCGTGACTGCAACAATTCAACCAGAAGAACCAACAGATCCTGAAGAGGGGGAGAGACTTTTTCATTCATAGATGTGGGTGAAGGGGACCCCACTGCATTTTATTGTTGATAACGGAAGCCAGAAGAACCTCATCTCAGAAGAGGTCGTAAAATAGTTGGGATTGTTGACAACACCACACCCGTAGCCATACAAAATCGGGTGGCTTTGTCAGGAAAAAGATCTTCATGTCATCCAACATTGTCAATTGTCATACAACATCTATCCCTTCAATGATGAGGTATTATGTGATGTTTCCCCACTGGAAGTCTGTGATGTTCTCTTGGGCCAACCATATATGTGGACGCGCCATGTTGTTTATGAATCTCGACCCCACAGTGTCATTGTTTCTCTCGAGGGTCATATCTACAGAATACTAGAGGTAGTTCTGAATACTATTCCACCTAAACAGTTCCACAAGGTAGTATCTCATACTACAAAATTTAGCTTCTTCACAATTTGTCCAAAAGGTGAGCAGAAGGATACTGCAACCACTATAGCCTCGGCCCAAGAACCTTCTATCAAACAAAAGTAGGTTGAAAAAAGTGCAGTAAAGTGTAAAGATTCCTTCTGCACACAGGCATCTCATGTAGCAAGACTGGTTAGAAAGGTCCAACCCTTCCAGCCACATGTTCATGACAACCTTCAACAAGCTAAGTAGTGCAACTTCTCCAATAAGGCAAGGAGATCATAAAGATGCAGATTCAACAAACACTTTTCCCTCTCCATCGGGCACTCATTGCAATGGATACTATTGCTTCCTAAAGAGGGAGGATTGATTCAGGTGGATATTGGTGGCCATCCACCTTTTCCAACTGGCTCAAAATAGTTTTCTAGCAATTTTGGTAATTTATTATTTTTATCTGTTTTTAACTTCTGAGGCCACTTTGAGGGCCTAAATGAAGGTTTTTTGGGATCAATATTCTCAATGATAGTTGACGACTCTAATTGATCCCCCTAAATGAATTTCCTCGACGATACCTTTCCAATGAGCTATCATGCGCCCCAAACGAATACCATAGGATTTTCATCTTCTGGGGTTAGCGTTTTGGATTTTCTTTATGATAAAAAGGCCTTTGGAGCCTCATTTTAAGATAATATTCTCATAGATGAGAGTATCCATCAAATCTCTTCTCAAATATAAGATGCCACCATTCTAGCGAGTCTTTCACTCTGTATTTTACAGCCTTTGTAAATTTTCGCTCATTAATAGAAAATTGTGTATTACTGTATATCTATGTTTATGGTTGCATCTCTGATACATTTATGTTATAATATTCTATATCTGATATATATCTGTACATTTATTTATTATATCTTTGCTCTCATTTCGTGCTGAAAATAATCCAGATTAGTGGTATTAGAGCAGGCTACTCTTGATCATTTTTTTTTCAGTGCATGTCATTGATGAGGTCCGAGTATAGAAATTTGGGCCTAGAGATTTTCTCTCTTGAAGAAAATTGATCTCACATGCCCATGAAACCCTCCATGGAATAATAAAAGAAAAACGATGGAGCAGATGATTCTATCAATCTATTGCTTGAGCAAGCTCTCAAGAGACAGAGGGATTAAATGATGGAGAATTTTCCCACATCCTTCAATGCTCGTCGATGGCAACATGGCCATCTTCATCAAACAACCACTTTGGAAGAACCTCTTCTTTTAAGGTACAAGTTAATTTTGATATTCCCGTATTTGAAGATCATATAGATGCGAATACCCTAGACAAATGGTTAAATCTGTTAGAAGGTTATTTATCTATTCATAATTTTCCTGACAAGGAAAAGATCACCTTCGCACTCCTTAAATATCTCCCCCATGTTAAACATTGGTGGGAAAATTGTTGGGAGAAAATTTCCATTGAGGAGTCTGGAATATAAGGGGTTGAGCCCACTTGGGAATTTTTTGTGGATGTGGTAAAGGAAAAATATTACCCTGTTGGAAACTATGAGGACTAGTACATGATATGGACCACACTATTGCAAGAGCGGGGCGAAGCAGTTCCAGAGTTCACCAATACCTTCCATACATTGCGCACCAAGCTCGGTATCAAAGACTCTGAACGACATTTTATTGTTGATAGTGGAAGCCATAAGAACCTCATCTCAGCATAGGTCACCAAACAGTTGGGATTGTCGACAACACCACACCCGCATCCATACAACATTTGGTGGCTTCACCAAGGATGAAATTTCCATGTCAGCCAACAGTGTCAATTTTAATACAACATCCAACCCTTCAAGGATGAGTTATTATGTGATTTTTCCCCACTGGATGTCTTTGATGTTCTCTTGGGCCAACCATATATGTGGAAGCACCATGTTGTTTATGAGTCTCGACCCCATAATGTCATTATTTCTATGGGGGGGAATATCTATAGAATACCAGAGGTAGTTCCAACTACTATTCCACCTAAACAGTGCCACAAGGTATTATCTCATACTACAAAATTCAGCTTCTTCACAATCTATCCAAAAGGTGAACAAAAGGATACGGCAACCACTACAGCCTCAACCCAAGCACCTTCTATCCAACAGAAGCAGGTCAAAAATATTGCAGCAAAGTTTAAAGATTCCTTCTCCACACATGCATCTCATGTTTCAAAAATTGGTTAGAAAGGTCCAACCCTTCCAGCCACATGTTCTTGACAACCTTCAACAAGCTAAGCATCACAACTTCTCCAACAAGGCAAGCAACTCATCAAGATAAAGATTGAGAAAATGGTTTTCCCTCTCCCTCGGAAACTCAACGCAATGGATACAATTTATTCCTAAGGATGGAGTATTGATCCAGATGGATATTGGTGGCCACCCACCTTTTCCAACTGGCTGAAAATAGTTTTCTGGCAATTTTGGTAATTTACTACTTTTAGCAATTTTTAACTTCTGGGGCCACTTTGAGGGCCTAAATGAAGGTTTTTTGGGATCGAGTTTCTCAATGATATTCAAATCCTTTGATTTATCCCCCTAAATGAATCTCCTCGACGATACCTTTCCAAGAAGTTATCATGCGCCCCAAACGGAGATATTATTCCAAAGTTACACCCTTGGGAAGTTGATACACCAAACTACCCAAAACAAGGTCCACAAAATTGTTGGATTTTCATGTTGTAGGGTTAGGGTTTTGGATTTTATTTATGATAAAAATGAATTTGGAGCCTCATTGTAAGATCATATTCTCACATATGGGAGTAGCCATCACATATCTTCTTAGATATAAGATGCCACCATTCTAGCGAGTCTTTCACTCTATATTTTAAAGTCTTTGTACATTTTCGCTCATTAATAGAAAATTGTGTATTAATGTGTATCTATGTTTATAATTTCATCTATGATACATTTATGTTATAATATTGGATATCTGAGATATCTCTGTAAATTTCTATATTATATATCTTCTCTCATTTCATGCTGAAAATAATCAGGATCAGTGGTATCAGAGCAGGTTACTCTTGGTTTTGTTTTTTTCAGTGCATGTCCCCGACGAGGTCCGAGTATAGAAAGTTGGGCCTCTATATTGTATCTCTTGATGACAATCGATCTCATGCTCCCAAGAAACCCTCGATGGTGGAAGAAAATAAAAATGACGAAGAAGACAATTCTATCAATCTGTTGCTTAAGCAAGCTCTCACGCGAGAGAGGGACGAAATGATTGACAATTTTTTGCACATCCTTCAAATCCTGTCGATAGAAACAGGCGCATCTTCATCAAACAACCACTTTGGAAGCACCTCTGATTTCAAGGTACATGTTATTTTTTATATTCCCATATTTGAAGGTTAGATAGATGCGGATGCCCTAGACAAATGGTTAAATCTGTTAGAAGGTTATTTCTCTGTTCATAATTTTTCCGATAGGGAAAATATCACATTAACACTCCTTAAATCTCTCCCCCATGTCAAACATTAGTGGGAAACTTAAAGGGATAAAATTTCCATAGAGGAGTCTGGAATATATGGGGCCGATCCCACTTGGTATTTTTTTGTGGATGCAGTAAAGGAACAATATTAGCCTGTTGGAAACTGTGAGGACCAGTACATGAGATGGACCACACTACAGCAAGAGAGGAGCCAAGAATTTTCGTAGTTCACCAATAAGTTCCATAGCTTGTGCACCAAGATAGGTATCAAATACTCTTAACGACATTTGGTTCTAAAATACCGTGGAGCTCTATACATATACATCCAAACTAAAATGGATTTTCTGGACATATCATCACTTGATCCTGCTTATCGATATGTTGTTAAAATCAAGAAGAAATTTAAGCACCAGAAAAAATGGGAGTTTGGGTCTCCAAATCTACAAAAACCAAAGTATGATAAATATGGACCTACAAAGAGTCTCCCGAAAACCAGTCCAAACCACAGGAAAATAAGGGTCACAAGAAGACAAACAAGGACACCTGAAAATGGTGCAATTTCCACAAAATCCCCTGGCACAACATCAACGTCGCTCAAAACAATCATTGGTGGCCGAGATCAAAGACAAGGAGATGAAACCTGATTTTAAATCTGATTCTAAAAATACTGGTAAAAGACAGATCATCAACACAAACCCCATTTCTATTTTCGTGATTGCAAAAATTCAACCAAAAGAACCAAAATATCTTGAAGAGGGGGAGCACCTTTTTCATTCACAAATAGTTGAGATTTTCGACAACACCACACCTGGATCCATACAACATCGGGTGGCTTCGCCAAGGACGAGATATTAGTGTCAGCCAATAGTCTCGATTTTCATACGACATCCACCTCTTCAAGGATGAGATATTATGTGATGTTTCCCCACTGGATTTTTTTGATGTTCTCTTGGGCCAACCATATATGTGGACGAGTCATGTTGTTTATGTCTTGACCCCACGGTTTCATTGTTTCTATGGGGGTTCATATCTACATAATACCAGAGGTAGTTTTGACTACTGCTCCACATAAACAATGCCGCAAGGTAGTGTCTCATACTACAAAATTCAGCTTCTTCACAATTTGTCCAAAAGGTGAAGAAATGGATGTTGCAAACACTATAGCCTCAGTACAAGAACCATCTATCCAATAGAATCAAGTCGACAAGATTGAAGCAAAGTGTAAATATTCCTTCTACACATAGGCATCTCATGTATCCAGACTTGTTATAAAGGTCCAACCCTTCCAGCCACATGTTCGTGACAACCTTCAACAAGTTAAGCAATGCCACTTCTCCAACAAGGAAAGCATCTCATTAAGATGAAAATTCAACAAAAACTTTTCCCTCTCCCCTAGACACTCAACACAGTGGATACCATTTCTTCCTAAGGAGAGAGGATTCATCCTGGTGGATATCGGTGGCCACCCACCTTTTCCAACTAAATAGTTTTCTTGCAATTTTGTTAATTTACTATTTTTAGCAGTTTTTAACTTCTAGGGCCACTTTGAGGGACTAAATGAAGGTTTTTCAATGAGCTATCATGCGCCCCAAATGAAGATCATATGCCAAATTTACGCCCCTGGGAAGTTGATACACCAAACTACCCAAAACGGGGTCCACAAAATTGTTGGCTTTTCATCTTCTGGGGTTAGGGTTTTAGATTTTCGTTGTGATAAAAAGGAATTTGGAGCCACATTGTATAATCATATTATCACAGATGCGAGTAGTCGTCACATCTCTTCTCAGAGACAAGCTGCCACCATTCTAGAGAGTCTTTGACTCTATATTTTACAGTCTTTGTACATTTTTGTTCATTAATAGAAAATTATGTATTACTGTATATTTGTGTTTATGGTTGCATCTCTCATACATTTCTGTTATAATATTGGATATCTGAGATATATCCGTTATTTATTTATTATATAATATGGATTAGTGGTGCTCGCACGGGTGTAGACAGATTGGCAAGTCCCGTGTAAATGGAAGGAAATTTGTAAAATGAAGTCTCATGTTCGATTTTCACCCGGATTTACTCGTGTGCCATTCTTGCGGGCTGTGTGGTTGCACCTGGGGTTATAGTGGTAGCCGACAAGGATCGACCCCGTGTCATGTGAGTATGAGAACCGCGAGTTTCTGATTCCCCCAGTAAAAAAATAAAAAATAAAATGAAATATGGATCGGTGGTATCAGAGCATGCTGCTCTTGATCATTTTTTTCAGTGCATGTCCCCAACGAGGTCTGAGTATAGAAAGTTGGGCCTCAAGCTTGTCTCTCTTTATGAAAATCGATCTCGCACACCCAAGAAACGCTCCATGGTGAAATAAAATAAAAATGGAAAATCATATGATTCTATCAATCTATTGCTTGAGAAATATCTCACGCTAGAGAGGGATGAAATGATGGAAAAATTTTCCCACATCCTTCAACACCTGACGATAAAAACATGCACATATTCATCAAACAACCACTTTGGAAGAACCTCTCCTTTCAAGGTACAAGTTAATTTTGATATTCCCGTATTTTAAGGTCAGATAGATGTGGATTCCCTAGACAAATGGTTAAATCTTTTATAAGGTTATTTCTCTATTCATAATTTTTCCGACAGGGAAAAGATCACATTCGCACTCCTTAAATCTCTACCCCATGTCAAACATTGGTGGGAAAATTACTGGGAGGAAAGTTCCACATAGGAGTTTGAAATATATGGGGTTGAGCCCACATGTGATTTTTTTGTTTATGTGGTAAAGGAATAGTATTACCCTGTTGGAAACTATGAGGACCAATACATGAGATGGACCACACTACGGCAAGAGTGGAGCCAAGAATTTTTGGAGTTCACCAATACGTTCCATACCTTGCGCACCAAGATGGGTATCAAAGACTCCGAATGAAATTATGTTCTAAAATACCGTGGGGCTCTACACAGATACATCCAAACTTAAATGGATTTTCTGGACATCTCATCACTCAATGTTGCTTATCGATATGCTATTAAAATCGAGCATAAATTCAAGCACCAGAACAAACGGGAGTTTGGGTTTGTAAATCTACATCAACCAAAGCATTATAAAAATGTCCCTAACAAATAATCTCCCAAAAACCAGTCCAAACCATAGGAAAATAAGGGTCATGGGAAGACAAAGAATGACACTTGAAAATGGTTCGATTTCGACAAAATCCCTTGACACAACATGCAGGATTGTCGCTCAAAATAGTCATTGGTGGCTGAGACAAAATACAAAGAGCCAAACCTTGATTCAGAATTTGATTATGAAAATACTGGTAAAAGACAAATTATTGACGCAGACCCCACTGGTATTGTCGCGACCGCAACAATTCAACTAGAAGAACCAACAGATCCTCAAGAGGGGGGACGCCTTTTTCATTCACAGATGTTGGTGAAGGGGACCCCGCTGCATTTTATTACTGATAGTGGAAGCCAGAAGAACCTCATCTCAGCAAAGGTCAGCAAATAATTGGGATTGTCGAAAACACCACACCCATAGCCATCCAAAATCAGGTTCCTTCGCTAGGGACGAGATCTCTATGTCAACCAATAGTATCGAATGTCATACGACATCCAACCCTTCAAGGATGAGGTATTATGTGATGTTTTCCCATTTGATGTCTGTGATGTTCTTTTGGGCCAACGATATATGTGGAAGCTCCATGTTGTTTATGAGTCTCTTCCCCACAGTATCATTGTTTCTCTAGGGTCCATCTCTATAGAATACTAGAGGTAGTTCCGACTACTATTCCACCTAAATAGTGCCACAAGGTAGTATCTCATACTAAAAAATTCAACTTCTTCACAATCTGTCAAAAAGGTGAATAGAATGATATTGCAACCACTACATCCTCGGCCCAAGCACCACACCCGAAGCCATACAACATTGGGTGGCTTCGCCAGTGATGAGATATTTGTGTTATCCAACAATGTCGATTGTTATACGACATCGAGTCATTCAAGGATGAGGTATTATGTCATTTTTCCCCACTGGATGTCTGTGATTATATCTTGGGAGAAATATATGTGGAAGCACCATGTTGTTTATGATTCTTGACCTCACATTGTCATTGTTTCTCTTGGGGTTCATCTCTATAGAATACTAAAGGTAGTTATGACTATTGTTCCACCTAAATAGTGTCGCAAGGTAGTATCTCATACTACAACATTTAGATTCTTCGCAATCTGTTCAAAAGGTTAACAAAGGATACTGCAACCACTACAACTTCATACCAATCATCTTCTATCCAACAGAAGAAGGTCGACAAGATTGCAGCAAAGTGTAAAGATTCCTTCTGCACATAGACATCTCATGTAACCAGACTGGTTAGAAAGGTCCAACCCTTCCAGCCACATGTTAGTGACAACCTTCAACAAGCTAAGCAGTGCAAATTCTCCAACAAGGAAATAATCTCATCAAGATGTAGATTTAGCAAACACTTTTCCATCTCCCCCGGGCACTCAACGCAATGGATACCATTGCTTCCTAAATTACCATTGCAATTTTGGTAATTTACTATTCTTAGCAGTTTTTATCTTTCAGGGCCACATTTAGGGCCTAAATGAAGGTTTTTTGGGATAGAGGTTATTAATGATATCCAAAGGCTTTGATTGAACCCGTAAATGAATCACCTTGATGATACCTTTCCAACGAGCTATTTTGCGTCCCAAATGGAGATCGTATGTCAAAGTTATGCCCCCGGGAAGTTGATACACCAAACTACCCAAAACGGGGTCCACAAAACTATTGGCTTTTCATCTTCCGGGGTTAGGGTCTTGGATTTTCTTTATGATAAAAAGGATTTTGGAGCCTCATTGTAAGATCAGCTTCTCACAGATGCGAGTATCTGTCACATCTCTTCTCAGAGATAAGTTGCCACCATTCTAGCGAGTCTTTCACTCTATATTTTACAGTCTTTGTACATTTTCTCTCATTAATAGAAAATTGTGTATTACTCTTTATTTTTGTTTACAATTTAATATCTGATACATTTATGTTATAATATTGGATATCTTAGATATCTCTATACATTTATTTATTATATCTTCACTCTCATTTCGTGCCAAAAATAATCAAGATCAGTGGTATCAGAGTAGGCCTCGAGATTATCTCTCTTGAATACAATCAATATTGCACACCCAAGAAACCCTACATGGCGGAAGAAAATAAAAACAATAGAGAAGATGATTCTATCAATTTGTTTCTTGAGCAAGATCTCATGTGACCGAGGGATGAAATGGTGGAGAATATTTCCCACATCCTTCAACACCCGTCGATAGCAACAGACGCATATTCATCAAACAACCACTTTGGAAGAACCTCTCCTTTCAAGGTACAAGTTAATTTTGATATTCCTGTATTTGAAGGTAAGGTAGATGTGGATTCCCTAGACAAATGGTTAAATCTATTAGCAGGTTATTTCTCTGTTCATAATTTTTCCGACAGGGAAAAGATCACCTTCCCACTCCTTAAAGCTCTCCCCCATGTCAAACATTGGTGGGAAACTTACTAGGACCAAATTTCCACTGAGGAATTTGAATATATGGGGTCAAGCCCACTTGGGATTTTTTTTTTGGATGTGGTAAAGGAACAGTATTACCTTGTTGGCAACTATGAGGACCAGTACATGATATGGACCACACTACGGTAAGAGAGGGGCCAAGAAGTTCTGGATTTCACCAACAACTTCAATATCTTGCACACCAAGATGTGTATCAAAGGCTTTGAATGAAATTTGGTTCTGAAATACCATGGGGCTCTACATAGATACATCCAAACTGAAATGGATTTTCTAGACATCTCATCACTCGGTGCTGCTTATCGATATGCTGTTAAAATCAAGCATAAATTTAAGCACTAGAAAAAACAGGAGTTTGGATCTGCAAATCTGCAACAACCAAAGTATGATAAACACAACCCTAACAAACATTCTCCTGAAAACCAATCCAAGCCACAGGAAAAGAAGGGTCACGGGAAGACGAAGAAGGACATCGGGAAATGGTGTGATTTCCACAAAATCCCCTAGAAAAAAATCGAGGAATGTCGCTCAAAACAATCATTGGTGGTCGAGATCAAAGACAAGGAGCCGAACCCTGATTTAGAATATGATTCTAAAAATACTAGTAAAAGACAGATCATCGACGCATACCCCACTTCTATTGTCGCAACCGCAACAATTCAACCAGAAGAACCAACAGATCCTGAAGAGGGGGAGCGCCCTTTTCATTCAAATATTTGGGTGGAGGGGACCCCACTGCATTTTATTGTTGATAGTGGAAGCCAAAATAACCTCATCTCAGCATAAGTCGTCAAAAAATTGGGATTGTCGAAAACACCGCACCCGCATCCATACAACATCGGGTGGCTTCCCCAGGGACAAGCTCTCTGTGTCAACTAACAATGTCGATTGTCATATAGAATATAGCCCTTCAAGGATGAGGTATTATTTGATGTTTCCCCAAAGGATGTCTGTGATGTTCTCTTGGGCCAACCATATATGTGGAAGCGCTATGTTGTTTATGATTCTCGATCGTGCAAAGTAATTGATTCTCTGGGGGCTCATCTCTACAGAATACCAGAGGTAGTTTCAACTATTGTTCCACCTAAACAGTGTTGTAAGGTAGTATCTCATACTACAAAATTCAACTTCTTCACAATCTGTCCAAAAGGTGAACATAATGATACTGCAACCACTACATCCTCGGCCCAAGCGCCTTCTATCAAACTGAAGCAAGTCGATAAGATTAGAGAAAAGTGTAAAGATTCATTCTACACATAGGCATCCCATGTAGCTAGACTGGTTAGAAAGGTCCAATCCTTCCAGCCACATGTTCATGACAACCTTCAACAAGCTAAGTAGCACAACTGCTCCAACAAGGCAAGCAGATCATCAAGATGCAGATTTAGTAAATGCTTTTCCCTCTCCCCCAGGAACTCAACGCAATGGAGACCATTTATTCCTAAGGAGGGAGTATTGATCCAGGTGGATATCGGTGGCCACCCACCTTTTCCAACTAGCTCAAAACAGTTTTCTCACAATTTTGGTAATCATTGAGCCCCTTAAATGAATCTCCTCAACGATGTCTTTCCAATGAGCTATTGTACTCTCCAAATGAAGATCGTATGCCAAAGTTGTGCCCCTGAGAAGTTGATACACCAAACTACCCAAAACGGGGTCCACAAAACTGTTGGCTTTTCATCTTCTGAGGTGAGGGATTTGGATTTTATTTATTATTAAAATGAATTTCTTCTCACATATGTGAGTAGCCGTCACATCGCTTCTCAGAGATAAGCTACCACCATTCTAGCAAGTCTTTCACTCTATATTTTACACTATTTGTACATTTTCTCTCATTAATAGAAAATTGTGTATTACTATAGATCTGTGTTTATGGTTGCATCTATGATACATTTATGTTATATTATTGGATATCCGAGATATCTTTGTACCTTTATTTATTATATCTCTACTCTCATTTCATATCGAAAATATTTTGGATCAGTGGTATCAGAGAATGCTACTCTTAATCATTTTTTTCAGTGCATGTCCCCGACGAGGTCTGAGTATAGAAATTTGGGCCTCGAGTTTGTCTCTCTTGAAGACAATCGATCTCGCACTCCCAAGAAACCCTCCATGGCGAAAGAAAATAAAAATGACAGAACATGCGATTCTATCAATTTGTTTCAACCCCTACCGATAGCAACAGACACATCTTCATAAAAAAACCACTTTGGAAGCACCTCTCCTTTCAAGGTACATGTTAATTTTTTATTCTCGTATTTGAGGGTAAGATAGATGCGGATTCCCTAGAAAAATTGTTAAATCTGTTAGAAGGTTATTTCTCTGTTCATATTTTTCCAATAGGGAAAATATCACCTTCGCACTCCTTAAATATCTCCCCCATGTCAAAAAATGGTGGTAAACCTACTAGGATCAAATTTCCACAGAGGATTCTAGAATATATGGGGTGGAGCCCACTTGGGTTTTTTTTGTGGATGTGGTAAAGGAACAATATTACCATGTTGGCAACTATGAGGACCAATACATGAGATGGACCACACTGCGGAAAGAGAGGGGCCAAGAAATTCTAGAGTTCACCAATACCTTCCATACCTTGTGCACCAAGCTAGGAATCAAAGAATCTGAATGACATTTGGTTCTAAAATATCGTGGGGCTCTACACAACTACATACAAACTGAAATGGATTTTCTCAACATCTCATCACTCGGTGCTTCTTATCGATATGTTGTTAAAATCGAGAAGAAATTTAAGCACCAAAACAAATGGGAGTTTGAGTCTACATATATGAAACAACCAAAGTATGACGAAGATGGCCCTAACAAACAGTCTCTTGAAAACCAGTCCAAGCCATAGGAAAAGAAGGGTCACGAGAAGACAAAGAAGGACACCAGAAAATGGTGTGATTTCCACAAAATCCCCTGGCACAACATCGAGCAATGTCACTCAAAATAATCATTGGTGGCCGAGATCAAAGACAAGAAGTCGAACCCTGATTTAGAATCTGATTCTGAAAATACTAGTAAAAGATAGATCATCAACCTAGACCCCACTTCTATGGTGAGGTGGCATCCAAATGGTTTGGATCTTACTCGCTTTCATGATTTAGTGGGACCATCCTAACCTCCTCACCTTATCCTCTTCAACTTATAAAAGGAGAGGAGTTCTCATGGAGAAAGTTAGCTTTGGTTATCTTTGGAGCTTTTGGGATTAGCTTGGATTGGATTGAGCTTTGGATATTTTTAGCTTGGCTAGATGATCCACTTTGTCAAGATAGATTGTGAATATTATCAGATCTGTGCTCTTAGAATTCTTGGAGTGAAAGTGTGTGGGGAACGAAGGACAGTTGGAAGGGACCTTACGACATCAAGGCCATGGTTGTAATCTCTCTTTCACATTTAATATGATACAATAATATGATTCTTTCCTATAAAGCTTGTTGTGTTTTATTGTATGATTTTTTGATTACATACATAGGTTTATATTGAGTTTATGCTATTGCTATCACTTTGGTTGGTTGTGTTCTTTTGTAGGATCATCATTATATGAGCATTGGAACAGAGCTAGGATGGTGATGGCAAGAGGAAGCGACATTTAAATGGTATGTCACCCATCCCTCTTTAGTTAGTAAATTCAATATCTAAAACTTAAGGAAAGCGTCATGTTCTGGTGTGTTTTGTTCTAGATCTAGGTGGATCTAGGGCGATCAGTTAGTGTCTGCACCTACTGATTTGTCTGATAACAAAATTGGTGACTCAACTGGGGAATGGATTGTTTCCTAGTTAGTCTAGTTTCCCTTGCTTTGATTGCTTGTTTTCTGGTCTCTAAGTCTGTGGGAGATCCATCCAAACTCTATGGATCTGAAAGTTCACTCAAATTTATCCCTTTTTCAAATTTTTGCTTGTTTACAGGAATTCTCGCACAGTACCCTTTAGTGGCCTACGAGAATCATTGATGTTCGCACCCTACTGTTCAGTTAGGTGCGAACTTCTCTCACCCTACCAATGTCTAGCCTACGAGAATACCTAATTCTCTCACTGCACTCTATTTCTAGGCTGCGAACTTCTTTGTGAAAATTTTTGGATTGGATCTTGTCATCTTTTGATGACCCAGTTTTGCTTTGATCAACTGGATTGATCTTTTGGAGCCTATATTGATCTACTTACATTCTGCTTCACATCCTTTGAGTTGCTTTTAGCCACTTTTTCTTTGTTTGGTTTTGAAGTATTAGTCTCTTGCTTTGAGTGTCTTTCAGTTACAAAGCATGTGTTTTCTTTCGAATTGTTTGGGGAAAGATCAGATTTCTTCTGAATAGTTCGCTTTAAAATAAAACTTTTAGTTTGGGTTTCTTTGTTTTAAGAAAGTTCATTATTGATTTTAGAGAATTTTTTGAAACAAAAATATTTAATTTCTTTCTTTATATTATATTGGGGGCATCCTTGCATTTGAAGTAGCGAAATTGCATGATTCTTGGCATTTTTTGATCTTAAATTACGAAAAAAATTCCCCCTAATGGTTGGGGGGGGGCATGAATCATGCATTGGTGTTCAGTACCTTTTTCTAATTTTCTTGAGAATCTTGATATTGATGAGTTTAATATATTTTGGGACATCATGCATATGGGAATGATAAATGTTTTCTCCTTCTCGTAGCATATCTTTCATCGAAATGAAAAGATTGCATCTTCATATCTTTGCATAATTTTCGAGTCGGTCAAAACAACATATTGTTCACGCCATTTTCCTCTTGAGTAACAACAACCATAAAATAAAGCGCTTATAAAAACTGATTAGATATTTTTTATCTTTTCTAGTAGCAAACCTACATTAGATTAGTTGTAGGGATTTGGAATAGGTGTGAAAGATAACTTTCCAAAGTTGCAAACAAACATAGAATCTTGAGTTAGGGAGCAGTTAAATCCACTTATTACATTTTGTCCTGGGAGGCCCTTCTAACACAAGGGTCAATCACGAGGTTGCATTGAGACTGGCAGAGTTACTCACCTTTCTTTGTTGGTCTTGGTGTAGAGGTTGGGCATATTATGGGGGTCGCTTGAGAGGTATACCCACAATGATGAGTGGAAGCCTTTCAAGTTGATTTCGGGCTAGAAAATTTGCCCTTGCGCATGGATCAGACTGTCGACTATTTCCCCAGGAATCATTGTAGTGATTGGTAACCTTAGTGGCCTATCTCTCTAGGTTCTTTACACGAGGTGACTGTGGAGGGGCAAGTCTTCATTGTACCTGGAATCGACGTTGGCCAAACTCACTCGAGCTTCTTGGAGGGTATACCCACGATTATGTGTGGGAGATTGCATCAGGGTGTAAGTCCATTAAGCAGGTCATCAATGTAACTTTTCCACCCACTCTATCTCAGCCCCTTCTTACATTGTTCCTGCGAAGTTGGATTTCATCACCAACTAGTGTGTTCATTGTGAGAAAGTTTTGTTTGTTTGCTTGCTTCCTAGATTTTTAGTGTGTGATATTTGTTTTCCCTAGCATACTCTAGGTTGTATTTATTTAATGGCGTCAGTTCCTGGAATGACCAACGAAGGAACCCCTGCTCCAAGGGAACCTTTTGTTTTTCCTTCTTATGGAAACATTGGTCCTCCTCACCTTGCTACTTTGAGCCTTCCAGGTCTCACAATTGGATTACCGGTATGGTTGTTTTCCACTTAGGTAATCCCGAATGCAGTAAGTGCTTTGGTCATAAGCACTTCCTCCCAAGAGCATCAACCTCATGTTGATCCTTCACCTTCTTCACCAGTAAGGTCTTCTTCACATTCTTCACTTGCAATGTCACCTTCCATTTCATCTTCTTCGTCGGGTGAAAGTTTTGAAGCTAGTAACCCAGTGAATAAGAAGAAGAAGAAGAGGAAGATTAAGAAGAAGAAAGATAAACAAGGGTCAAAACCTCCAACCACTGTCAAACCTGTTGGAAAACAACCAGTTACTGTTAATCGTGTTGGAAGTGTTGATGATGTCAAGATTGCCCAAACAACTCGTAATCCCAAGTACCCTTCCAGGATTTGTAAGGGTATCCATCTTCTTAAGGATTTCCCTGGTCTACCCAAGGTTATAGAAGTATGGTCTACACATCCTCGCCAACCCATGTCGTCAGCCTCTGAACAACATGCTAATTACTTCCCATCGACTAGTCACGATATAGTTGGGAAGAAGAAAAGTAGATCCAAGTTCCCGTGTATGTTATGCAAAGGAATTCATCTAACTCACCTTTGTCCTCATATGGAAGAAGCCTTGAAATTACTGGAAGACATGACTGTTTCATAACCTCAACTTCCAGCTGATTATCGTAAGATTTCTCTCAACCCTCCAATAGTTAATGGAATGATCACTCAGGTCCCTTCACCGGTCAATTCGGTTGATCATGTCGTCAATATGGTCATGTCCTTAGTTGAACCAGTTGACAACGTGGTTGATCTGATACCTTCCTCGATCAATCCCACTCTCCCCTCTGAGAGTGAAACTAAAACGATCAATTCAATCCCATCCTCGGTCGATCCCACTCTCCTGTTAGAGAGTGTCACCCAAGCGATCGATCTGTTTACACATGTCGACCCCATTCTCCCCTTGGAGAATGAAACCCAAGTGGTCGATCTGATCTCATCATTGGTCGATCCTACTCTCCCGCTAGAGAGTAAACCCGATACTGCCCACGTTTTTCTCATTGATACAGACTCTACCGTGTCGGGGGCTATTCCTCCTTCTCCCGTGGAACCCCCTCCAAGTTATGAGGCCATACATTTTGATTGGGGTGTGCTAACTAGACCTCGTCTTCCCTCTTACATTTATTTCCAGATTACAATACAGGTTTTTGGTCGGGACGTTCCTCAAACGTTGATAGATGAAGGTTCGTCTATTAGTATTTTGTCCTCTATTGCTTGGCAAGCTTTGGGTTGTCCTCCACTTGCGCCGATTATGCAGAATATGTTAGCTTTTAACAGAAGAACTAGTCAACCTTTAGGGACGCTTCCTCAATTTCTTGTGACTCTGGGAGGGAAAGCCATCTTTATTGACGTCATGGTATTCCAAGACCCCTTGGATTTTGCTTTACTCCTTGGGCGAGATTATGTCTATACCATGAAAGCTATTCTGTCTACTCTTTTTCGTGTGATATCTTTCCCTCACGATGGACGGGTTGTGACTGTTGATCAACTTTCATTCATTTACCCCACCTAGATTGCCTCCCTGAATTGTTCTTATATGAAGATGGTATTGCCCCCGCCACAGGTCAATTATGTGGCGTTGTCACCCATGGCTTCAACTTTTGATGACTTAGATCCAGTAGTTTACATGGTGATCTCTTCGATAGGGTTGTTAGAGCCTGATTTCTTTACTCTTGTCGCGACCCTCGACATGGTGTCCTTTCAGAGTGTGTTTCTTCCTTCCAGTGAAGACCTCTTGGAAGCCATGACCAAGTTTTGTCCCTTGACATGGTCTCCTTATGGAGCATTGTCCTCTTGGAATCCATGATCAAGAAGACTCCAAGGATAGTTTTTTGCGTCTCTGAGGCAACCTCATTAAAAAATGAAATAGAGTTCTTTGAGCATGGTTTTTTGATTTGAAGCTCATTAAAAAATGAAACCATGTACGAGGATAGTTTTTGCATCTCTGTGGAAACCTCATTAAAAAATGAAACATAGGTTACGAGCATAGTTCTTGTTTCTATGTCAAGCTCGTGAAAAAATGAAATAGTGTTCCCCCTCTCTGTTTGAGTCAAGTCCTTCGTCTAGTATTTGAAGCTTCATTTCATTCTCCTTTGCAGTTGGATGAAACGAAGCTTGGGGGGCATTTTCCTCAGCCTCTGGAATTCATGTTGAAGTTGAGCCGCCAGCTTCTTAAGTTGGGGGCTAAGTACCATCCATCCCTGTGTTATACATTGGGAAGTCACAAGCATAGTTTTCTATGGTTCAATCTTGTGTAAAAATGAAACCATTTACCTCAAGCATAGTTTCCTCTGGTTAAAGATTGTGTAAAAATGAACCCAGGTCCAAGCACAGTTTTGTTTATTTTTTAAGCTTGTGTAAAAAATTAAAATCTATTCCAAGCATAGTTTTGTTTTGTTTTAAAGCTTGCATAAAAATAAAAACAATCCTGAGCTTAGTATTTGTTCTTTCTCATGCTCGTAAATACATGAGAATAAGTTACCGAGCTTAGTCTTTGTTCTTTCTCATGCTCATAAATACATGAGAATAAGTTACCGAGCTTCATCTTTGTTCTTTCTCATGCTCGTAAATCAATGAGAATGTAACTGAGTATACTTTTATCACTTTTTCGGACTCGTAAAGGTTATACGAAAAAGGATCCCCCTGGAGTTCTCTTTAAGCTCTTTTCAGACTCTCTAAACATAAAAATATTTCCGAGCAACCTTGTTTTTTTCATGCTCGTTAAAGTATTTGAAGAAAATGTCTATTGAGCGATAGTTTATCTCTTTTTTGGTCTCATCAGACTACTTTACGAAAAAGGAACTGAGAGAGTTTTCTTTAAGTGTTTTTCAGACTCTCTAAACATGAAAAAACCATGAGTTTTCTTTCTTTGGACTCATAAAACAAACATTGAAAGGCCCATATGGGACCTGAGTTTTCTTTAAGTGTTTTTCAGACTCTCTAAACATGAAAAACCCATGAGTTTTCTTTCTTTGGACTCGTTAAATAAACATCGAAAGACCCACAATGGGACCGAACCACTTCTTCCTAGGGTTCGTTAAACATACTCTGAGGGACTCGTCTGAAGGATGATCTTACATTACAAGCATATGTTATCCTCCTCAATCTTTTGTAAAAATAAAGAGGTACTCGCCAGAAATGGTGGGGGGGGAAATTGGGAAAGAATTGTGTCTAAACCTGTATTCCATGAAAGAGTCATTTTTTAACATGACACCCTTTCACTCGCTTTGTGTCTAGGTTGGAAAATCCACTTGTCTCCTGATCATAATCCTTTATCAAATTACAAATTGGTCTGTGATCCCTGTTGTTGAGTCAGTATTTTCCAAGACAGTTGTTGTGTCGTCAATATGTTCAAAAAGATGTCCAACCTGAAAATCCTTCTATTGTGTCGGGCATTTCTGCAGTCTTTAAGCCTTCTATTGCATCGGCCATCCCTGAGTCAGTCCTGAATCACTTGTTACTATGATCTACATCAAATCTTGTTACTTGTTTCATGTCATTGATGTGGGATACATTAAGGCCCTCCTATGAGGAGTCTTTTCCTGTCAAATTCAACTCATTATCCAGGAATTAGACTTACAAACTAATTGGTACCTTGGAACTTGCATGCCTCAATGGCAGGTTTCCTCGCTTTCGACAGTGGGTTTTCATTATCGACCCCTGATTGAGAGATTTCATCGAGTGTTCGACCTCAGCTCATTGATTCACATTCATTGGATTGTACCAGAGTACCTTGGGATTCATTGACATTAATGGTGATTTCCGTCACACTTGTTAACGGTATACACTAATGACTGGTAATCAAGTGGTTTCTACCATGTTCGACTTCAACACATGTATTCGCATGGTTAGATTTGTACTATAGAGTGATAGAGATGAAGACCCTGGATATTTTTCTAACAGATCTAGGTTGCGTTGGAGTATATTCAGTGTATTGTTGCATAGATCCACATTGTATGTCTGGTGGCTATGCTCAAATTTGAGTCTTTAACACATAGATCTACAGTTTATTTTTGGTGGCTATGATCAGATTTGAGTCATATCGGCATGGATCCACAGTGTATGTTTGGTGGCCATGACCTATATTACTTGACATGGATCTTCGCATGTCGGCATTTATGCTTTGAGTCATTTTTATTCTGAGAATGGGAATTCCTACCTCAGTGATGATATATTATTGTACTATATTTCCTTGTTTGTTGGCAGGTTTCCAACTGACTGTTCCTTGTTCCCTACACACACTCAACAAAGTATTTCAGTTATCACTTTGTTCTAACTTCATACTTTGGGGGGCTCTCTATTACACATTATTTTCCTCATCCCTATGACCATTAATGATGTAAACCTATATGTTGCCTTCAGATGGGTCAGTGGCTTGAGTTCCTAAAGAAGGAAGGCAGAATAACTTTTCTTGAGAAAAGAGGTTGCATTCTCCTTTGTAAAAACCCCATAAAAAAGGATGTTCGCAGGTTGTTATATAGGTAGAGTGCGAGAATGTCTGATTCTCGTAGGTTGCACCATAGCTAGGGTGTGAGATGTTCGTAGGTTGTTCTATAGGCAGGGTGCGATAATGCCTACACGTGGGAAAAAACAAGCATTTTCTCGAATATTCTAGAAGGAGAAACTTCTATGGTGAGGTGGCATCTGAATGGTTTGGATCTTACTCGCTTTCATGATTTAGTGGGATCATCCTAACCTCCTCACCTTATCCTCTTCAACTTATAAAAGGAGAGGAGTTCTCATGTAGAAAGTTAGCTTTGGTTAGCTTTGGAGCTTTTGGGATTAGCTTGGATTGGATTGAGCTTTGGATATTTTTAGCTTGGCTAGATGATCCACTTTGTCAAGATAGATTGTGAATATTATCAGATCTGTGCTCTCAGAATTCTTGGAGTGAAAGTGTGTGGGGAACGAAGGACAATTGGAAGGGACCTTATGACATCAATGCCATGGTTGTAATCTCTCTTTCACATTTAATATGATACAGTAATATGATTCTTTCCTATAAATCTTGTTGTGTTTTATTCTATGATTCCTTGATCACATACATAGGTTTATATTGAGTTTATGCTATTGCTATCACTTTGGTTGGTTGTGTTCTTTTGCAGGATCATCATTATATGAGCATTGGAACAGAGCTAGGATGGTGATGGCGAGAGGAAGCGACATTTAAACGGTATGTCACCCATCCCTCTTTAGTTAGTAAATTCAATATCTAAAACTTAAGGAAAGCATCATGTTCTGGTGTGTTTTGTTCTAGATCTAGGTGGATCTAGGG
>ML790390.1:13623-35369 GCA_009831015.1 Picea engelmannii | reverse complement strand
TAGGATGGTGATGGCGAGAGGAAGCGACATTTAAACGGTATGTCACCCATCCCTCTTTAGTTAGTAAATTCAATATCTAAAACTTAAGGAAAGCATCATGTTCTGGTGTGTTTTGTTCTAGATCTAGGTGGATCTAGGGAGATTAGTTAGTGTCCGCACCTACCGATTTGTCCGATAATAGGGGGTCATATCTACTAAATACCAAAGTTAGTTATGAATACTACTCCACATAAACAGTGTTGCAAGGTAGTATCTCATACTACAAAATTCAACTTCTTCACAATCTGTCCAAAATATGAACAAAAGGATATTGCAACCACTACAGCCTCGGCCCAAGAGCCTTCTATCCAACAGAAGCAGGTCGACAAGATTGTAGCAAAGTGTAAATATTGCTTATGCACACATTCATCTCATGTAGCTAGACTGGTTAGAAATTTCCAACCCTTCCAACCACATGTTCGTGACAACCTTCAACAAGCTAAGCAGCACAAATTCTCCAACAAGGCAAGCAACTCATGAAGATGCAGATTCAACAAACACTTTTCCCTCTCCCCCGGGCACTCAATGCAGTGGAGACCATTTCTTCCTAAGGAGGGAGGATTCATCTAGGTGTATATCGGTGGCCACCGACCTTTTCCAACTGGCTCAAAATAGTTTTCTGGCAATTTTGGTAATTTACTATTTTTAGCAGTTTTTAACTTTTGGGGCCACTTTGAGGGCCTAAATGAAGGTTTTTCTAGATCTATATTTTCAATAATAACCAAAGGCTCTAATTAATCCTCCTAAATTAATCACCTCAATGATACCTTTCCAACGAGCTATTGTGCGCCCCAAACGAAGATTGTATACCAAAGTTACGCCCCCGGGAAGTTAATACACCAAACTACCCAAAAAGGGATCCACAAAACTATTGGTTTCTCATCTTCCAGATTTAGGGTTTTGGATTTTATTTATGATTAAAATTCCTTTGGAACCTCATTGTAATATCATCCTCTCACATATTCAAGTAGCCGCCACATCTCTTCTCAAAGATAAGTGGCCACCATTCTAGCGAGTCTTTCACTCTATATTTTACAGTCTTTTTACATTTTCGCTCATTAATAGAAAATTGTGTATTATTATATATATGTGTTTATGGTTTCATATATGATACATTTATGTTATAATATTGGATATCTGAGATATCTCTTTACATTTCTTTATTATATCTCCGCTCTCATTTCGTGCCGAAAATAATCTGGATCAATGGTATCAGAGCAGGCTTCTCTTGATTGTTTTTTTTCAGTGCATGTCCTCGACGAGGTCCGATTATAGAAAGTTGGGCCTCAATATTTTATCTATTGAAGAAAATCGATCTTGCACACCCAAGAAATCCTCCACAGCGAAAGAAAAGAAAAGTTATGGAGCAAATTATAATATCAATCTATTGCTTGAGCAATCTCTCACACGACAAAGGGACGAAATGATGGAGAATTTTTCCCACATCCTTCGACACCTGATGATAGCAACAAATGCATATTCATCAAACAACCACTTTGGAAGCACCTCTCCTTTCAAGGTACAAGTTAATTTTGATATTCCCGTATTTGAAGGTCAGATAGATGCAGATGCCCTAGACAAATGGTTAAATATGTTAGAAGGTTATTTCTCTGTTCATAATTTTTTCGACAGGTAAAAGATCACCTTCGCACTCCTTAAGCCTTTCCCCCATGTCAAACATTGGTGGGAGACTTACTTGGAGAAAATTTCCATAGAGGAGTCTGGAATATATGGGGCCGAGCCCACTTGGGATTTTTTGGTGGATGCGGTAAAGGAGCAGTATTACCATATTGGCAACTATGAGGACCACTACATGAAATGGACCACACTACAAAAAGAGAGGTTCCAAGAAGTTACGGAGTTCACCAATACCTTCCATACCTTGTGCACCAAGCTAGGTATCAAAGACTCCAAACGACATTTGGTTTTGAAATACCGTGGGACTCTACAAAGATACATCCAAACTGAAATGGATTTTTTGGACATCTCATCACTTGGTGTTGCTTATCGATGTGCTATTAAAATTGAGTATAAATTTAAGCACCACAAAAAATGATATTTTGGGTCTGCAAATCTGCAACAACCAAAGTATGATCAAGATGACCCTAAAAAAAAGTCTCCCAAAAACCAGTCCAAGCCATAGGAAAATAAGGGTCACAGGAAGAAAAACAAGGACATTGGGAAATGGTGTGATTTCAACAGAATCCCCTGGCACAACACCGAGGAATGTCGCTCAAAACAGTCATTGGTGGCCAAGATCAAAGACAAGGAGCCGAACTCTGATTCATTATTTGATTATGAAAATACTGGTAAAAGACATATCATAAACATAAACCCCATTGCTATTGTCATGACCAAAACAATTCAACCAGAAGAACCAACATATCCTGAAGAGGGGGACTACCTTTTCCATTCACTGATGTGGGTGAAGGGGACTCCACTGCATTTTATTGTTGATAGCGGAAGCCAGAAGAACCTCATCTTAGCAGAGGTCATCAAACAATTGATATTGTTGACAACACCACACCTGCAGCCATACAACATCAGGTGGCTTCAACAGGGACAATATCTCTATGTCCACCAACAGTGTCAATTTTCATATGACATCCATCCCTTTAGGGATGAGGTATTATGTGATGTTTCCCCACTGGATGTCTTTGATTTTCTCTTGGGCCAACCATTTATGTGGAAGCACCATGTTGTTTATGAGTCTCGACCCTGCAATGTCATTGTTTCTCTAGGGGCTCATCTCTACATAATAGCAAAGGTAGTTCCGACTACTGTTCCACCTAAATAGTGTCGCAAGGTAGTTTCTCATACTACAAAATTTAGCTTCTTCACAATCTATCCAAAAGGTGAACAAAAGGATATTGTAACCACTACAGCCTTGGCCCAAGCACCTTTTATCCAACAAAAGCAGGTCGACAAGATTGCAGCAAAGTGTAAAGATTCCTTTTGCACACATGAATCTCATGTAACTAGATTGGTTAAAAAGGTCCAACCCTTCTAGCCACATGTTTGTGACAACCTTCAGCAAGCTAAGCAATGCAACTTTTCCAACAAGGCAAGAAGCTCATCAAGATGCAAATTCAATAAACGCTTTTCCCTCTCCCCGAGGCAGTCAGCGCAATGGAGATGATTTATTCCTAAGGAGGGAGTACTGATCTAGGTGGATATAGGTGCCCACTCACCTTTTCCAACTGGCTCAAAGCAATTTTCTGGCAATTTTGGTAATTTACTATCTTTAGTCATTTTTAACTTTCGGGGCCACTTTCAAGGCCTAAATGAAGGTTTTTTGGGATCTAGATTCTCATTGATATCCAAAGGCTCTAATTTATCCCCCTAAATGAATCTCCTCAACAATACCTTTCCAACGAGCTATCGTGCACCCCAAACAGAGGTCGTATGCCAAAGTTACGCCCCCGGGAAGTTGATACTAAAATGGATTTTCAATTTGGGTGATCCTCATTGTAATATCATCTTCTCACATATGCAAGTATCCATCACATCTCTTCTCAGATATAAGATACCACCATTTCAGCGAGTCTTTCACTCTATATTTTACACTCTTTGTACATTTTTGCTCGTTAATAGAAAATTGTGTATTTGTGTATATATGTATTTATGGTTGCATATCTAATGCATTTCTTTTATAATATTTGATATCGTAGATATATCTATACATTTATTTATTATATCTCCTCTCTCATTTCGGGCCGAAAATAATCTGGATCAGTGGTATCAGAGTAGCCTGCTTTTGATCATTTTTTTCAGTGCTTGTCCCCGACGAGGTCTGAGTATAGAAATTTGGGCCTTGAGCTTGTATCTATTTAAGACAATCGATCTCACATTTTCAAGAAACCCTCCATACCAGAAGAAAATAAAAATGGCAAAGATTACAATTATATCAATTTGTTGCTTGAGCAAGCTCTCACGTGACAGAGGGACGAAATGATGGAGAATTTTTCCCACATCCTTCAATGCGTGCTGATAGAAATAGGTGCATATTCATAAAAAAACCACTTTGGAAGCACCTCTCCTTTCAAGGTACAGGTTAATTTTGATATTCCTTTATTTGGAGGTTAGATAGATGCAGATGCCCTAGACAAATGGTTAAATCTGTTAGAAGGTTATTTCTCTGTTCATAATTTTTCCAACAGGGAAAAGATCACCTTCACACTCCTTAAATATCTCCCCCATGTCAAAAATTGGTGGGAAAATTATTGGGAGCAAAGTTACACAGATGAGTCTGGAATATATGGGGCCGAGCCCACTTTGGATTTTTTTGTGGATGAAGTAAAGGAACAATATTACCATGTTGGAAACTATGAGGACTAGTACATGAGATGGACCACACTACGGAAAGAGAGGGGACAAGAAGTTATGGATTTCACCAATATCTTCCATACCTTGTGCACCAAGGTTGGTATCAAAGACTCCGAACGACATTTGGTTCTGAAATACCGTGGGGCTCTACATAGAGACATCCAAACTAAAATGGATTTTCTGGACATCTCATCACTCGGTGCTGCTTATCGATATGTTGTTAAAATCAAGAAGGAATTTAAGAACAAAAAAAGAGGGAGTTTGGTTCAGAAAATATGAAACAAACAAAGTATTATAAAGACATCCCTAACAAACAGTCTCCCAAAAACCAGTCCAAGCCACAGGAAAGAAGGGTCACAGGAAGACAAAGAAGGACATCGGAAAATGGTGCGATTTCCACAAAATATCTTGGCACAACACCGAGGAATGTCACTCAAAACAGTCATTGGTGGTTGAGATCAAATACAAGGAGTCGAACCATGATTCAAAATTAGATTCTGAAAATACTAGTAAAAGACAGATCATTGATGCAGACCCCATTACTATTATCACAACCGCAATAGTTCAACTAGAAGAACCAACAGATCCTGAAGAGGGGGAGAGCCTTTTTCGTTCAAAGATGTCTGTGAAGGGGACCCCACTGTATTTTATTGTTGATTTAGGAAGCCAGAAGAACCTCATCTCAGCAGAGGTCGTCAAACAGTTGGGATTTTTGACAACACCACACCCGCAACAATACAAAATCAGTTGGCTTCACCATGGATGAGATCTTTGTGTCAACCAACAGTTTCAATTGTCATATGGAATCCAGTATTACCAGACATCCAAACTGAAATGGATTTTCTGGACATCTCATCACTCGGTGCTGCTTATCGATATGTTGTTAAAATCAAGAAGGAATTTAAGAACAAAAAAAGAGGGAGTTTGGTTCAGAAAATATGAAACAAACAAAGTATTATAAAGACATCCCTAACAAACAGTCTCCCAAAAACCAGTCCAAGCCACAGGAAAGAAGGGTCACAGGAAGACAAAGAAGGACATCGGAAAATGGTGCGATTTCCACAAAATATCTTGGCACAACACCGAGGAATGTCACTCAAAACAGTCATTGGTGGTTGAGATCAAATACAAGGAGTCGAACCATGATTCAAAATTAGATTCTGAAAATACTAGTAAAAGACAGATCATTGATGCAGACCCCATTACTATTATCACAACCGCAATAGTTCAACTAGAAGAACCAACAGATCCTGAAGAGGGGGAGAGCCTTTTTCGTTCAAATATGTCTGTGAAGGGGACCCCACTGTATTTTATTGTTGATTTAGGAAGCCAGAAGAACCTCATCTCAGCAGAGGTCGTCAAACAGTTGGGATTTTCGACAACACCACACCCGCAACAATACAAAATCAGTTGGCTTCGCCATGGATGAGATCTTTGTGTCAACCAACAGTTTCAATTGTCATATGGCATCCAGTATTTCAAGGATGAGGTATTATGTGATGTTTCCCCACTATATTTCGGTGATGTTCTATTGGGCCAACCATATATGTGGAAGTACCATGTTGTTTATGAGTCTCGACCCCGCAGTGTCATTGTTTCTCTCAAGGGTCATCTCTTTAGAATACCAGAGGTAGTTCCGACTATTGTTCCACCTAAACAGTTCCGCAAGGTAGTATCTCATACTACAAAATTCAACTTCTTCACAATCTTTCCAAAAGGTTAACATAAGGATACTGTAACCACTATAGCCTTGTCCCAAGAACCTTCTATCCAACAGAAGAAGGTCGAAAAGATTGCGGAAAAGTGTAAAGATTCCTTCTGCACATAGGAATCTCATGTAGACATACTCGTTAAACATTTCCAACCCTTCCAACCACATGTCCGTGACAACCTTCAACAATATAAGCAGCGCAACTTCTCCAACAAGGCAAGGAACTCATCAAGATGCAGATTCAATAAACGCTTTTCCCTCTCCCCCGGGAACTCAACGCAATGGATATCATTGCTTCCTAATTAGGGAGGATTGATCTAGGTGGATATCGGTGGCCACCCACCTTTTCCAACAAGCTCAAAATAGCTTTTTGGCAATTTTGGTAATTTACTATTTTTAGCAGTTTTTAACTTTGAGGGCCACTTTGAGGGCCTAAGTGAAGGTTTTTTGGGATATATATTCTCAATGATATCCAATGGATATGATTGATATCCCTAAATTAATATCCTCGATGATACCTTTCCAACAAGCTATCATTCTCCCCAAACGGAGATCGTATGCCAAAGTTACGCCCCCGGGAAGTTGATACACCAAACTACCCAAAATGGGGTCCACAAAACTGTTGGATTTTCATCTTCCGGGGTTAGGGTTTTGTATTTTATTTATGATAAAAAGGCCTTTGGATCCTCATTGTAATATCGTCTTCTCACATATGCGATTAGCCTTCACATCTCTTCTTAGAGATAGGTTTCCACCATTCTAGCGAGTATTTCACTATGTATTTTATAGTCTTTGTACATTTTTGCTCATTAATAGAAAATTTTGTATTACTGTATATCTGTGTTTATGGTTTCATCTATGATACATTTTTGTTATAATATTGGATATCTGAGATATCTCTGTACATTTCTTTATTATATCTCTGCTCTAATTTCATGTCGAAAATAATCTGGATCAAACATCCTTTATAATTCCTATTTCATCTCATGCATTTTAGTATGATATATTTTGTATGCACAACACTTTGGATGGAGGTTAGCAAATTTTTTGTCGAAAGTTCCCCAGGAAAATCCCCTGACCCTCTGTTTGTTTCCTAGATCAGTGTAAAACAAGTATCCAAATTCTTTAGTGTCTCCCCAACAATGGTGCCAAAAATCACGGTGCTTTTACATACCTTTCCTAATATGACACTCAAGAATTAATTTATGTATATGTTCATTTACTTTATCATCTCGAGGTTTTGATGAACTTGTTGGACACTAGGTATTGTATGTCCATAATAGGGTTCGTGAATTGACTGGTTTCAAATTGAATACCTATTTACTTTTAATCAGAATTATATTTAAAATAAAATATATATACTCTAATGTGAAATAAACATATAATTTAAAATCAATGAACGAGGAATTAAATATCTTATGTAAAATGATTTCATCTATTTGAATTTGAATTCTTGGGAAATTACTATGATTTCAAATTTATCTTTTGGATCTTCTTGGAATGATACTACAGATGGTTAAAATCAAATATAACATCTCCTCTACTCTGCAGTTGAATTGAAGTCATATGTATTTCTTTTTTCTACAAGCTACGCAATTCATAAAATCAATAAAAGATTAAATAATAAAACAATATGATTCCCTAGAGGGATTGGAATTTCTACCTTAAAATTCTCTATGAATCCCTTAATGTCGTGGGAAAAATTCAAACCATTTCTATAGAGGAGGTAGTTTATTCAATAGAATACATATATTTTGGGGTTAAGAGGCTCTCAAAATGGAAAGCTAAGGACATCAAAGGCTAACAAGTATAAATTTTAAAAATTGGAGGGCTTATCCCCATCCCCATCCCTCACATACACAAGCTCTTCAATTTCATATTCAAGAAGGGATTACCTAAACCCTAGACTCAAAGCCTCATTGTAACTATTTATAAAGTGGGGATAGAAAAAATCCCTCTGATTAAAGGACCATTGTGATTAACTCTTTTTTAGCCAAGTTATATGAAACATTTTTGGAAAAGAAGATCAAAATATGGTACAAATCCATGGAAAAATAGTTAAAGGCTAGGATGGATTTAAGAGTTATCAACTATGGACCACCTTGTTACACTTATAATCATTTTGTAGAAGTGACACAATAATAAAACCAATCTCTTATGTTGTTTAATTGACTTTAGAATTTATGTTTTGACGCAATGCCTAGGACTAACCTTTGGAATAGGTTAGAAGAGATAAAATTTCCTTTCGAGTTGAGATATACTACAGTAAGGTTGTGCAATAACATTATTGTCAAGTTTAATAACATTGAGGGTTGGAAGAATAAATTAATTGTAATATAGAAGTTAAGCAAGCTTGTCCCCTATCCCCTACCCTTTTTTGCATATACATTTACAAGTTAGAGGGTTGTTTGGAAGAACAAAGTTATGTCGGCTCAACTCTCGCCGGTATAGTCATCATCCTTCTTATTTACAACAATGATATTGTTCTTATAGAGATAAGTCCCCATGATATCGACAAGACACTAAAAATACTCAAGCATGTTTTCTCTAGTATGAGTATGACTATTAACACTAACAAAACGAAGGTTGTGATAATTAAATACAAAAATATCACTTATGATAATTTCATGTTTGACAACAACAACTTTGACAAGTGAATTCATACAAATATCTCAATATGTATCTTCATCACAAGATTAACTTGAACTATATCATTCAAAAAGGGATAAATGGAGGGTGGAAATCTTATTATGGACTTGAAAACAATTGTAAATCAGAAGACCTTTGGCTATGGGATAATAATAAACTCTTATTTGAGACTCTTGTCACTCTTGTTATTTTATATGGTTGTGAATTTTGGAGCTACAATATCTCTAGAGAATTGTGGAGAAAGATAGAACAAATCCAAAAGCATTTTATAACTTATAATTTCAAAATTAAAGGAGATACACTCTATCTTATGCTCCTCATAAAATCCAGTCTTTCCCCCATTAAGAGTGTGACTATGACTATGTACAAGAATAAGATAAACCACATGGAAGACAAGAGGTTTTCTAAGATTGCTTCAAACTCCAATCAAAACCACTTGTGGCTCAAACTAGGGTGGCATAAATATGCAAAGTCTTGGCTAAATAATTGGGGAATAAATGAAGAGGTCACTCTATAGAATAATGATAATATTACAAATATTATTACATCTTTATTTAGGGAGAAATTGCAGCACGATAAAGAATTATAGGATAAAATAAAATTAAGATACTATAAAGAGGTGATCAAACTTAATCTAGAAGATCAAAATATCTCTCTCTTTTTTCTAGAATAAGAAAAAAAATCCACATTGCTAGAATAAGAACAAACTCTCATGAGTTCCATAGTGAAACAAGGCATTGGAAAATTCCCAAAACATCATGGATCAAAAGAATTTGACATCTTTGTGACACTAAGAGAGAATGTACTATCAAAAAATTTCCCTTTACAACATCATCCCTTGGAGAGAATTCATCTCTAATATTGTTGCATAGAGGTCCAACGTAGCAAGCCTCAATATTGTGGACATTTTATCTTAAGTATGTTTCCATGAAATCATTTGTGGGTTGTGTATCAATGTTGATGCATATTTTTTGTCTTAGACATGGCATTGATTCATTTCATGAGTAATGAATGATTAGAAACGACATGTCCAAAGACATGGTGTTCTTTATTAGAAAATTGAAATATACAAAGAATAAATAAATTGTTTACCCATATTTACTGTAGAAATATAGTTTGTAACCACAATAGCCAAATAAATAACCATAAAAACACCAAAATTCTATACCTTTATTACTTGAAGAAATGTTCACTTTCCTCTTCGAGGGGGGGAAATCCAATTTATGAAAGCTCTGATTACAAATAACTTCACAAGACATCTCATTACATTGATTCTACTTATTCATATAGTAATATTTACCTCCTAGGAACATTCTACAGAAGGAACTTTCTAGTAGATTAAACCTTCTAGAGAAACTTCTTACATTTATTACGTTTACACTACTACATGGACCTTATTTACTAGAGATGGTCTCCATACATAGAAACACATAAAAACCTATCTATCTATGTAGGTATTTCGAGGGATTTGGACCCTAACATGACCTCCCCCTTAAAATGAAACATTTTCCTCGAGGCTAGAAACGAGGGAATTTTTGAAGGATCAATGTTGGTTCCCATGTGGCATCCTCAAGTGATGTATCCTTCAATTTTGTCAAGACCTCCTGGACAGTTCATTGGTGGAGACTATTGATATTGTGGTAGCTTGGGGAGGTATTTACCTCCACGTGTAAACCTGGCGAGAATATAATATTCTGGGAAGCAAGAAGAAACCCTAATGAGTTGGATAATTACCCTAGAACACATGTCAGTTCAAGAAGATAACTTTTATTAGGTTATTAGCCTCCAAGAGAAGAAGTCGTCCTGAAGATATAATATATATTGAACAGACAGATACCCAGAATGAGAAGTCAGCCCAGGCAGTTAGCCATAATTAATATAAATACAGGAGGCCAATCCTCATTCTGGAAGGCAGTCTCAGAATTGTAGAGCGGCACTTGTGTGCACTACGGTGCCTAGTTTTGTGCACAGGTTTGGAGGAGAGTTTCCATTACAGTTGTTGCAGCTAGTAGATCACATTTCTCTTGTACTATCTCTTGGTTAGGGTTTGGACTATCTAATCGGCTCTTGTTGGTGCGTTATCCTTGGGGAAAGGAGCGCTACCCCTTGTTTGGATATCTAGCGTATGGTTTGCTTCCAGAGTGATTCTCTGTCAAGATTAAGGTGCTCGGAGGGTGGATTCAGCCTATGGTTGGGTGACAATAACGATATTGTCAATGGTAAAATGAGCACATCCATTATATTCTAACAGGTTATGGGCCCACACCTCCTTCATTCAGTCTAACCACTGGAAGGAAACATAGTCATAAGGATATTAAGGTCATTGAAGAACTACCCTTAGGGTTTCTAGCAGGAGCAGTCATCGTAGCACTGCCACTAGGGTTACTAGTAGGTGCAATTGTAGAAACCCTAATCCTCTCGTTGAGGAACCTTAAGTGAAGAGATTGACCAAATTTTTGGATAGATCAGTGTGCCCTAGACTAGTGCATTTGCTGGTACTCTCAGAAATCCAAGATGTCAAGTTTGAGTTTTTGGTCAGATCTAGGGTTGACGAAGTCAAAGTAGCCATGACATACTCTATGAAATCAAAAAACAAGTTAGACAGAGCTTCTAACTTCAGAGCGTGGAAGAAATGGATTGAACTCATCCTTGCCAAGAATAAAGCGTTGGATATCGTGAAAGGAAAGATCGTGGAACCAGAGTTTGAAGAAGGAGAAGAGAAAGAACCGCAAAATGTTGCAGTTATGGAAAAGTTCAAAGATGGTGACATCAATTCCATGAGTATCATAGTGGACTCTATAAAATACCACTTGATACCCTACATCTCCCATCTTGACTAATCAAAGAAGATGTACGATGCCCTAACAAGCCTCTTCTTAGTAAGAAACATTGGATAGATAATGAGTCAGAAGAATGAGCTCTGTGACATGAAGATGAATGATGATGACAACATAACATCATACTTTGTGAGGATATCCCAGTTAAGAGATCAACTACAAGCTATTTACGAGATCATTTTAGAGAAGGAATTGGTAAACATAGTACTCAATGGTCTTCCCAAGACGTGGGATGCATTTTCCGCAAGCATGAACACAAGGAAGGAGTATCCTACATTTGAAGAACTTTGGACTTGTTGTGCTCAAGAAGAATCCAGGATCAGTGCAAAAGAGAAACCCCAAAAGAAGTATGATGATCAAGCCTTCACAGAATGATTCAATAATTTCAAGAATAAAAGAAAGTTTGGTTCAAAGAGGAAGACAAATCAAGAGAAAGATATTTCAAAAATACAATGCTTCAATTGTCGAAAGTATGGTCATTACAAGAATCATTGTCCTGAGCTAAAGAAAAGGAAGGAGAAATGTGAAGCATTAGTTGTCGAAGAAAAGGAACCTACAAAGAAGACTAAGCAAGATGAAAGAGACTTATTATTCTGAAGGTAACATTACTCTTCTTAGTTCTTGTACATATCTTGTTTGCATTGTCTCTGTACATATCTTGTATATCTATCTCTCGGAATATAATGTGTTCTAAGAAAAATTACACCTATGGAAGAACAACAAGATAAGGATTTATATCATTATACAAGTTAGATAATACACATGAAAGGATGAAATACATCAAACAAATCATGTGGAAACTATTACAAGATAAGCTGAAATCATAATCAATCATGAAGAGACTTAGAAGAAGCAAAGACAAAAAGAAGTCAGAAATCAAGAGAAAATTGAACAAAGACTTATGACGTTTTGTAAAAGACAATAAGACAGAAGTGTGAACTCTGTTAGACAGAGGGAGATGATTATATATTGCAGAAGACAATAAGGATGAAGATGGAAGTGTGGACTCTGTTAGATGGAGGGAGCCAATTATATGCACTCATACATGAAGCAAGGATTAGGAGGGAGCTAATCCTATGATCCATTGAAGATGATGAAGTATATATCCATGGTAGCAACCATGAAAGACATTGTGTTTTCAGTTCAATCTCAGAATAAGTCTTCTTTGAAGAGAATCCTTAAAGTATCCTTGGTTGTCCATCCACATCCATTATTCTATAAGGAAAGAAAAAGTGAAATCTTTAGGGCATGGAATCTATAAGAAACTCCATGGACCCAAGAGATAAATAAAAACATCAGAAGAACATGAAGATTCCAAGAAATAAAGAGAAGCTAGAACAACCAGACACTGTATTAAGAATCACAAGATTACCAACTTGATATGAACTCAATAAAAGCAATCAAGCAAAGGAACTGAGAGGTGTGATGAAGAACAGTGTATATATGCAAGCATTGCAAGATCCAGAACTAGAGGTTCTCCCAGATGGAGAGAGAATACTATGATTACTTGTTCCAATAAACCAGACATACCTCTACATGATTCTTTATATCATCTGCAATATCCATGGGTTGGAGTTCTACATCAGATGAATTCAAAGATTGATCTCCATTGCAATTGAACAAAGAGTGTATGAAGAGCAACCTTAAGACGTTGAAGCATACTATAAAGAGACCCTTGTATGCAGATGGAAGAAGATAACTTGGTGCACAGCAGAAGCATGGTGAAAATATTCTATAACAGAGATATTATATCAATATGATTACTCAGAAGATCAGATCTCATGATGACAAAAGAAGTGCCACGTGGATATGTTCTAGTTTTCCAACAATGATATACTTTATTGATAAAATCTACATGAAGCCTTCAGAGAAAACCAGTGTTCCAGACCAAAGTACATTTGAAATCAAGCATTACATTATCTGTGATGAAGTCTAGAAAGGAGAAAGTGGTTCTCCAATATACATCTCCACAGATGATAAGATAAGCAGACACTTTGGTAAAGCTCCTGTCTAAGATGAAAGAGTTTGAGTACTCAAGTTGGAGCTCATGGAAATGACTTCCTTATTGAAAAAGGAAGAGATGAATCCCAGGTTGGGAGGGAGCACTGATGTATTACTGATTGATGGACAATCATTTTTTAGTTCAAAAAATGGTCCAGGATGAGTAGACTCTTTCTAGTTTGGAAAGTGGATTGAGATTTCTGACGGACGAACATTTTCCAGTTCAGAAAATGGTCCATATTTTTGATGTACCATAGACAGCGACTTCCCATTGTGGTTAACATGGGAAGTGGTATAGGGTAGTCTCTCTTCTTGAGGGTTACTCAAGAAGACTAGTCTGCCTCACCGGACAATGATTTTCCATTGTGGTTAACATGGGGAATGGTCTATTTTGGAGGTTGGTGCAGGACAGTCATTTCCTTTGGAAATGGTCTGGACAGCCATTCCTTAGGGCAGATTCATTCTCTCCAGGTTTCACTTTGTTTAGTGTCGGAGGAATGGCCTAGGTTGGGGAATGTTCCAGGTTCAGCAATTAGGGACAGACATTCCTTAGGGAAGACTCATTCTCTCCAGGTTACACTTTGTTTAGTGTCGAAGGAATGGCCCAGGCTCAGAAAATCAGAACAATTTTTCTTCCTTTCTTGAGAAGAATAGTTCAAATAGCCCATCATTGATGTTTGACTTTCTGAGGCCAGACTCTCCTTCAGATCTCACAGATGTGAGTAGAAGAATGGCGCAAATAATTCAGTTTATATCATAACATTGTTTCTTTGCAAGTTTATATCAGATGATTGTTATGAAGCTTGTATGTCTCTAGACAGTAGATGTATACTACTGTGGTGGATTTGTTCCATTGTTTGATCAAGTAGTTGTGTGCTACTTGGTGTGGTAGTGTACCACTGGATTGTACTTGTGTACTACTATGGATAGAAACAGTTGTGTTCTATTGAATGATATTGTTCTGATTGCCTTGAAGACTATTAGCAGTGTTGAAAATGATTATCAGCTAGATGGATGATTAATGAACAGATTTTCCCAGAAAAAAAATAAAAAATGGTTCAGAATATTTATTCTTTTAGATTAGAAGAATGTCTCCTGTGTCAATCTGTGGAGTGAGCACCATGTCTAATTACTCATATAGAGTATGGTTCTGAGAGATGATGCAAATGATGACACTAATGGTGATGATGGTGCTCATGATCTAGTCACGAGATAGTCTATACAACTATGTTGATGCTACCGGGTGAATGGTATGTTTGTGCTCAAGACCATTACCTGTAATACCTCCCTAGCTAGGAGGGAGTGTTGATATTGTGGTAGCTGCAGGAGGTATTTACCTCCACATGTAAACCTGATGAGAATAGAATATTCTGGGAAGCAAGAAGAAACCCTAATGAGTTGGCTAATAACCCTAGAAGACATGTCGACTCAAGAAGATAACTTGTATTAGGTTATTAGCCTCCAAGAGAAGAAGTCATCCAGAAGAAATAATATATATTGAAAAAACAAATATCCGGAATGAGAATTCGGCCCAGGTAGTTAGCCAAAATTACTATAAATATAGGAGGTCAGTGCTCATTCTGGCAGGCAATCTCAAAATTGCAGAGCAACACTTGTGTGCACTACAGTGCCCAGTTTTGTCCGCAGGTTGGAGACCTGCCATTGCAGCTACTGTAGCTAGCAGATCACATTTGGCTTAGACTATCTCTTGGTTAGGGTTTGGACTATCTGATCAGATCTTGTTGGTGCGCTATCCTTGGGGAAAGGTGTGCTACCCCTTATTTGGATATCTAGCCTAGGGTTTCCTTCTGGAGTGATTCTCTATCAAGATTAAGGTGCTTGGAGAGTGGATTCGGCCTATGGTTGGGTGACAATAGTGATATTTTCAATGGTAAAACGAGCACATCCATTATTTTCTAACAGAGACAATGCTATATTTTGTCAAGGATGATCTCAAGTTTCAACTAAATGAAACCTTCTTCATCCAATTTGGGAAAGCTTGATTGGACATGGAAATTATATCCAATCGCTTTCTTTAAACAAGAGACATGAAATATTGGATGGATTTTAGAGTGGCTTGGAATTTTTAATTTGTAATCCATTGGCCCAATACTCTTGAGGATCTTACATGGGCCATATAAATTTGGAGCAAGCTTCGAGTTGTGGTTTTCTTTGAGGGAGGTTCACCTGTAAGGTTGCGGAAAAAGTAACACATGATCCCCTTCTTCAAAATAGCATTTGGAGATATGTTGGTTACCCTATTGCTTCATTTGATTCTAATCCATGACCAGATTATCTTTGAGAGTGTAGAGAATGTTGACCTAATATATAAGGGTTTAGTCAACCTCATGCACCTTAAATATACCCAATAAGTAGGATAGCATCAATGGGAGGTTTTGATGATAGACGATCTCAAAGGGGGTCAATCAAGTGGCCCCATGATAATTTGCATTGTACCACCATTTTTCTAGGGATAACCACTGAACCTATTGGGAATATCATTCTAAAGTAAAGAACCTCAAATATGCTCCAAACACTTGTTGAAAACTTCCATATAACCATTAATATAGGGGTGATGGGTAGTCTTAAGATGCAATTGAGTTCCCTGGAGCTTAAATAGTTCTTTCCATAAATTTCTAGTGAAAGTCGGGTCATGGTCCATTACAATAGATTTTTACATACTCGATGGAGCTTAAATATATTATCCATCAAAACTTGAACGACCATGGAATATTTAAAGGGGTGTTGTAGAGAAAAAAAAAATGAACATATTTGGAAAGGTGATCAACCAAAACCATCATGATTGATTTATTACCATATTTTGGTACCAAACAATGAAATCCATGGAAATTTTAGTCCATACAGCTGGCGGAATAGGTAAATGTTGTAGTTCGCATAGAGTTTTCATGGTTTCTCCCTTGTGTCATTATCAAATGTTGCATTTCGACACAAAAGTGCAGGTGTCCATCCATCTTCATTCCTTCCCCAAAAAAATGAACATTTGATCCATTCATATGTTTTATGAAAGAATAAATGACCTACTATTGGAGATGCATGGAGTTCAAATATCATTGTTGATTTAAATGTGGATTGTTTTCTCAAATACAAACACCCTTTATAGAGAGTGTCTTCATTGTGGCAAGTGTATCCTTGAGATGCATGTGGTGCCATTGAAATTGTTGGATTAGGTAGAGGATATTGAGATTTGTGAACCATTCCTTGCATAAATCATTCAACCAATCCACTATGATGAAGGAGAGAGAAAGGATGGACCCTTCTTCTTCATACTTTCAAGACAGAGCATATACAACCATATTATCCTTTCCCCTCTTATAAATGATATCATAATCATAGCCCAACATTTTGGTGACCCATTTATGTTTCTTCAGGGATGAAATCCTTTTCTCCAAGAAGTATTTTAGGCTACAATTATCAATTTAAATCTAAAAAATTCCCAAGAAGGTAGGGATGTGAGATATCCATAGCATGCAAGATAATCATCATTTATTTTTCATTGGTGGATTTTCCCAAGTACCTCTCACGAATTTGTTTGTTGGAAAAATATAGGGGTCTCACCTCTTGCATGAGGACTCCTCAGATGCCTTTTCCTAAGGCATCACATTCCAAAAAAAAAATATTCATGAAATTTGGCAGAGTGAGTATTGGGGTTGTACACATAGCATTCTTCAAATCCTGGAAGGCCTGATATTTGGATAAATTTCAAATAAAATTGTATTTTTAAGTAAGGAAGTGAGGGGAGACCAATAAAACCTCGTAAAATTCTAAGAGTCTTAGGATGTGGACAATCCTTCATTGGTTCAATTTTCTTCATGTCCACTCATACACCATCATTACTAACAATATGATCCAAATATTCCACTTCAAAGAAACCAATGACACATTTGGATATCTTGAGAAAGAGTTGATGATTATATAGTAGTTGTAAGTGTTGAAACACACACTAACACTGAGAGGGGAGGGGGTGAATCAATGTCTGGAACTTTTGGCTACTTTTCACACTTTCATAGATTAACTAAATTAACTAAATAAAATATATGGAGTTCAATTAATTATTCATAAACATGTATAACACAAATTGTATGCAGTAGATAAAATATTGTTCTTTTATTTATTTAACTTGAATGAATACAAACAAAATCAATCCTTTAATATCTTCAACTTAAATTGAATATGATAGATCCAACTCTCTGATACAAGACCCAACTTGTAGTTCTCAGATCCAACTGAGAAATGAGGAATCCAATTCTCATAACAAGACCCAGCTTAATGATCTCAGATCCAACTGAGATGTGAGGAATCCAATCCTCATGACAAGACTCACTTGTAAACAGGCACCAACCTGATATAATGAACTTTCATTCAATCCATTATATATATATATATATATATACACCAAAACACTTTCTTCCCTTCATATTTCTTTACTTATATAGTCCTCCTAAGGGTTCCACTTTAAAACAATGTTTCCTTTTGGAATGAAACATTCCACCCATTCATTTAATTAACACAAATGGTAACTTTTATTAATTGATTTTCATACACCAATTTAGACATCGATTTTTGTATGACAATTCTGGAGTGATGGAACAAATTTTAAAATTCTACGACATGGTCTTTTTTCAGAACATGCCCAATTAGCTGACACATTAGAAATTTCCCACGAAAGTGTGCAAGGTGGATGGTACAGGAGGTTCTTTGAAGGAAACTTGTGCATATTCTTCTTTTGTCATCGGATTCCAGATCGACTTCAATACATATTACCTTTTCGTGAATGTCAAAATCGATCTCCACATATATCCTTTGTTGGTGATTATTTAAACTTAACTTATAAACATTTTACTTGATGGTTGTATTAAAATTGGTTCCCTCTTAGCTGCTAGTCACTAAAGATTTGACTTGGCCTCACCCTTTTTCGTATTTGCTTCCTCGTTCGACCAACAAACATCTTTTTAGTCGACTCAACTAGGATAAATTTTGACTTGAGTATTTCAATTCTAGTCGACCCATCTTGCTTCATCCTAGACCCAATTTGTATTTAAATTTGCTTCGAATTTGACCTTTAGGTTACTTCTTTCTTGGACCGGCTCAATTTGGAAGAAAACTGACTTGAGAAATTTGACTTTGGTTGTCTCGACCTACTTTTTCCGACTTATATTTCCGACTCAATTTTACTTCGAATTCGACCTTCAATTGGTCGGCTTGTCTTCAAATCGTCTTGAAAACGACCAAATTTTCTTCTCCAACTTTTTTTAATCTACAGTCTTGAAATCGATCGACTTCTCTTCAACTTGTCTTGCAATCGATTGAATTCCAGATAGTCGACCTTATTGTTGTTTGAATCGACTCGACTTGTCACTCGATGGTGTCAATTCTTCCTCACCAAACATCTACCATTGACATTATGTCTCATCTCTGGACTCTTCTAAAATTGATATTTTCTTAATCACTTTTAATGAACCATGTCTTATTAACTTATTTATTTGTGATTTGTATGGATCCATATTGGATTATCCATTTACCCTTTTTATCTGGATAGTTTCTTCTTTTGTGCATGGATGTTAATGACACAATGTCAACATTATAAAATATAGGATGAGTGTATCAAGCTCATACAATATATTAGTCAATATTACCTTTCTACTGATATTCAAGTCACCTTCATAATATTATGTCCAATATTGACAATGCTTGACATTCAAGCCACCTTCATAACACTATATCCAATATTGGAAATGCTTGACATTCAAGTCACCTTCATAACAATATGTCCAATATTGAAAATGCTTCTCAAAACAATCAATCAATGATACTTCACCTATTTATCAAGGTTGACATCAATGACAACCAAATTTCAAACAATCTCCCCCTTTGTTATCGATGGAAACCTTAGTAAAACAATCTTACTTCACTTATGAAATGTATTCGGTATTGTGAGTCCTTTGAGCTGACTTTGTTTTACTTTTTATCTCCCCCCCCTTTGAAAATAATGACAAAGGGAATATTTCTCTTCTCCCCCTGAGACGATGCTCCCCCTGAGGTGATTCTCTCCCTAAGGTGATTCTCCCTCTGTCTTTGTGCCATTTACTTTGGTCTTTGTTTTTATTGTTTATCTCTCCTCTTTTGAAATCAATGACAAAGTAAAGAAAAATTTTACTTATTTTCTCCCCCTATGAATGTGCCAGTTGTTATCTCAATATCTTGGTATTTTTGTGTTCAAATAGGGTTTCATTGTCTTCTATTTTGTCATAATGGACAAGGGTGTGAATCTTATTGATCTTCTTGATCTATTTCTTCTTCTTCTTGATATTCTTTAGTTCTTTGATTACAAGAGATATTTAATGTTCTTTAATATCATTAATAACTTTGCTATGTTCATACTTTGTCTTTATATATTTTGAACTACTTTTGTTTCTTTATTGTTTAGATATTATTTGTTTTAATCATCACACTATTATAAATATTGATTTTCTTTTGAGAGTTCATCATCATCACCATTCTTTTTTGCACCATAATCTTCTTCATCTTCTTCTTTAAAAAATCTTCTTCCTTGAGCTTGTTCCTCTTCATATGAAAACCTTTAAATTTTACATTCCTTATTAGAAATTTCATCCATCAGTTTATTATTATCAATTTCTTCATTTTTAGGTGCAAGATCTTCATCATCTTTCTTTCTTTTTGCTTCAGATTTTTCTTCTCCATATATTTCTATAAGACACTCTATTTGATGAACTTTTCTTTTCTACATTTGTCATTTGATATTTATCCTCTCTTCTTTCCTTCCAAAGTTCGTTATATTTTCTTCCTTAATTGTATGGATTATTTTTCATGGGTTGTCTTCTTGATTTCCTGCAGTCTTGGGATTTATTCCCAAACTTATCATAGTTTTAGCATCTCATGGTATGAAAAAACTTTTTTGTGTTCCCAACATAATTTCATCTCCAACATCTCATTAAGTTATTGGACTTTCCTAAATTTTTATTTTCAGGACTCTTTCATTCCAATGCTTTGTGACCAAATTTTTTACAACAAAAGCAATAACCATTGAAGGTTTTTCCATACTCAAGTCTATTGTGACATGGGAAGTCTTCCTTTTGTTATGTTTCTTGTTTTTTACTTTTATAGATTCCTCCTTTAACAAAGTTCATGGTTTGAGTTTGGTTTGTGATTACACTATTTCCTTTTGAGGAGAATAATCCTTTCTCATGTTTGTGAATGATATTCCACTTGCCACCTTCTTCTTTTTTATTGTACCCAAGATCAGTTTTTTCATCGGTTGGTCTTTGATTGTTCTAGATCTTATCTAGGATGGTTGACATGTTTTGGAATTTGACAATTTCTTTTGTCTTTTTATTCTTCTTTTTGAGGTTGATAACTTCCAATTCCAACATGTGACATGTTTCTTCCTTTTTAGTCAACTAGATCTTAAAGTCTTCTTCTATTTCCCTAGCTTCTTCAAGTTTAGTCTTTATATTGATGACTATTTATTCTGTCTCATCCAATACTTCTGTGCATTTATTGGTTTTGTCATATGTCTTCAACTCTTCTATTTCTTTTTTTAGATCAACAAGTTCAGTCTTCAATCTTTTGATTTCTTCCTTGTTTTCTAGCTGAATCATTTTGAGGTTGATGACTTCCAATTCCAGCATGTGGCATGATTCTTCCTTTTTAGTCAACTAGATCTTCAGTGTTTCTTCACTTCCCTTAGCTTCTTCAAGTTGAGTCTTTAGACTGTTGACCATTTCTTTTGTTTCTTCTAATTATTTTGTGCATTTATTGAGTTTGTCATATGCCTTCAACTTGTTCATTTCTTTTGTTAGATCAACAACTTCAGTCTTTAATATATTGATATATTTTTCTTTGTCTTCTAGCTTAATCTTTTGTTCTTGCTCTTCATGGTTGTTAGATTGATCTAACTGGTGTAGTAGCAACATATATTTGTTTTGAAGTTTCTCCAACTCTTCTAGAGTTCACATAGTTGTGTATTCGATATTGTCAAGAGCCTCCAGAGGAACTTCAATTTATGTACCATTTCTTGGTTCCATACGAATCTCTTCTAATGAAACTATAACATCAGTCTTAAGATTTAGTATTTTTCCTTCAGTGATTACTGAGGTATGCATCAATTCCTTGATGGAGTTGTCTTCTTCATTGATGACTAGAGA
>ML790389.1:249072-379686 GCA_009831015.1 Picea engelmannii | reverse complement strand
GGGTGGAGATTAGATCTCCTCCCCCTTTACTTAAGTTCCCTAAGTCACTTTATGATTAATGAGCTCATAAAATCACTTTGACTTTATAACATAAAGTTAAGTGAGGGAGGGGTATTTTTCCCCTTTAGTGTTAGACACATCAATAACAATAGGGGACCACTTCCCAAGGTACCAAAACTTAACACAAAGAACCTTAATGTCTGGAAACACTGTGCAAGAAGACGTGAATCTGAATTCAAACTTAAAAAGTTCAAAATGAAGAAAGTTTATTGCAGCACAAAAAGTGACAAAAAAATCCACTTCAGTTTTTCTCCGCACAATAACACATGAATTTATAATTTTTAAACATCGGGATGGAAAGTCCTAAGCACTTTTTGTCTTTACAAATTCTTTTGGTAACCTTGATTAGAAGGAATAATACAACTCAGAATGAGTGGCTAGATTTCTAAAATTTAGTCAAAGCCCAAACAAAGCGGTAGATTTAGTTTGATAAACCCGACTTTTTATTTTCATAATGGCTAGCAGGGATGGAACAAGTATGGTTTAATCATTAACCGGAGGCATTATCTTACAGGTCATTGCAACTTCCACAGTCACGGAATGGTCATGTTCACACACTTTACAGTGTAGGTTCCATTGCCGGAACAAACCTCAGTCGATATATAGGGAACATCAGTCTCAATTACGATAACTTCTTACCTTACCATGGTTGCAATATTCAGTTCATTTTATCAAATATTGGGTGGGTTCTGCATTACTTATATGTATACGACCTATGAGTCTTCGAGGGCAGAAAAGGAAAGTGGAAATCATCGCAACAATGCATCAAAACTATTCAAGTTGTTCAAAAAACAATTTGCACTAATTTAGACAAAAGAATTGCTAACAGGCCAGTTTTAAACGAATGAATCCTGACATAGACAACTTATAAGACCTATTTCTCAACTTGTGGAGTCATCGTTAAGCCAAAAAAGTGCTCCATTGATTTATTGAGTCCCTTATTCTACCTTAAAAATATGCCTAGACCTGTTTTTTAATGAATTTGTCATTTGTGCAATCTAATGTAAATTGTTCCAAGAAACACTTCACAGAAATTGATAACTTATCCTATGTTCAGAATTTGATCTTTTCAATTCCACGTCCTGATAATGTGCTCTGCTAAGGTCCAAGTCGATCAATATCGATCAAATGCTACAAGTTTTCAGATTCTCTTAAAGAATCTTACACGGCATTTTAAGAAATTTTCAGCTTTTAATCTACTCTGCTTTACCTGAAATATCAACCAGTGCAAAGAGGCTCTAAGCTAAATACTTTCCAACTGAATGAAATCGTGCAATTAAACCAAATAAATTCTTTCTAAGCCATTTTTTTACAATTAATTAAATCAATTGTTTAAACCCTAAATTAATAGTTGTAATGCTATTTTTCCCACATTAATTGACTTATTATATCTCCCCCAAAGAGAACTTGGAGACCCTTTATCATATTGATAAGGCCTCCCAAAAAAATTGAAACCTTGGACCCATTTTTCCTAAGTAAATTGGTCCTCAATAGAGAAGAAAAAAATAATCCATGTACATGGATTATTTTTACCATCACCACCAACGGTCGTTGGTTCAGGGCTCTGTTATTGCAGTGGTGTGCCCCACTTGCATGGCATGAGGCTGGCTGCAAGTTTTGCCCCAATTTTGATGGAATAAATACCCCTCTGCCAAAGGAACTCTGTTCTTTGCAGTGACGCCCTCCAGACATGTTTCTGGAAAAAATGAACCATTACCCCTAAGGAAAAGAAATCAGTCTTTAACATGAGAAAATGAAATTGAAATTGAAGGCTTACCTTGCCAACATCATCGAAATTCTCTTCATATTGCCCTGCAAACTCGTCGACCACCACAAGGGGGCGACAATCCCGGCGTCTCATGGCAGAAGCATAAACAACTCGTGCGAACACTCTGGCGCTCAAACGCCAATCTTGCCATGCATCTGTCAACGAGCTGCTCAGTGCCCCAGGCACTGGCGCCTCTCTCCGATGTCTCCTTCCAATTCTACTGAATTTGAATCTGAATCTGGCCTCTGAAATAATTATAGTCCTGCATGGCTCTACATGCACACTCCCTAACACTGATACAGCTCCCACCATCCTCGAAGGGCTGGTGGGCACCTTCAATACACTGCCATTCAACACCCCGCATGATTGAAATGCTAGCATATTCCCATTTGACTATGAAAATACATTGAATTGCAGAATGCAAATGATGACTTAAGGAGCCCATGAATTTGCTGCAGGTTTTCGTTCATATTCAACCTTACCTTGTGCTAATATTGACGGTTATTGATCTAACGAGAATTCCGAGACCAGTGTCAGAAAGGAGTTAGGCGAGCAATCTCAGCGCCAGGTACGTAACAACTTGCACTTGCGCGCACTGAAGAGTCTGAGCAGGGAATTTCTTGTGAGTCACACACAAGGGAATAAATATCTTGTCGTGCCATGCCGGGATTCCTTGAATCTAACGTGTTTCACTCCATATGAACAACCAATCTGAGCCTCACATTCAATTGCCGCCTTGCACCTTCGACTTTCAAGTGAAATCTCACAATGTAGAAACGATGGGTTGCAATGTGGAATCTCAGCCACAATAATTGATCCTTACGTAGCCTAGTATATATATATATATATATATATGAGACACGGTTGTGAAGCATTATCATATCCGACCAATTGGTCCAATACAACTCCGTTGAGCTCGGGAGGGTCTAATAATATTAGATAATACAATAGTTATGTAATTGAATGGTTTAATTATTTTAGGAAATTGTTAATTGGGTTTAGTTTGAATGGTTGGGAGGAATGATTGTTATCCTCTTCATACAGGTTTAATTTTCATAAATAAAATGTTCAGCTCATAATGAGTATATTGTTGTAATGACCTTCAACCTTATTTTATCATATGTATTGAAAAGTTATGCATATCTTAATTTTTAACATGGTATGGTATCAATATTGAGTCTATGTTTTAAATGAAGAGAATTTTATTATAAATATATATATATTAATTCATGATAAAAAGGTTAGTTTAAGTTTTTGTTAAATAATTTTATTTTTTTTTAAATGGTTAAATATTTTTTAAGGTTAAAAAAAATAAGTTTATTAATTGTGATTAATTTGATTATTGTTATAAAAGGTGAAAAAATTAGAACTTTAAAATAAAGCATTGTTGTTGTGTAATGATAGTTAGTTTGACATGGCTCAAGTTGCAATGTCATAGAAAAAGGGAAACAAAGGGAAAACAGTCCTAATGTAAAGGTTTCCTCATTGGCATGCCCATAGGAATCCATAAACATGTTGCATGGTAAAAGGAAAAGGGGTTCTAGATGCAAACACAAAGGCCACAAATGTGAGCATAAAAGGACAATGGGTAAAAAAAAAATGAAAAAATGTTTGAAGATAAAAAAATACAAAAGTGCAACCACCAAACCCTAGTTGCATCCTTTAATATGGGAAGAGAGAAAGATTACCTACAATTTGGGTCATTGCATGGGTATGTGAGAATGCTTTACAATAAGGTGATTTACTTTTTTACTCTTAATGTTATATGGTAATGAATATTTTTCAGTTTTAAAAAAATGATGTCTATTTTTCAAGAAAACTAAACATGATTTTATACAAATGTCATAGAAAATAACAAAGTCATTGATTATGAAGCAAAAACAAAGAGCTATTACAAAGAAGTATGTGTTTCTAGTTCTTGAAATTGTTTTCATGAAGGAGAGGTATTTAGTCACAAAACTATATATTTTGCACAGAGATTTTTCAAAAAAAAAATCTAATTTAACATATAACTTGTAATGTACCCAGACCCCAATTGGGTCACATCGTTGCTAAAATATCCCAATAAAATTTATGATCCTAAATCTAAATGCAGAAATAACACACAACTTGACATTCTAACTCATTCGGTTGTCCATACTAATGAAAACGTAAATGTAACTACTATCAGTGTACACAGCAACAACTAAATACATACAACATCATTCTACCATGAAATAGAGACATGAATGCATATTTCTATTCACAACAGGTAGCATTTAACCAACATAATTCAAAGTAATATGCACATCAAATATATCATCATTTAACACAAATCAACATAGTAGATAATAACACTTATCTTATAAAAGTATGCAACCTGCTGCAGAGGACGGACATTCCTCCCAACCGTAGCCTTGTTGTTCCAGTTATCAACATCAATACACCGCCGAGTTGGGGCTATGAATCCACAAGAGATGGTGTTCCCTAAGGCTAGCTAATGTCCCCCTCTCAACAGTCAATTCTCATAGTTGATTCCAATCCACTAGCTTTCTTTCCCTCAACCTCCACAACCCAAGGGATGGAACTCCCCTTCACTACTCAAAATCCCTCATGCCTTTCCACTCCCCTCCAGGGCTTCCAACACGGGTTGGACAAGAATTCTACTTGTTGGGACTTCAATAAATTCACAGCTGCAACACAAATTCGCTCAGCAGCAAAACGCGTGCTTCCTTGGCGAATTTCAAATAGCACATCATTCATAGGCCCATGGCCTCCTCCACAAAATTACAATTGCCAAACATGCCCACAACAATTACCTTCTAGCACTCAAAACTCCATTGCTGGCAAAAAAACTCCATGTAAAAACAACTCTCTATGAAAAATCGTGAATGTGCAAATCTGCTCTCCTCCCCATACGAATTTCCTCTATTTCTCTCGCTTTCTTGACTTGCGCTCTTCCTCAAGATGATTGTACTCGACCCTCCATGCTCTCAATAACTATGGGATCTGACTCTCACACCCACCTTCTTACATAAATTCAATGATTGGGCTTGAGAACACTCGACAACTAATGGAAGGTTCATGGTAAGGATAATTTAGAAAGAAATAAGAAATGGGTTTTGGTTTAACAAACATGGGTAAACTCTCCCCCCATTAGACCCCTTCCCTCTCTTGTGGATACTTAGCCCCCAATTCTTCGTTTGTGTCCGTCTGCAGCTAGCGATACTTTTTATTCATTATATTCAATTTACATCATTTACATATTATATCGCTTGGCTCTCAGTCATATACTACATTTACAATATATATCACTTGGCTCTCGGCCATTTACTATATCTACAATATACATCGCTAGTTTTGGGTTTGAAAACGGGGACGTTACATTCCCCTCCCCCTACAAACTACATTGTCCCCAGTGTACATAACCATACAATTTACACAATGACATATATAAAAACATTGCATCAAAATACTTGACAATTCCACAATTCATGACTCATGTAGCAATTCCAGGGAGTAACTCCCTTTCCCCTCAACCCACACACATTGGTTCGACAGGAAAGATCAGAATTGTGGCTCCAGGAACTCCAATTGCCAAAATGGAGTCTTCATTCACTTATGTACAAATGTACATTCAGTTTTCTTCAAAATTTACAAAAATTTACAGGTATGCTTCCAACATGTTTTCTTCGTGCTCCCATGTAGAGTCTTCAGGACCACAACAGTTCCATTGAACCTTTACCAAGCCAATGTATTTTTTCTTGAGCACTTTGACTTTTCGATCCAAGATGCGCATTGGTTCCACCCAAAAATCACCTTCCTGTTCCACCTGGATCACATTCCAATCAATCACATGATTAAGATCATGTACATACTTTTTTAATAAAGACACATTGAACCCCCTATGAATTCTCATGGATGTAGACAATGCTAGCATGTATGCAATTGGCCCTATTTTTTCTAAGGCCTCAAAAGGCACACAAGATCTCACTACCAACTTTGGGCAACTTCCTAATTTCAGCGAACTTCTCTTGGCTTTAACTTTTGAAAACATATGCTCTCCCACTTTGAATTCTTTATGTGTTTTTCTTTTATCAGCATAGCTCTTACGTCGATCTTGTGAAACTTTCAAATTCTTCATAATCTTTACCATCTGTTCTTCCATTTCCTTTAACAATTATGGCCCAATCACAACTTGGTCTGTTGGGTTATCCCAACTTACTGGTGTGTTGCACTTTCTTCCATTCAAGGCTTCAAACGGGCTCATCTTCAATGATTCCTAATACCCATTATTGTAAGCAAACTCAATTAAATGGATATAGTCCTCCCACCTAGAAGGCTTGTCCATTACATACATTCTCAACATATCCTCAATTATACGAGTAATCCTTAATGTCTGCCCATCTGACTCTGGGTGATATGTTGTATTGAAATTCAAATTGGTCCCAAATCTTTTAAACAATCCCTTCCAAATATTGGAAGTGAACTTGGTATCTCGATCTGACACTATTTCCTTAGGCACCCCATGTAGCCTAACAATTTCTCTCATATAAATATCTGCAATATCGGTTTCCTTATGAGTTACTTTTACAAGAATGAAATGTGCAACCTTTGTAAGAGTGTTCACCATTACCATTATGGAGTCATGTTGCCTTGTTGTCCTAGGATATTTGGTAATAAAATCAATAGTAACCACTTCCCATTTCCATTTGGGAATGGGCAACGACTTCAGCAGTCCTGCTGCATGTTTGTGCCCAGCCTTTACCTTTTGACACTCCATGCATCTGGCCAAATAATCAGTGACATCTTTCTTCATACTAGGCCAAAAATATTGTCCTCTTACATGTGTAATAATTTTCTAGTATCATGGATGTCTGGCATAAGGCACATTGTGCATCTCCTTCAAAACATAATTTCTCAATTCCTGAGAATTTGAAACTTATACTCTATTCCATAATAAGAGGATTACATCCTCTTCTAGCTTGTAATCCTTATATTTTTATGTTCATTATTATGTTGTAAGCTTTATTTAACTTGCACATAATGTTGATTTGTTGTTATAGCCTCTAGAATTCTCTCTTTTAAATTTGTCCTATACATACTAATGGTTGTAACATGCATTTTATGCACCCTTCTGTCAAGTGCATCAACCACCTTGTTCTCTTTTCCCTTTATGTTTTTTATGTCAAAGTTATATTCACTAAGAAATTCTAGCCATCTAGTTTGTCTAGCATTTAATGTTGGTTGTTCAAACAAGTATTTCAGACCACTATGGGTTGTCCTCAATTCAAATTTTTTTCCCATAAGGTAATTCCTCCACATCCTTAAGGCATGTACTATGGTTGCCAACTCTAAGTCACGTGTGACATAATTTATTTCATGTTCCTTCAATTTTTTGGACTCGTGACAAATTACATGTCCATTTTGCATAAGGACTCCACCGAGCCTTTCTTGCATGCATCTATGCACACAACAAAATCCTCATCTGGATCTGTAACTTTTAAAATAGGTGCACTAGTTAGTAAATCCTTTAAACACTAGAAAGTTTCTTCACACTTATCACTCCATTCAAACTTTACTTCTTTCTTTTCAAAGATGTTATTGGGTGTGCAATCTTGGAGTATCCTGTAATGAATATTTTGTAGTAATTAGCTAGACCCATAAACGATCTAACCTCTGAAATGTTTATTGGCTCTAGCCAAATTTTGATTACTTCAATCTTTTCTGGATCCACTGCTATAACATCTTTTGAAACAATGTGACCCAAATAATGGATCTGCTTTTGATAGAAAGTATGTTTACTCAATTTGGCATACAATTGGTGGTCTCTTAACACTTGTAGTACCATCCTCAAATGTTTTTCATGCTCCTCCTCTGTCTTGGAATAGATAAGAATATCATCCAAGAATACAATGACAAACTTGTCTAGGAAATCTATGAACACCCAATTCATCTGACACATAAATGTAGTTGGTGCATTTTTCAACCCAAAAGGCACCACCACAAATTCATAGTGTCCATGCTTTGTCCTAAAGGTTTTTTTTCTAGTGTCTTCTTCTTTGATTCTCACTTGATGATAGCCTGACCTCAAGTCAATATTGGAGAATATATTTGCTTCTTTCAGCTGATAAAAAAGATCATCAATCCTGGGCAAAGGATATTTTTTCGCGATTGTAACCTTGTTCAGTTGTCTGAAGTCAATACACAACCTCAATGTTCCATATTTTTTCTTGACAAAATGAACTGTGGCACCCCAAGGAGAGACACTTGGGCATATGTACCCTTTCTTTAACAACTCTTCTAGATGCATTTGCAACTCTTTTAGCTCTGGTGTGCTCATTCTGTAGCGAGTCTTAGATACTGGGGTAGCTCCAGGAATTAAGTCAATAGAGAAATTTGTATCCCTCTTTGGTGGAAATCCTGGAACTCCTCAAACACATCTTCAAACTCCTTCAAGACTAGACAATATTCAAGACTTGGATCTTTATCCTTCAATGTCTCTTCCATATGGGATGCATATATTTGGCACATTTTTCTAAAATTTATTTTCAGCTGCAATGTTGAAATCTCTCGGATAGATATAGGCCTTGGAATACCTTGCATTGGCCTAGAGTTCCCTTCCTCATCAAGACATGTGAAAACTTTGTTATAACAATCTGAAACAACACGATACTTTTCTATCCAATCGATACCAATCAAACAATCATAAGACCCACGCGGTATGATGTTCAAATCTTCCCTCATGTTAATTCCATTCATGTTTATAGGGAATTCTTTAACAAGCTCATTAATTTTTCTATTGGTTTTAGTAACTAGATGAACTAACTAAGACTTTTCATGCTTACATTTCTTCAGTTTAAATCTTTCAACTATCTTTGGATCTATATAGCCATGACTAGCTCCAGAATCAATTAAAATAGCTATGGGACAATGATCAATCTTCAGTTTAAATCTTTCAACTATCTTTGGATCTATATAGCCATGACTAGATCCAGAATCAATTAAAATAGCTATGGGACAATGATCAATCTTATCTTCCACTTCAATCAAGTGGGATTGATAGCCTGCTTTCCTATTGTCCAAGGTTGCATAGATCCTTGGCATGTTTTTTCCCACATCCTCTACTATCTCCTCTTGATTGATGCTATGCATAGTCTTCATCTTATCTCCTCAATGAGGACAATCTTTATACATGTGATCTCCTTCACATCCCCAAAACTTTATGGGTTGTTGTCTTGGCATGTTTCCCAAGGAATATGTCATTTTTTTATCACCTTAAGATGGCTTTCCTTGTTGATGTGCTTAAGAATTATTCCTTATGAAAGGTGGCTTGAATCCTTTCTTCCTTTTATCCATCTTGCCTTTCTTCTTGTCATCCCAAGCCTTTTGGAAATTCGACCTTCCTCTGTTTTTCTCATACAAATAATTGGCCTTTCTTATGGCTTCTTCTAAATCCTTGGGCTCAACAAACTGAATTTTATTCTTGTAGAAGGATGGCAGTCCACTCAGAAACCTTTGAATTTTGACTCTCACATCTATGATTAATTAGATTACAGGTCATTCTTCATTTCAAATTATGAAGAATACAAATGCACTATTCCAAAATCTGATTCCTTAAATACATTCTTCTCTGAAAAATATCTCCAACAACTATACTCATGCCTCATTCTGAGTTCTAAGTGGATAGTTACCACATTCGCATGTTGCAATTTCCACTTTTTTTTTTACTACTACAAAATTAATTTATTACTTTCTGAGAAAATTTTAGCACCCAATTCAAAATTATGGGTGGACAGATGTCTTCTCCTCCTAAATATATTTCCAAAGACTATTTGTTTGCTCAATTCTGAGCCCCGAGTTGAAAGTTATGGTCTGGAGAAGTTTTGACAGTTTTTCCCAATTTATCCTTGTATGCTATTGGTGTCTTATTTCTCTTCCTACACATTTTTACATACCCAGATCCCAAATATGGCTCCATGGATGCTTTCTACGGTCCATAACATTTCCATAGATTGCTCTTGTGCCTCAAATAGACTTATGAGCAAGGATTTATGCCCTCTAGAAGTAAACTAGTGTTGAATTTTTACCTTAACTGTTTTAGTTGTAACTTTCTCATACGAGCTTTGTTTTGTGCCTGAAATAGCTCATTGGATAACTTTCTTTGGGTTCTTTTATTTGAGCTATAGAGTCATAGTGTACATTGGTACACTATGTACTCATGGGTTTTGATTGGATAAAAACATCGTTTAGGGCCTCAAAATCTCCCCCCCCCCAAGTTAATGACCTTCAAAAACTCGAAAAAAATCATAGAAATTTGATTGTTTTTAGTGTTTTAATAGATTTTTAATCTAAGTTGTCAATATTGAATTGGAATAAATATGGATGGTTGATCCACTCTCCATTGACAATTGACGATCGAAGATTTCTTATTGTAAACCAAAATTTCCCACTGATATCCTCGACGCCCGATTATCGACCATCAACAATTTCTCTTTACAAACCAAAACTGCTCGCGAATCTCTCTAATGCCCAATTATCGGCCATCCAAGATTTCTCTTGGAAAACCAAAACTACTTGCGAATCTCCCCGATACTTGATCATCGTCCATCAGTCATTGGAGATTTATCTTGGCAAACCAAAACTACTCACAACTCTCCCTTACTCTCGATAATCGCCCATCGACCATCTCTTTACTAACGTGGAAACTTTGTTGTCGTGGCATGACATATAGATGTTGGCATGGTAGGACACATCATCATAATGTATCTACTTTGTTGATGTGGCATGACACGTGGATGATGACATCATCATCCTCTTTTCCTTCATTGACGATCAACCACTTTTCTTGGAAGACTTAAAACACTCTACTAAATTTGTCGATGCCCAATCATCGGCCATCGTTGATTGGAGATTTATCCCAGAGAAATGAAAACCCTCGTCTTGACCATCGAAAATCGACGATGCCCTTTGGACGCATGAAACCTTCGCCAAATTCTGTCGATCCACGACCATCGGCTATCGATAAGTTTTGTTGGTGAACATAGACACTTAGAAATTTTGGCCAAATTCTCAAAAAATTTGGGTCGTCGATCTTCCGTTCATAACGGTCTCGTCCATTTATTTTGCTCCAACCTTCCAACAGATGAAACAAATCCATACCGTTGATATGATTATTTTCCCCAACCGTCGAAATGAATTTCAGTCATTGATCTACTCAACCTTACTAACTCCGTGAAACCTTAGAAATTTTTAAAATTATCACCATAATTCTCAGCCATCGATCTCGAGATCAAAAGCAGTCTCAGTCGTGAATTCATTGAACTCTCCCAACTCCATTTACCTCTATTGGAACATGAAATTCGACCTTATAGGTCGAATTTAACTCAGTAACCTGGCCGATTGATGGCATTAAACACCTTAGACATTTGTAAGGAAACTAAATCTCGAATTTTCCCATGAATTTTGGGATTTTCACTATGGTTCTCCATCGTTTTTCCCCAATTCGCTCAGACCAAATTCTATAGTAGTGAATTTATCCAAATTTGCACTAGTTCTTGGCCCATACGGATCCAGTGTTGAACCATAAGCTTTGATACCACTATGTAACGTACCTAGACCCTAGCTGGGTCACGTCACTACTAAAACGACCCAATAAAATTTATGATACTAAATCTAAATGCAAAAATAACACATAGCTTGAAATTCTAACTCATTCAATTGTCCATAATAATGAAAACGTAAATATAACTAATCTAAGTGTACACAACAACAACTAAATATATACAACATCATTCCACCATAAAATAGAGACATGAATGCATCTTTCTACTCACATCAAGTAGAATTTAACCAATATAATTTAGAGTAATATGCACATCAAATATATCAGCATTTAACACAAATCAACACAATAGATAATAACACTTATCTTATAAAAATATGCAACCCGTTGCAGAGGACGAATAGTCCTCCCAACCATAGCCTTGTTGTTCCAGTTCTCAACAACAAGACACCCTCGAGTTGGAGATATGAATCCACAATAAACGGTGGTCCCTAATGTTGGCTAATATCCCCCTCTCAACAATCCATTCTCATCATTGATTCCAGTCCACCAACTCTCTTCCCCTCAACCTACAAAACCCAAGGGATGGAATCCCCCTTCACTGCTCACAGTCCCTCGAGCCTTTCCACTCCCATCCATGGCTTGGCCAACATAGGTTGGACCAGAATTCTACTTGCTAGGACCTCAGGAAATTCACAGCTGCAACACGAACTCACCCAACAACAAAATTTGTTCTTTCATGGAGAATTTCGAACAACACATCACTCACATGCAAATTTCTTGAATAAGACACCCTCCAGGACATAGAATGAGTGAGTTGGTCTGTGAGGAATCCCATGAGTTGGGTGTTCCCATGAGATGGGTGTGTTGTTCCTCTCTGAGACGTAGAAGGAACATTGTGTGCCCCTGTGTGGGGTGAGGAAGCCCATGAGTTGGGTGTGCCCATGATATGGGTGTGTGGTTCCTCTCTGAGACGAAGAGGGAACGTTGTGTGCCCCTATGTGGGGTGAGGAATCCCATGAGTTGGGTGTGTCGTTCTCTCTGAGACGGAGATGAAACAATGTACTGGTATCCTCTGTGTAGAGAGTTGAGATGATGTGATACTCCAGATGATTCTCCTATGAGACGCAGTGAGAAAGAGATCTGATGAGTAGGATGTGTCTATGGCTGAGCATAAGTGAACGTGATCCTAGTGGTTGAGAACTAGTGAGTGTGATTCTCCTGTGAGACGTAGTGAGATAGAGATGTGAAATTCCCTATGGTTGAGCACAAATATATGTGCCCCTAGTGGCTGAGCACTAGTGGGTGTATGAGATCCCTTGCTATATTGTCAAAGAGTCAGAGTTAACTATAACCCTATTTGTGATGTAAAGGGTATAGGTCGACCTCACCATAAAGTGAAGGATAATTAATGTAAAAGATAATTAATATGGCAATTATTAATTATATTGTGAGTTATTGAGGTCGGCCATGTTGTGCTAATAGACACTACTTTTGATGTGACTAGTCTAATATAAATAAAAATAATTTCCCCATTGAGGAAACATAATACAAGTGTGAGTTTGGAAATTTCAGCAGGTACTTGTTCTTGGGCTGAAGTGCACACCTCTCTTGGGCACTAGTCTTCTAGGGTTTGTGAGCACCCTTTTGTGTGCTAGGTTTATGGTGTGGGAGGTCTTTCTCTTGAAGAATATAGCAAATGATTGGAAGGGTTTTCTTCCCTTGTTGAGAAGGGTTTCCCATGATACTTCTTGTGTACTTGTGCATAGTGTTTTCTTCTTGTGATCTTGGTTACTACAACAAATTGCTTATGGTGTTACTGCAATTGTCCATGGTTCAAGTAAAATGCTAAAATTGGAATGAACTTCAAGCTTGAGACTAGCTTAATAAAAAAGCAACAGGTTGGACAAGAATTCTACTTGCTAGGACCTCAAGATATTCATAGCTGCAACAAGAACTCACCCAACAACAAAATGCATTCTTTCATGGTGAATTTCGAAAAACACATCACTCACAAGCCCGTGGCCTCCTTCTCCACGAAATTACAAATCCAAACAACTGCCAAACTTGCCCACAACAACTACCTTCAAGTTTTAGCACTCAGAACTCCATTGCGGGCGAGAAAACTCCATGCAAAAATAAATATCTATGCAATAACATGAATGTGCAAATCTTCTCTCCTCCCTGTTAGAACATAAATCAAAATCCGAAATGAAAATTCAAATTTTAAATTCTTTTCTTAAATTTTTCCTGATTTTTATCGTTTTTCAATAAAAAATTTGCTTTAAAATTACTATTATATAAACTAATGAAAATTTGTTGTTGTGTTTCGACAAAGTGGATCAATCCTAAACCATTAATCCTGATGCATATCAATATCAATGTTTCACAATATTTCGGGGATATAGAGTTGAACAATGTTTAATCGATGCAGGGTTCTCGTTCGTGATTCCATTTTGGGACTTCTTCCTTCAACTTTATTTGAACATTTTGTTTCGGGTTGCCCCGAAGACTGAAATCCTGAAGCCCAGATCAACCCAATGTTATATCTTTCCCTTAAAAGTTTTTAATATTAATATATTTCCATTTCGGGACTTTGCACTTCATGATTTCAATCTTAATGTTTATTGGACCTTTTAATCCCAAAGTTATGGAAAACACATTCATAAGGGAAAATACTTAGCTGACGTGTCTTATGCCACCTAATATTCTTGCAACATGGATACACGTGGCACTTATTTATGGCATTTTTGGAGACGTAATTTGTGTTGATGTTACGATAGTTGTGGGAGGTATTAACCTCCACGTGTAACCTTAGACGAGACTAGAATATTTCGGGAAGCAAGAGAAACCCTAAAACGTTGGATCATAAACCTAGAAGACAAGTTGGCTCAAGAGACTAATTAATATTAAGTTATTAGCCTCCAGGAAGAGAAGTTGACCCAGTTAGGTGACTTGTAGTATTATAAATAGAGGGCATCAGAGCTCATTTGTACTCACTCACTCTCACAACTGCACAAGGACAAGTGGTGCGCATGATTGGAGGAGAGTTGTAGTTGCTGCATTAGTGACTTGGTCTTTGGTTATGGTTTGGACTTTATGCCTTGGTTATGGTTTGGAATTTCTACCTTGGTTATGGTTTGGACTCTCTGCTTGGTACGCTAGCTTTGGAGAGAAGTACACTACCTTGGTTGGCTATTGGTTCTAGGGTTTACTTCCAGAATTATTCTATCTGTCAAGGTTAAGGTGCTCGGGGGTGGCATTTGTGCCTACAGTTGGGTGACAATATTGAGATATTGTTTATGGTGAAAACGAGCACATCTCTTTTATTCTAACAGGTTATGGGTCCACACTATCTTCAGACAGTCTAACCACTGGAAGGTAGATTGGGAGGATTTGCTCAGTTGCAGTTGCAATTGCAGTCAAAGTTTAGTTGCAACAACAAAACCCTAACCCTCGTGTTGAGGCACCTCAAGTGAAGTGCTTGACCTAACTCCTGAATAACCTAGTGTGCCCTAACCTAGCGCACCTCCTGGTACTCTCAGCAAGCCAAGACGTCAAGTTTGAAATTTTGGTCAAAGTCAATGTTTGACCAAGTCAAAATCTAAGGTTGACCAGTCAAAAGTCAAAATGGAAGGCAATTATGAAGACAAAAGACCTAGCATGAAGAAATTGTATGTTGTGCCCAAGAGAAATCTACTAAAAGGAACATTATGAGGTTTACCAATCCTCTAGCAGCTAAACCTATGGTCCAACAAAGTCATTATAAGGTTTACCGTCACAGTTGGGTAACAAAGGTATGTACCTATACATGTTCTTTAAATTTGTATCATTAGCGTGAGTGTGTTTGCAGGGAATGTACAAGAGATCTTTTCCAAAGCAATGGTCTTGGATTCAGTGCATTCAAAAGATTAACATACTCTCCAAGTTTGACTTGATATATCTTTGGTTGTTACGACAGTATGAACTTCTAGTCAAAGTTAAAAATATAAGCCGACTTTAGTCAAGATCCTATAAGGTTGAAATCATATTTTCTAACTCAATTTTTTGTCAAGAAAGCAAATTGTTTTAAGTTTAAGGGACAGGTTTGAAAGGATACTTGTCTCATAAGAAAAGCAATTGAAGTGGAACAATAGCAAGACTCCAGGTTTGCATATCAAGTTTGACATCTTTATTATTGTTACTTAAGTGAGTATTGATAAGTGCTTAGTAGCTTATACTACTCAGTGTACTTATTTACAAATATGAACTAACACCTACTATAGGAGATATTTCTTGTTCTTGTTCTCATACAAGATCATCTTAATAATGCTACCAAGAAACTATCCTTCATATAAAATATGTTGTATCAGAAACATTGTTGTTCTTGTTGTCTCAGGCATGTTATTTCATGAAGGCTATCATGAAGAAGTATTTCCAGGATTGTAGCAATTGCCTATATCCTTGTCTGTATTCTTGTTTCGATTTCCTATCAAAAACACATTGTCTTGGATCTTTCTTTTTCTTCTTGTCTTGTTCCGGGATGTACCCTTGTGAAATATGTTGACAAAACTTTGATGAACAATATTTGCAGAAGTTGTCACAGAAGAAGTTTATAAGGATGACACAATGCTTGCAACAACTGCCAGATGGGAAATAATCATAACAGATAGAAACAAACTTAAAGAGACTCAGAAGTAGTCAGACTCAGAGGGAGTCAGACTTAGAGGAAGTCAATAATCAAAAGGAAACTAGAACATGCTAGTGACACTTTGCAAAAAGCAAAGAGAGATGTAGCAAACAATAGCATGGAATCTTTTAGATAGAGGGAATTGATTGCATGGTTCCAGAAGCATGCAGTTTTTATCAGACAAATCGGTAAGTGTGGACACACTAATCTCCCTAAATTCAACAAGAAATTAGAACAAAACAAAGCAGAATACAAACTTCTCCTTAGATTTCATTGTAATGTAAACTAGCTCAAAGAGGGACAAATGACATACCATTTAAACGTTGTTTGATCCTCGCTAGTATTGTCCTTGCTCTATCTTTGGATTCGTGGGATTTTGAACCTATTAAGAAGCACAAACCAACAAAGAGAGAGAACAACGATATATATATATATTCCAATGAAGCCTATGTATAAGATCAAGGAGTTATACAATAAAAATGAAGACACTTTTATAGGGAAGAAATGTATCACTGCATTATATTAATGAAAGTGGAGAATACAACCTATGCCTTGTTGTTGCAAGGTCCCTTCCAATGGCCCTTTTCTTCAAAACACACACCTATTGTACTACATCACGGAAACAAATATAGAACAAGATACAAGCAAATAAGCAAACACAGATCTGACACAATGTTTTTATGTGGTAAAACCCTATACATTGAAACATCCATGGGACAATGATATTCAATTAATATTATGCAAGGGAGATAATACATCAGCCAGACCACTCATGCTTATGCGTCTCAAGCACTCTCACATCTCACACTCACTGCCTTAACAGGATTACATAGATATATAACAATCTTCACTCAGTTACAAGAAACTGATTACATTTAATGTGCCTCTATCCCTATCCTAAATTTGGCTGATTTGATCCAACTAATTACAGAATAATAGGGGCCAAAAAATCTGCCCAATATCTAAAAACGAGTGTAAATTGGTTGGCATTATCCAACAATCTCCACCTTGACAACAATTTACCTAAATATCATTGTCCAATTTATTCATCACCTATGCTGCATGCCAAGAGAAGTCAAGCACCACTGCAGCTTCTCTAATAAAATTGGTTCCATGATCTTGCCTGTGTGACTTGCACGAGTTTGTATTTCCTGAGGGGTCACTCCACCTCCAACCTATCTTTCACAACAGTGTTTTGAGACATATGTAGTGATAGATCTCCTTCTATCCAAGACACCTGTAAAATATACATTACAATTGTCGCATACTATCTCAGTGTAACCATTATAGGTGACATTTGTGCTTCTCAAACGCTAAAGCACCCATTTCACTGCAGCCCCTGAATATGTCATGTATCTGACAACATAGTTAGCATGTGAAACATCTGGTCTTAACCATTTCATCACATACAACAGACCTCCTACTGAACTTACACAAGACATAACCTTTTATTCTTTATAGACAGGACCTATGCTTGAAGAAAAATTATAATGGAAAGAAACATGGATAAAAGCTGGTTTTACAATGTTCATACTAAACTGCAACCACAACTTACCATTACCATCTCTGTGTACTTCTATGTCCATAATTTGTTTTGCTGCTCCTTGATCCCTCATCTGAATTGTCCTGTCCATCTGAGTCATTTTCTTACTGATTTTATCCACGCTTCGGATTGCATCGAGCATATCATCAACAAATAACATCAAGATTGTGAATGTACTATAAACTGTATAGTCATTCCTACCCTTTGAAAAATTCTGACTCACTATGAAGGATTCAAACCTCTTGTATATTTTCTTGGGTACCAATAGGCCATACAATGAATTATCTAGCATGCAAACAAACTTACCGTTGTGATCTTGAATCAACCCTTTTGGTTGTTCCATACATATTGTATCTCTATTAATGATGACCTTGTGAGCTGTAGCATCCCACACACAACATCCCTTTATACCACCATCATAACTTGCAGAGATATAAAACAAGCATGAATTCAAAAACAAAGATTTTAACTCTGGAAATGATTTACCACTTACTAGTACCTGCAATTCTTTCTTGCTCTTATGACCTTGATGCTTCTACCATAAACAAGAAGATACATCTGTCACTTTAGATTCCACTTCAATACTCCCTTCCAGCTTATAAAGGTTATCAACCTTTGTTTCCTTCATCACTACTAAACTACCTTTTGACAATGTGAGTGCTCCACCTTGACATGTATACTTATATCCACAAGAATCCAACACTCCCAATGAAATATACTTTGATTTAAGATCGAGTACATATCTAACATCCATTAATTCCCTAACAATACCATCAAACATCCTAATTCTAATATTGCCAATCCCAACAATTTTACAGGGAATTCCATTTCCCATAAACACTACACCCTCATCAACACATTGGTAAGAAATGAACCAATTTCCATGTGAGCACATGTGGTGGGAGGCACCTGAATCTAACAACCATTCTTCTTGATATTGTAAATTACTAGAAACAGATAAAACTTGATCAGTCATACCTAAATTTGTTACAACCAAATTTTCTTCCTTCATAGAGTTTTCCTCAGATTCCTTTCTTTTCCAGCAGTCTTTCTTGAGATGTCATGTTTTTCCACTGTACCAGCATTTTGCTTTACCCTTTCCGCGTCTTGACTTAGATCGAGAATAAATTCTTTGATTCTGCTCTTTAGTTCGACCTCTAACCAACATCGCCTCCGAAGTTGAGGTTTCTTGACTAGATTTTCTCCTCATCTCCTCAGCCAACAAAGCTCCCATAACAGAGTCATAATCTAAAACATATGTTGAGCTAAAGATAATAAAGGTGACTAGATTATCCCAAGACTCAGGAAACGAACATAATAGTGTAATAGCTTTATCTTCATCTTTGAATTTAACTTCCATACTAGTTAATTTAAATATAAGGGTATTAAAGGTATTTAAATGGTTAGCAATTATTGTACCTTCTTTCATCCGCAAACTGTACAATCGTCTCTTCAAGTAGATCCTGCTCGTCAAGGACTTCATCATATATAGACTTTCCATATTGCTCCATAAGCCCGATGTTGTATCCTTTCCTACGATATTAAACATAACGTCATCCACCAGACATAAACGAATGGTACTAAGAGCTTTTGCATCCATATCTTCTCATTCCTCATTTGTCATAGTCGTTGGTTTCTTTGTCTTGCATGCCAATTCTTTTTGCAACCCTTGTTGCACCAGTAAATCCCACATCTTGAGCTTCCAGAGCTCAAAGTTGCTTTTACCGTTGAACTTTTCAACTTCAAACTTCAAACTTTGCATCTTAGCCATTATCACAAAAGAGCCTAATGCCCAAATCACTCCTTATAGATTGAGCTCTTTAAATGTGATATGGAGTTATAAAAAATGGATCTTCAAAGAATAAAAAAAGGTTTAACACAAAAATTTATAAAAAAAATCATGCACAAACCTTTTTTATATCCAACCATATATATAAAAAAATAACCTCCATCCATTCATAAGTCCATCTCACGATTTATAAAGCAATTTATAAATTTAACCCCCTCCTCATTTGCATAAGAAATCGTGACATCCACTAATCCATTTTAAAATAAAAATCGTGTACAAGGAAATCGTGAATGGAGGAGGAGGATGCTTCACAAAACTTACACCAAAAAATAGTCTAGATGCAAAAAAATTGTTTATGAAGACAAGAAGTGAGGGAGGCTTCTCCAACACTCCTCCTAAGTTGAACTCTGCATGCCCCTTTTTCAATGCTCCTCTAATTGTAAAATTGTCTGGGAATAAAGAATACGGTGCTCATAACTCAGATCCGCTTGGTTGGATCTGTCAAAAGTTCGCCCAAAGGTTTCTTTCTCTCACTACCATCTGCAGAAATGGTTTGGCTCACCGGCTACACCTGCTCTGATACCAATTGTTGTACTACAGTGCAAAAAAAAATATAGAACAAGATACAAGCAAATAAGAAAACACATATCTGACACAACATTTTTACGTTGTAAAACCCTATATAGGGAAACATCCACGGGACAATGATATTCTGTTAATATTATGCAAGGGAGATAATACATCAGCCAAACCACTCACGCTCATGCATCTCAATCACTCTCACATCTCACACTCACTACCTTAATAGGCTTACATAGATATATAATTGCCTTCACTCAGTTACAAGAAATTGATTACATTTAATGTGCCTCTATCCCTATCCTAAATATGGCTGATTTGATCTAAGTAATTACAGAATAATATGGGCCAATATCTAAAAACGAGTGTAAATTGGTTGGAATTATCCGACAACACCTTTGCTCCAATTCTTTTGATGAAGAGTATTCACAACCCGACTTGGAAAGCTAAAGCAAAGCTACCACAAGTACAATCTTCAACAAAATTCTTAATGCATAAGCCAACCTAGCATTTCCCATGAGAGATCCCTCTTTATATAGGGTGAAAGAGGGATGGATGAGGAGATTAGTATGATCCCACTAAATCAGAGAAGCGAGTAAGATCCAAACCGATTGGAGGCCACCTCATCTTCTAGAATATTCCCTTCTAGAACCTTCGTGAATTTCACCTTTTCCCCTTGTTTGAGGATAGTCGCACCCTAAGCATAGGCAGCTTGCAGTGACGTCGCAGTCTAGTTTTGGTGCAACATGCGATGATCAAACATCGTCGCACCCCAAGCATTTAGCAGGGTGCGACGATCTCCTTTGATATGGTTTTTAAGAAAAGAAAGATGATTCAATTCCTCATGGAGAAAGTCTCATTTAGTAGCTTCGGGGAACAAAGAAGTGTCATACACATATTGTCAATTGATCATAGGGGTGACCAAAATAATGTGTAACATAATGCCCCCCAAAGTATGAAATTTGAGCATGTGACAACTGTGATACTTTGTAGAATGTGTGTGTCGAGAACAAGGAGCACATTGGTCAGGAACCTGCAAACAATCAAGCATCTGCATAATAATATGCCATTTTTTGAGGTAGGCATTTCCATACTCAGACTACAAGTGACTCTAAACATAAGTGTCAAGTGAATCATGGCCACCAAATATACACTGTGGATCCATGTCATCATGATTCAACATAGCCACGAGAACTACACTATGGATCTATTCTCTAAAAACTAAAATTTGGACATAGCCATGAGACATACACGGTGGATCTATGTGTCAGTACAAACTTATGAATACTCCATCACAACCTGGACCAATATGGTGATATTAAGGGTCTTCATTTCCATCATCTCTAAGTACGAATCTAGCCATGTGATTACATGTGTCGAAGTCGAACATGGTAGAAACCACTTGATTACCAGTCATTAATGGATACCGTTAACAAGTGCGAGGGAAAACACCATTGATGTCAATGACCCCCAAGGTACTCTAGTACAATCCAACACATGTGAATTAATGGGTTGAAGTTGAACACTCGATGGAATCTTCCAATCAGGGGTCAATGATGTGAACCCACTATTGAAAATGAGGAGACCTTCCATTGAGGCATGCAGGTTCCAAGCTACTAAATGATTTATAAGTCTAATTCCCGGATAATGAGTTGAAGTCGATAGGAAAAGACTCGTCACAGGAGGGCCTTAATGTATCCCCCATCAATGACAGAAAATATTTAACAGATTTAAAGTAGATCGGAGCATAAAGTGATGCAGGGCTGACTCAGGGAAGACTGACATGGTAATAATTTGAGGACTGCAGATGGTCGACTTGATAGAAGGATTGTTTTAGGTTGAAATTCTCCTGAACATATGAATGAAACGACAATTGTCTTGGCAGCATTGACTCACGGAGGACTCATAAGGACTTGTGGATGTTCAAATGAGAGACAAATGGATTTCCCAACCTGGATACAATGACAAATAGGGGTGTCATGTTCAAGAGAAACTTACTGCCACTAACATAAATACAGATATACATTTCTTTCCCAATTCCCCCCCACCATTTTTGGCAAGTACCTATTTATTTTTACGCAAGCTTGAGGAGGATGACATATGCTTGTAATGTAAGCTCATCCTTCGGAGTATTTTTAACGAACCCTAGGAAGGAGTGGTTTGGTCCCATATGGGCCTTTCGATGCTTGTTTTACGAGTCCAAAGAAAGAAAACTTAGGGGTTTTTCATGTATAGAGAGTCTGAAAAACACTTAAAGAAAACTCCAAAATGTCATTTTTCGTAAAGTAGTCTGATGAGACCAAAAAAGAGATAATCTACCGCTCAACAGAGTTTTCTTCAAATACTTTAACGAGCGTGAAAATAACAAGATCGCTCGGATATCTTTTCATGTTTAGGGAGCTTGAAAAGAGCTTAAAGGAGACTCCATAGGGTTCGTTTTTCATATTGCCATTACGAGTCCGAAAAAAGCGATAAATGGTTACTCGATTACATTCTCATAGTTTCACAAGTGTGAGAAAGAATAAAGACCATGCTCAGAGTTTTTCCTGAAAAAACCCTAAAATTATATATACATCATAAAAAACGTAAAAATGGCCAAAAAGGAGTGATCCATATCAAAAGTCCGATCTTCAGATCTCTCAACCTACAATATCGACACTTTGGAAATTTCATTAGGTGTATGGCATAGGTAAAAATATTTAAAGATTAATTTAATTTGAATTTAAAATGGTAAAAGTAAATAAAATAGGTCAAAACTAGTTCATTTACCATTTCATTTGCATTTTCACCAAACTAGTGCCAAAACCCCCCTTTTTCCTCCGATTTTCAAGTAACGATTCTGGAGCGCCCGGTGGACGATTTCTCGAGCCACTTCCGTGAAGTAGGTTTTCTTCCTCTCCTCTCTCTTTTCATGGTAACAATTTTCAATTTTAATGGTTAAATTTTGAGTTATGGGCAACTTTCCAAGGGATATTGCGCTTTGAGATCATCGTAGGCCCTCACTATCATGAACTGCGATGATCCTAAATCGCCACAGGGGTTCTACAGATGGGGTACGACGATGCCGCATTGCGGGAAAAAGAGCCCCTACGACGACCACAACTCAAAATCTAAAAAGAGAGATATAGCTAAGAAAACTTCCAATTTTCAAAATTTGATAAACTAAATCATCTTTTATCGTTGTTTGGTAGGTTTTCATTGGTCATCATAATCGAGTGGAGGGATTGAGAGCATGAGGAGGAATATTAATTTGCTAGGAATGATCTAGGCACTGTCATGTCACTCCGGGAGTGTGTTTTGCTACAAAAATTCAAAGTGCAGGGCATGAGGGCTCAATTGAGGCTATTGGAATACTTAGTCCGTATGTGGGATGTTAATGAGAAATCATTTCATGCCGGGGTGCATACACTCACCTTAGAGATTGATGACATCTATTTATTAACTGGGTTATCTCATTGAGGCTCTCGAGTGTCACTATCGGGAAGCAGAGGTGGTGGTGAACCCATGGATTATTATGTAGCACATCACTGTGTACCTGGTACAGAAAAGCATAGTAGAAAAGTTGTCATAAATGATTTTCAAGACTTGCCTTTGAGGACTATTCTCTATAATATCACTCGTATTGCAGGGAGTGCAACTCCTCACATGGATTTACAGAGCCATTTTCAGTATTCTATCGAGTGTATGGAGCCCCGGGTTTTCAATTGGTGCGAGGATCTTCTAAGAAACATGAAGAAACAATTGACAAAGTGTAGGATCGGTCGATTGAAACAATTTGGGTATGGATGTATTTTGGTATCCTTCTTCCTAGAGAGGTTCCCCGTTTTGCGCCTACAACATGTGGAATGGGGAATACCCATTCTACAAGATCCTCAAATGAAGAGATGGGTAGACTTGATGACACGTCATGGTGGCGTGCTAATCATTACATATGGTCCAACTTTCTTCCAATGGCTGAGGAATCAACTTGTCATGGTTGAGGACTATGCATATGTTGAGACTAACTTCCGTGGAGATCCCGACTTGGAATTACTTGAGGGTTCTCAGTGGGGAGAGACAGGTAAGAATTATTTTTTCATTATATGTTGTTTTTGGTATTTTAATTATAATTATTTTTTTTGTTTATGTATCCGAGACTAATCAAGTGCTCTCAACAATGCAGATGTGGCGCCTTTCAGGCCTCCAAGATCATCTCTTATCCAGATATGTGGAGAGATAGGTGCAGTGGTGGGTCAAGGGGTAGTAGCTGAGGATCTCGAGGAGATCAAATAGAACCTTCAGGGATTGACCATGAACATCCTTGACATCACCGTGGATGAGTTACCTCGACACTACCAACGCCTTTTAGTTGGTGTGTCATCATCCATTGGTCGACTTCTTTGTCGTGTAGCACATGCAGTCATTTGTTATAGAAAGAAGCATTCTTGATGCATATGTATATGAAGCCATGTGCTTCAACATTTTGACATTTTGGTCTCAGGGCAAACACTTTTTGTAACTTTTGACGTTATATATAAAACTTATACTGGCTTACTTGTCTTTTAAATGGGTGTTTGGATTTATAAATGACACAAATGTCTATCTAAAACATAATTAGCCAATGCATCTGTTAATGTGTTTAGATATCTAGGAATATGTTGATATTCAATATAATAAAAATGTATTTCCAAGAGGCGATTTCTCAAGTATACTCGTAACAATGTAGGACTTCAAATGAAATAAATGTTGCTCAATTGTATCACCACTAGTTGTGAATCAAGACGTACAATTATATGACGGATTCCAAATAAGATGGAGTCAGTTAATAACTCAATAACTACACTGTATTCCACAATATTATTAGTTGCACGATCAAGGCAAATACTGTGTAGACTGATCAACTCATCCGTAGGTGCATAGATTTCCCATGCATAAGACGCTATATTTTGAGTATTGCGACTAGCACCATCAACAAAGCCGATATAGGGTAGTGAAAATGTCGACATCTGGAAACCAAGAACATGGCAAGGTAAGCAGCGTAAAGGAAGAACAAAAAACGAAAAAAGCACACTAGAGTATGATACACTAAAAATACAAAGCACTCATGCAAAAACACTTTTAAGCATAGTACTTATTTAGGTAAAGCCCATTTCTGGGTTCACCCAAAGGAATTCCATTGTAATCTACCCATTCGTAAGTCCCTTTCTCCAACACTCATTTAACGATATAAGGGCCACGCCACATAGGCTCGAATTTACCTGCCCCCAATAAGTCACGATCTTGTTCATAAAGGAGAACTAAATCATGTTGGAAAATGTTTAACAGGCAGCATATGCTTGTCATTGATGGCAAGTACAACAATGAAGATGGAATGAGTACAGGAAGAATGTAATAGATGGGCACCAGAAGTATTTTGGGAAGAAGCTGCAGAGCAACCTCGATAAGATCAGAAGAGATAGTGCAGAGGATGTTTGGTATGTTTTACAGGCAACATAAGCTTGTCATTGATGGCAAGTACAACAGTGATGATGGCTTGAGTACAGTAGCGATGATCAACAACATAGGGATATTCAGGAAGACCAACAACGCAACAATTGTCTAAACGCAACAATCCTCAGTCGTCAAATCGAGGATTGATCTAAACTATTGATCAGGCATGATGAAGTCCCGTAAAGTTTGAGAAGCACTACTGATCATTGGATCCCATCCAAAATTCCCGACATAACGAGGGTCGTCAGATATGAATTTAGACAAGAAGAGCGCACTGAAGAGGAGGATAGATCTCAGGCGTTCGATCCAAGCGCGGGATTCGACCATCGTTGGATCAAGCAGAACCTGCATGCTCTCTAAAGTACAAGGAGAAGTGGGCGTATAAAATCCCGGAAAAAGGAGGACCGTCCATCATCAGGCAGGACACGTGGGGAAAGATCGTCAGTTCGCTGACTGGAGAGTCAAAGGAATGATGTTCCCTAACCTCTCGAAATCGCGATATGCGAAATCACGATTCAATCTGAGCCGTCAGATTAAAGTTGAATCTGGATCGTTGATTCCAGTCCATGTCGGAGTTTCGAGGATCGAGAGTTGGAGATGTCAAGTAATATCATCCACAGGAATCCCGATTTCACGATATGAAAAATCGCGACTTAATTGCAGCCGTTGAATCAAGATCAAATCTGGACCATTGATCCAACTCCATATCGGAGTTTCACGAATCGTGACATGGAGAGATAAGAAAACAATGCAACAAGAATGCCGAAATCGTGATATGCGAAATTGCGATTTAATCGCAGCCATTGAATCAAGATTAAATCTGGACTGTTGATCCAAGTCCATTTTTGGGTTTCGAGGATCGAGTGTTGGAGATGTCAAAGAGTATTAACATCAAGAATCCCGATATCGCGATATGTGAAATCGCGATGTAATTGCAACCATCGGATCAAGATGTGATCAGGACCGTTGATCCGACTTCTTTACGGAGTTTCGTGGATCGGGACTTTGAAGTGACAAAAACACTGAACATCAAGCATGTCGAAATCGCGAAATGATCTGAACCGTCAGATCAAGTGTTGATCAGGACCGTTGATCCCACGCCATTTCGGGGATCGCGACTTGGAGAGGCAAGAACTCAATGCAACCAGAGTGCCGAAATCACGATTCAATCGTAGTCGTTGAATCAAGATTAGATCTGGACCATCGAATCATAGGACATGTGGCAAGCGATCGAAATTTTGCTGACTTGAGGTCAACGGAGCATAGTGTTGAAACTCACGAGATGCGAAATCGCGAAAGCACCTTATGCATAAGGCTGTGGTCACAACCCTTGGTCACATTAGTGAGAGATGGAGGAAAGAGCTAGAGCAACCAAGCTCGTTTTCGAGGATCGCGACTGGGGATGTTGAGACACATGGTCACACGAATGCCGAATTGCCTAATGTCGAAATGCCGAAATAAATGAAAGATCCCATGGAATCAATCAAACGGTGCAGGTGAATTTGAACAAGATCGGAGGGCTACTGTAGCTTGACACAGTGTAACTGCCAGAAACCACTGATGGTTTCTGCCAGAGGACTCGAAGACACTTCGGTGTGATCACCAGAGGAGATGAAGAGTCTCTAAGCTTCGCCCAGTGAAGAAAGACGATTCTTAGAGGGATTGACAGCTGGATGAGGGTTGGAACCTGTAACTGAAACATAAAGGATAAGCTTGACTATGCCAGAGAAGACAAAGATTCTCAACTACTAGAGAGGCTGAGGAATCTCAGCATAACACCCAGTGATGCTGAACGCGTGGGAAAACCGCCAGAGAAGCTGAAGAGTTACCATGATGATCAGGCAGAGCACTCGAGAGGTGGAGGATATCGGCGCGGTGTGAGTATGCAGAGGGATTGCGCACATTGCATGCATAAGGTGCACTGAAGCTATAAGTACACGGTACAGAGAAGAGATGGGGTTGCTGTTGTTGTTGCTGTTGGAGTTGTTGTTGTTGAAGGTGATTCATGTGTGAAGAAGGAGGAGAGTGCATCAGTTGAATCAAATAGAAGAGGAACTGTGCAGTGAATGGACATGGCGCATAGAGCATAAAAAGTAGAAGAACAGACAACACAATTCATGTGTGTAGGAAGGCAATGAGGCAGACAGAGCAACGAAATGCAACAGAACAGTGATGAGTCTGGTAAGCCATTGTTGAACATTATATCACTGTAATAAGTTTTAGTAGCAAAGATTTATATTTTAGGGTATAAGGGAGGTGCTAGGGAGGATTGTTGTCCTCATAGGTTCAAGTGGGTGCTTGAACACAAGGAGTTGTAGCTTCCATCTGGTTGCAGCCAGAGAAACCGGGGTGGCAGGGTGGTGCAAGGGAGAACTATTGTTCTCTGTTATATAGGTTGGTTGCTTGTATGATTGAAAGTTGGTGCTTACATCCAGTTGGTGTTGGAAACACTCAGGGAGTTGGCGATTCCTTCTAGTTGGTGCTAGAGAAACCAGGGAGTTGGTGCTTCCTTCTAGTTGGTGCTAGAGAAACCAGGGAGTTGGTGCTTCCTTCTAGTGGGTGCTAGAGAAAGCAGAGAGTTGGTGCTCTCAGCAAGTAGCAGCTTGCAAAACTGAGGTTGTAGCCTCATTATGAGTTGGTGCTCATATGTATGATAATGTAAAGAATGCAACTATTACTTATCATATAAAGAAAAAGAGGTTTTTACCCTGTAAGGGTTTCCTCGGGAAATATTTGTCTCTGTGTTTCTCATATATGTGACTGATGCTGAATGTGCCATTTTTTATTTCCCTGCATTAATGTGATCATCATTCAGTGTTTCTTCAAAGAGTTTAAAAGAAGCATAATTGTTTAAGCACAGTAACAACTGATTCACCCCCCCGCCCTCTCAGTTGTCCAACAAATCATCCTCGGATAAAACACGCACTTTGACATGGTTGTCATATTGAGCTTTGACACGTTTCTTCTGGGTTTCTATGAATAATGCAGCATCACAACGAGTCTCATCTAATTGCATTAAATACAAGAGACATTCTTCTTCGACCGTGGTGTTGGGGAGAAGTTTGACAGCTAGTTTCAAAGACACGATTTCACATTCAATCGACAAAATAGCTTCAATACCATACACTAAATGGAAACATGTGAACTCTATGGTAGATTTAACGGACATCCAATAGGCCCATAATTATGAAAAGATCCTGGTCTGTCAGCTTGACTTGTGAATCCCTACCATCCGTCGAAGCATAGTATTTAAAACTTTGTTGATTGCTTCAACTTGGCCATTGGCATGTGGATAGTAGGGGGTTGAGTTTTCATGTGGTAGACCCAACTTATCAATAAGCTCAAACATCATAAAATTGCGAAAATGGCTGCCATGGTCGATGACGATGGCTTGAGGGATACCAAACCTAGTGACGATATGATTGAATATGAACAACACTGCAATTTTCTCCGTGTTATCAAATGTAGGCATCGCCTCGGCCCATTTAGTGAAATAATCCAAAGATACAATAATGTATCCATGCCCCCCGATCGAATGAGGGCTACATGTCATGAATTCAATGCCCCATTTAGCGAATGGACCAACGAAAACTATAGGATAAAGAGGAGTAGGATGTGATCGAATCTTATTTTTATATGTTTGACAAGCGTGGCATTCTGAATGGCAGTAATGCAATCCTTAAACAACGAAGGCCAGAAGTAACCAGCTCGTAAGATCTTTTGGGCAGTGGCATACCCAGACATATGACTGCCACATGCTCCAAAATGACATTCATTTTAAGATTTCTCGTCTTCATCATAGGTTATACATCATCGAAATACATAATCAATACCACGACGGTAAAGGGTATCACCGAGGATAATATATTGACGAGATTTATAACGAATTTGACGACAATCTACACGAGAAAGATCGGGCCAGAAAGTTTGGGTTTGGAGATAAATGATAATGTCTCCATACCAGATATTGTTTGAACTGATCAGAAAGAGAGACTCATCAGGAAAAGAATCTTCTACCACAGTTTCTGTCTCAGTCGAGGGAAGGTCACATATCAACTCAACAAAGACCAAATATTTCTTTGACTTGGCTTGCTCAAACTCCAAATCAAACTCCTGGAGAATCACTATCCATTTTGAATATTTTCGCCCAAGAAATTGTCGTGTGAGGATATGTTTCATAGGGTTGCAATAAAAAATAACCGTGGTTTTGTGCAATAATATATAATGATGAAAAACGTTGAACAAATTGAAACATCGTAAAGGCCAATTTCTCCACATGTATATATTTGGTTTCGGTGGTCGTAAGACTCCAACTCAAATATTAAATAACATGTTCATCATGCAAATCATCGTCTTGGACTAGAACCATGGCTATGGTAGAGTCCGAAGAAGCCAAGTATAGGAAATAGTCTCGACTATAATCGGGGGGAAATAAGAGTGGTGCACGGGTTAAGGAAAGTTTCAAAGCTTCAAAGGCTTTGTTGGTAGTGTCTTCCCATACAAAATCATGACCCTTCTTAAGAAGTCGAGTGAAACTTTTCATTAGTTCGACATAATTGGGAATGAATCAGCATAAAAATTTTGCCTTCCCTTCCAAGCTTTGGAGTTGGCATAAGGTAGAAGGAGGTGGCACATTGATAATAACTTCAACCTTCAAAGGATCTACCCTGATCCCATGCATAGAAACAATAAAGCCGATAATTCGTCCAGATTCCACACAAAAAACACATTTATGTGGATTCAATTGTATGCGATAATCTTGACATCATAGGAAAATGGCTCGTAAGTGTGCTGGATGATCTTGACGACACGTGGAATGAGTCGGTAAGTCATCTAGGTAAAATTGTACAATGTGCTTAATATCATGAAAGGCATAAGACATAGCATGTTGAAAAACCACACCAGCATTTTTGAGACCAAAAGGGAGTTTACGGTATGCGAAGGTACCCCAAGGGAAAATAAAAGCAGTCTTATGTTGATCTGCGGGTAAAATATTGATTTTATTATAGCCAAAGAATCCATCCATCAAAGAGAAGATTTCACTCCCGACACAATCATCAATGATCTGGTCGAAGAAAGGGGTTGGATAATTATCTTTAGGACAAGCCTTGTTAATATCCCTATAATCAACACAAACACAGATTGTTCCTTGTTTCTTCGTAACCAGAACAAGATTGGACACCCAATCAGTCAATGCTACAGGGTAGACAAAACCAACTTTAAGAAGTTTTTCAACTTTGAGTTTGATCGCAACAACTTTTCATGGATGTACTGGGAAATTTGTTTATTGAACGAGTTTAGCGTCAGGGTATGTCTTAATTTCATGTACAACAATATATGGATGAATTCCAGGCATTTCTTTGTAACTCCATGCAAAAATGTCACGGAATTCTTGTAAAAGGGCCTTGTAAGTTTCGATCTCATCAAGAGAACACTAGGCACCTATATGAACATTTTCCATTATTCCAGTCTTAATCGAAATATCTAGAGGGATGGTAGGTGAAATATTTCCCAAGTTCCCTTCATACAAAACATCATGTGTTGGTTCAGAAACTGGGGGAATAGTAATGACTGTAGACAGATTCAAAATTCGTTGGTAACTCTCGATAGTCTCAGGATCCAAGAAGAGGATAGAACGATGATGCCCATCATCCCATGGGGTGTCTTCCATGGACATGACTATCATGATCATTTCATCGGTGTGAAATACCTTGTGAAACGAATCAGGAGACGTATCTAAGAGATCACAAGGAGAAGGAGTTGTCTATTGAATATCTTGATAAGCCAATTCCACCGGATTTAAAGGTATTCACTCACCATAACAAAGACATTTGTCCAATATAGGTACTATCCAAGGGTCATAAGGCTTAGGGGTTTCGCCAACACTGTTTGAAATCATGTTAATATAAGCGACAAAAGGAGGAGGAACATTGGGTGGTGGAATGGAGAAAGTAGCCATTAACGATGAAACCTTTAAAAGAACCAGACCAACATTCTCATAACCATGAGGTGTTTTCACTATAAAAGGAAAATTACTAGTGCGTGAATCAGAACTAAAAAAAGAGAGTTGATCTACCGTAACAACTTTACTTTGGTGAGGGAAATGTAACACACAAAAAAGAGTAGAAACAACTACGCGCATAGCATCGATCCAACTATGGCCAAGTAAAAGGTTGTAATCGAGAGATGCATCAAATGCAATAGATAACGGAGGAAGAAAACCATAAGGTTTAAACCCTGTACCATTAAAATATTTTAACGTATTGTGTGACTCAATAAGGGCAGGAGAGCCAATGACTTTCCAACAAGTGACGAACATGACGCAAGTCGAAGCTCCTGCATCAACAACTATTCGAAAAATATTCTTATTTTCCACAATGACTTGTATTGGAAACACTAATTGCTGAGGGAGCCTTGGAATGTGATCTTCCAAGTCAAATATTATAAAATTCGTATCTGTAGGATCGATTCCAACAATATCCTTTAACAATGTCTTCCATTGAGTAGGACAACTTTGAAGGACTTCGAGAGCCGACATCGCAGAAGGTGCATGTGAAAGATCTTCTACAATACTATAGTTTTGAGCGACACATGCATGGGGGTTAAATGAAAAATTACGAACGACGCCCTTAGGAGGCGGACAAAGAATTGTATCTAGACTAGGTCATTCGAGATGAAGAGGACTGTTGAGAGGTTAATTCGATGGAGGAGGTTGAACCAATGGAGGAGGTGAATCACCAACTTTCTCTTTAGAAGGAGAATAATCTTTGGTTCAAGTAGCGACTGCAACTTCGTTCTTCTTGGAGTCACCAGTACACATAAGTACATAAGATGTGGTAGAGGGAGAAGGTTGCTCATGAATAACCAATTGGGCCTACTGTTGAGAAGGAAAAGATTATGACAAAACGACAGGTGTAGGGGGTGTCTTGGTCCCTTGCAGGAACTTAGTAACCTCAACACGTCTCAGAAAATATTTTGTATAATGGTCCTCACCAGAGATAAGACAAGGATAATGAGGTTTTCACTTTTCTTTATCATCAACAGGCTGAGTATTGGGTTTATCATATTGTTGATTATTAGTTTTATCCTCTTTAATCTTACCCTTCCCTTTCTTTTTATTTTGAGATTTACTGGTAGGCATATATTGAACCGTATTGACTTCAGAGGTTTTACTGGGAGAGGGAGTCAGAGGAGTTACATTTTGTACATTAGCAGTAGTAGATTTGGGATTGGAATGACTGACTTATTTGGACTGAGACTCAGCATGAAAATTGCCAATCACACCATCAACAACATGAGAAGCTATTGGAGGCGATGGGGTTGGATTTGTAGATGGGTGAGGAGAATCAGGGATCAAGTCATATAACGTGCCCACTTGTGAATAAACAAGATCCAAGTATTGAGCATGACTAATCGTCTGCTCTTCAGTGACGACACTACCCATGGAAACATCACAACCTATAGGACCGATGAGTGATTTGGTAAACCACTCAACCAACAATTGATCAGGAAGGGGAACTTTGATTAATCGTCATCTCCTCCTCCACTCATGAATATGATTGGAAATGTGAATAGAAGAGCATTGTTTAAATGAACTCAAAATTTCGGTTCATGTCTCATATCGTATCGGTAACTGGTAATGTGTCAAGAAACCCATAGCTAAGGTGTTGAAATCATTGAAGAATCCTCATGGAAATTTGATATACCATTTCGTTGTTTAACCCGTAAGAGTTCGTTGGAAAAGATGTAATCGGATGGAGTCATCCATCAAGGAGTTGGATGAAAACCAAAGATGAAATGTCATGTTGTGATTGTTTGGGTATTCTCCCGATCGACCATCAAACATAGGAATATCTGATGGTAATTTGGCAGCTATAACCGACCAATAAGGAGAATGCAAAATAAGATCATTCAAAATCCTAGATAAATCTAGTAAATCCAAAGTAGCTAGAAACAAGATTTTTTTGGTCACTTGAGGAAACTAGTAATTTTTAGGAGGAAATCCCGTAGGTATACCAGTAGGACCATAAGCAGTCTGTAAATAGTTAGAGGGTCCTATCAAATTAAGATGTGGAGGGTTTTGAGTCAAGTAGCCAACATGTGTTCGTTGATTGGGTATGCTACCTTGGAAAGGATCATTAGACTGAAAAGCTTGACCCTAGGTAGGATTTGCAAAGCCTAGATATGGTTGCCCATAATTAGAGGGTACAAAAGAATTTAATTTAGGAGTTTCCCCCCCAGGCGGTTGTTGATTGCCTTGGAAAGGAAAATTCCAAGGTTGATTTTGTAATCTAGGCATATACTACCCATAAACTGCGTTATGACCCCTAACTTGGGGTTTCCCCCCAACTTGAGGTTGACCTCTAATAGGAATTTGAAAATCAGAAGTGACATAATGACTTGTGCCTCTAATCTGATTGGAGCTACTTGGGCTAGGACGATTAGATCCTCCTGGTGTAGGAGGAATGCTAGGCCCTCCAGATAGAACTAGGGTAGGTGTGGGAACAAAACTGCTAGCAACATTATACCTAGGTGGAACAAAAATATTAGGTCCTCTGGATGGACCCTGGGTAGGATTAGCAATAGAAATATTAAGAGCGTTATACCCAGGTGGAAGCGAGGGATTTGATCTAGGCGGAAGTGGTGTTCCAATAGGAGCTTGAGTTGTTACCGTACTTCCGACAGAAACATGTGTAACTTGTTGGACCGTGGTAGAGATAGTGAGCTGGAGAGGAAGGATTGTATGAGTACCAACCAACAACGGGTTTGAACCAATAAACACATTACTTATCGTGCCAGTAAAATGATCTAAAGGTACTGTATAAGTAGTAGAAGTAACGAGTGTATGTGACGACATAGGTTGGTTTGGACTCATTCCTAGTTTATCAAAAATATTGTGTCCCAACGAGGTCCTCCAAAAAGAATGGACGGGGACTGAACTAGGATTAAAAATTCCAACAGTATGAACCAGAGTTCTAAATGATTCACTCTGAAATGGTGGATCATCCACACTAGAATCTGCGTAAGGCCCAGTAGGTATTCTAGTATAGTCTTCATCAACAATGTCTCCCGAAGAGTTTATTCAGAGAAAAATTGGATCGTGTATCACATTCAATAATGAATTTATAGGAAGTGTTGATTCTACCAATGGAGTAGAACTCCCGATCTTAGAGGAAACGTCATTATTGACTGCTCCTTCAGGAGAAGGACCCTTTGGTGAATTAGGAAGCAAAGGAGTGTATTCTTCCGGATCTTTCAGAGGTAACCCTTGCATCCTACATGAACGACGAGGGCCATTGTTGGCTACACCGAATAAAGAATGAAAGAAATCTATGGCCAACTAGAGAAACAAACAACACTTCACTAATTAAATCTAGATATCAAGCATGCAAACAAACCTTCTTATTTCGACATCACTAGTTGGTGATGAAATCCAACATCGTGAGATCAAGACAAGAAGGGGCTAGGATAAAGTTGGTGGAAACGTTATGTTGATGACCTGCTTAACAGACTTACACCCTGGTGCAAGATCCCACACATAATCATGGGTATACCCTCCAAGGATCCTGAGTGATTTTGGCCAACGTCGATTCCAGGTACCGTGAAGACATGCCCCTCCACAATCACCTCGTGTAAATAATCTAAAGAGATAAATAATCTAAAGAGATAGACTACTGAGGTTACCAATTACGACAATGATTCCTAGGGAAACAATCGAAAATCTAATCCACATGCAAGGGCAGGGTATCTAAGCCCAAAATTGCCTCAAGAAGGTTCGCAAAGGATTTTCTTCTCAAGTGACCCCCAATAATATGCACAATATCTACACTAAGGCCAACAAAGCAGGGTGAGTAACTCTGTCGGCCTTAATGCGACCTTGTGATTGACCCTTGTGTTAGAAGGGATTCCCAGGACAAAATGTAGCAAGTGGATTTAACTCTCCCTATCACAAGATACTATTGTGTGTTTTGATTATTTGGAGAGTATTCCTCACAACCTATTCCAAAGTGTTATCGCTAGCTAGTGTTGGTGTATAAGAGTTCTAGAAAATAAAAGTTACTAGATAGATTTTAAAATTACGTTGGATTTTAATGGTTGTTTCTTAACTAAAAAAGGAAGCAAAGATGAAACTGATGAAGTATTTTTACCTTGACCCAACAATATGCAAAGAGAGATGAGATGCAATCTTTTTTTTCAATGAACTCTAATAACATAAGGAAGAAGGCTTTCTTTTGCCAGAATACAACAAGTTGCAAAACACAATTTCTTCAATCTTTGAATGATCTTGATGCCAAACAATCAAAGCTATCAAATTTTCCAATTTTCTCTTTTTAAACCAATATTTGAATGCAAAAATTTCTTGTAACCACTACTATTGGAACAGGGGAATACCCAGGGTTCAACGCTACAACAACGCACCAACAAACCCTAGCTATCAGCCCTTTCAGCAACACCTGCAAAGCAGATGAAGTCTCACTCGAGGTAGAGGCAAGGGTGGTTGCAAGACTTAGGTGTCTGCAACCTTAGCTGGGACACAGATATGTGATTATAACACTTAGCAATCACCTAGCATAGATTACTCATCAATATTCAACCCTCATGATACTTCACAGATAACATAGAGCATCACAGTATTTACTTAGATCTAAGATAATTCAACACTTAGCCACAACAAGATAGATTAGATTCGACAGATCAAGAATTAAGCATCTTACATACCAGATCTAACATTCATTCATATCTCAGAAGCACAAAGCATAAATAGATCTATCTAAACACATCAAAGCACTTAGCAAAGGAAGAGACAAACACATCAGGTTGAGGCACATAGCACAACACACAGATTTACCCTGGTTCACCACCACCCTGGGGCTACATCCACAAAGTCTTCTTCTTTATTAGCTTTAGTTAATCGTGTTACAACACAAAACCATTCGAATCCCTCTTCGCATAGGACAAAATATCTGCACAACTCGCTAGATCCTTCTTCCTTGCACTACAACACAAAGCCTTCTACAGTCTCTCACAGGGACTTGCACTCGACTCTGCAAGTCTTACACAAAATTCACAAAGCCTTGATCACACAGATTCAACCCTTGGCACTTATCCTACATCACATAGATATATCTTCCACTACTCCTCTATATGGCCTAGACATCTATATATACATACAAAATAGGCCTAAACATGGGTAAACCCATGGGCCAACATCCCAATCTGATTACATTATCCCCAAAAACCAAAAAAGGACCCAAAAAGGGGTCTAGCTTCCATGATTTCCACTTTGCGTTGCGCTCCATCTTTGACAAGCTGTCAAAGTCCCAAAAACGGTCAAACATGACCAAGTGTTCCTCAAAACTTGGTCAAGGGACAACAACTACCAATAGAAAAACAAACTTCAATTCTTTTCTTTTCAAATAAAAAGAGAGATCTATTTCAAAAAGAAAAGTTGTCCAAGAAGATGAATGCACTCACAACACAATTTCCCAAACTAAATTCATAATGCAACCAAAAATGAAAAAGTAAGAAAACTTATTTGTCTAATGTAATAAAAAATTGTTTTCCAATCAACAACAATCCAAAACTCAAAAATATCAATAACAACTTATCTAGCAAGCACCCAAGGACGAAGCCTCGAGATTATGCCCTTGCAGTAAGAAGTGAAAAAACTATGAAGCTTATGAAAAAGACTCTCAATACTTGAGAAATGATCAAATTCAGGCTAAAAGATGTCAACCAAGCTGCAAATAATCACTCAATAGGACCAAAAATTCACCCCAAGAAATGATGACAAATCTAGGCAAAGAGGAAAAATTGACTGTCACTCCAAAAATTTTCTACAGGAATGGTCGCAGGCTACAAAAGAGCACAGTGCAACGATCAAGGATCATCGCAGGCAATGGGAAAAACACAGTGCAACGTTGTCACTCTGCTTTTCACAAGCAGTGTGCGACGATGACTGAAAATAAGGAAAAAATGAACAGAGGTCAGAGTTTCTCAATGAACTTTTAGGACCAGGGAGTGAATATGGATCACCCAAAGACTCAGAGAATGAAATTAACCAAAAGAAGACAAGCTAAAATTAAAAAAGGAAGCAAAATCCAAAAGAGGACGTTCCCCAGTATGGTCACCAATTTTTTTATTGGACAAATTGGTAAGTGCAGACACAAACTAATCTCCCTAACTTCAACAAGAAATTAGAACAAAACAAAGCAGAATACAAGCTTCTCCTTAGATTTCATTGTAATGTAAATTAGTTCAAAGAGGGACAAATTACATACCATTTAAACGTCGTTTGATCCTCGCTAGTATCGTCCTTGCTCCATATTTGGATTCATGGGATGTTGAACTTGTGAAGAAGCACAAACCAACAAAGAGAGAGAACACCGATATATATATATATATATATATATATATATATATATATATATATATATATATATATATATATATATATATATATATATATATTCCAATGAAGCCTATGTATAAGATCAAGGAGTTATACAATAAAAATGGAGATACTTTTATAGGGAAAAAATGTATCACTGCATTATATTAATGAAAGTGGAGAATACAACCTATGCCTTGATGTTGCAAGGTCCCTTCCAATGGCCCTTTGCTTCAACACACACACCTTTGCTCCAATTATTTTGATGAACAGTATTCACAAACTGACTTGGAAAGCTAAAACAAACCTATCACAAGTACAATCTTCAACATAATTATTCATGCATAAGCCAGCCTAGCCTTTCCCATGAGAGAACCATCTTTATATAGTGTGAAAGAGGGATGGATGAGGAGATTAGTATGATGCCACTAAATCATAGAAGCGAGTAATATCTAAACTGATCGAAGGCCACCTCATCTTCTAGAAGATTCTCTTGTAGAACTTTCGTGAATTTCACCTTTTTCCCTTGTTTGAGCATCGTTGCACCTTAAGCACAGGCATCATGTGGTGACGTTGTGGTCCAGTTTTGGTGCAACATGCGATGATCAAGGATCATCGCACCCCAAGAATTTAGCAAGGTGCGACGATCTCCTTTGATATGGTTTTTTAGAAAAAAAAGATGATTCAATTCCTCATGGAGAAAGTCTCATTTAGTAGCTTCAGGGAATAGAGAAGTGAGGCATACACATATTGTCAGTTGATCATAGGGGTGACCAAAATAATGTGTAATAACAGTCTTAGAATAAAAACAAGGAATTTCTAGATATTTCTCATTCAGGCATGAAGTCGGGATTAGGAGGGAGCTAATCCCCAATGATATGATCCATTGAATAATCCATGAATATTATGAAGTATGTTTCTATGTTCTTCATTGGAAATAGTATCCATGACAAGAAGCACGTGTTTAGTTTGACTCTAGAAGAAGTATTCTTCGAAAAGAATCCTTGAATATACTTGGTTTTCGATCTACATTTATGTTACTATGATGGAAGGAAGAAGTTGGAATCTCTAGGAAGGAAGGGAATGGAATATATAGAAGACTCTATGAATTCCAACGTTGAAGAGGAACATGAGGAAGAACATGAAGATTACAAGAAAGAAAGAAAATCCAGAACAACAAAAATTGAATCAGTTATTATACTGAAAATTATAATACTACCAGCATGATTTGAACCCACTAGAAGCAGTCAAGTGGAAGGAATGGAAGGAAGTTGTAATGAATAACAATGTATTGTGAAAATACTTATGAATGGAAGCATTGATATATACAAAGCGAAGATTCAGGGCTAAAGGGTTCTCCCAGAAGGAGGGAGAGGACTATGATAACAACTTGTTTCAGTAGCCAGATATACCTCTACCTGAGCCATTATATCTCTTGCAATATCCATTGGTTGGAGTTTACATGAGATGGATGTGAAGACTATTCTTGTCAACAGAGTAATTGAAGAAGAAGCATATGTAAAGAAACCTCAAGGTTTTGAGGTATACGAAAAAGAGACCCATGTATGCAGATAGAAGAATACCTTGTATGGATTCAAGAAACTTGGTGAAAAGCCTCTCATGTACATTAGAAGCATAATGCAACCTTCCTATGACAAAGGAAGTGTATCGAAATGGTTCTTCAGAAGCCTAGGATGATAGATTGCAAATCCATGGCAAACTCCCATGATGACAGATCTGAAGAAGTTGAGAGACTCTGATCCAATAGATCCATCCCTGTATCGACGATTGAATGGCTCGTTAGTTTATTTGGAGAATACTCAACGAGATATTTGCTTTGCTGTGAAAATAGTTCCAGGTTGAACCTAGCCATGAAAATTGAATAATTGCAAAGCATGCCTTGAAATATCTTCGTGGGACATTTGAGTCATGATATACAGTTGCATGGATTTATCGATTCAGATTGGGCAAGGAGTGCAAATGACAGAAGAAGTGCCTCTTGGATATGTTTCAGTTTGAGTTTTTCCATGATATCATGGGCTAGCAGGAAACAAAAGTCTGTTGCAATCAACGTTGCAGAAGAAGAGTATATTGTATCTTGTGATGCTTGTACGAAAGTAGTGTGGCTTCGTAAGCTGGTTTCTGGACTGTTTGATCAGGTGTTGGATTCGACCATGATATATTGTGATAACCAAAGCTGTGTGAATCTCTCAGAGAACCCTGTGTTCCATGATAGGTCGAAGCACATTGAGATCAAGTACTATTTTCTCCATTATAAAGTCCAAAGGGGAGAATTGGTTCTCTAGTATATCTCCACGAATGACTAGTTAGGAGATATTTTGGTAAAGACTCTATCCAAGATGAAAAGTTTGTGTACTTAAGGGACAAGTTGGGACACGTGGAGATGAATTACTTATTGAAAAGGGAAGTGATTACTCCCAAGTTGGGGGGGGAACATTGATATGTTATTGATATATCGACAGACATTTTCCAGTTTGGAAAATGGTCCAGGTTGGGTAGTCACTTTCCAGTCCAGAAAGTGGTCTAAGATTCTTGATGGACAATCATCTTCTAGTTTGGAAAATGGTCCAGGTTGGGGAGTCACTTTCTAGTCCGAAAAGTGGTCCAAGCTTCTTGATGGATAGTCATTTTCCAGTTTGGAAAATGGTCCAGGTTGGAAGTCACTTTCCAGTCTGGAAAGTGGTCCAAGATTTTTGATGGACAGTGATTTCTCAGTTGAAAAAATGGTCCAGAACGGACAGACATTTTCATAACAAAAATGGTCCGACAGATTACTAATGTACCATAGACAAGGATTCCCCTTGTGGCCAATGTGGGGAAATGGTATAGGACAATCATTCTCCTTGGAAGTCACTCTAAGAATTGGTCAAGCATAATGGTCCGCCTCTCCGAGCAGTCATTCTTTCGAAGTTCACAATTGTGAGCAGTTCTGAAGAATGGTTTGATGTAGGAGGTTGGTGCGGGACAACCATTTCCATAAGAAATGATCCAGACAATCAATCCCTAGGGAAGAATCATTCTCTCTAGGTTGCACTAGGAATCATGACAGAAGATGGCCCAGTTAGGTTGAATGGTCCAGGTTCAACAATCAAGGACATTTATTCTTCTCTGCTTGGGAAGAATAGTCTAGACAACCCATGGTTGATGTTTAAATTTCCAAGGGCAAATGCTCTTCCAGATATCACATATGTGAGTGGAAGAATGGCCTAGATGACTCAGTTTGTTTCATGACATTGTTGATGAAGGTTTATATCAGATGATATGATTTTTGTGGAGAATGTATGTCTCTAGATAGTAGTTGTATGCTATTGTGGTGGATGTGATCCACTGGTAGTAACTATGTGTCACTGGTTAGTAGTCATGTGCTACTAGGAGTGGTTGTGTACCACTGGATATTATTTGTACAATACTATGAATAGACACAATTGTTTTCTATTGAATGGAATTGTTTTAATACCCCAAGGCCGAGCCCCTGCTGAATTGTAATTATGTTTATAGGCTGGTGAGCTAAATGTTTATAAGCTAGAAGGCTCATGTGTTTATTAGGCCAGAGAGCCTAGATGATAAGGCCAATGAGCCTGACTTTGTATATGTAATTATGCAGATCATTAATAAAAGTACATTGTTGCTTGTAGACCGACCATGAAGAAAGAGTTATGGGGGAATAAGCTCCATTAGGAAGGGAAAGGGAAGGGGGTTGAGAGGCTAGGAAAAAGGGGTTAATCTTGAGGGATTAACCCAAGGGAATATTATAATGTATTTCCTAAAATACTAAAGTTTGGGAAATAAACCCTGTTACCCTAAGTTCCTTTGGGGAGAGGAACGAAATCCAGGTGGAGAGGAACGAGCTCCTAGAGAGCCATGTGTCATTCAGGATGCATGCATTTTTATGGGGGAAAATCCATCGTTGTGGGAGTTCACTGACCATTCTTGCCATTTTTCCTCACGATATCACTCACCATTCTGGCCATCCTTCGCCCCATTCACTGACGTACTAAGCAAGCACCCAGTCATCCAGTTTTCTCCATTGTTGAACCCTCTTCCATCATGAACCTATGTAACTTGCATGCACTGGTAATTTTTCTGAGTCATACCCTGCCTTACCTGAGTTCTGTTGTTTCCTTCTCCTTTGCCCGTTTGTCTTAGGAGCTGGACAAAAGAAGCAAGTTGTCAGGCCTGTTGTTTGGAAGAGGCGGATTGTTAGGCCCGTGGATTGAAGAAGCAGGTTGTCAGGCCTATGAGCAACTCTCTCCAGGTGAGAGAGACTGCTGGGGAAGTGATTTCTCCTGGAGGGAGTCTAGCAACAACTACAGAGTGCTGAGAATTCCTGATTTTGCATGTTACTGAAGCCCTAGAAGGGAAGTGGAGAAACCGATGGACTGTGGAATAATGAAGGTGTATATTCTTGGGGTGGGACAGGCATGTGGGGAATGAGAGTCTATGAGTAGTGGGAATAAGTAGGATCCTTGGAAGGAATCCTTCCTATTGCACTGTGCAACTTTCCATAGTCTCAGCCTAGCTTAGGATTTCCTTTACCCTGGGTGGAGTTTAGTCCCAGCTCGGGGGTGACCCATTGTTGATAGTTTGGAGTAGTGTGGTCTAAGGCTGGGAGGTTCGTGGAAGGTTTGATCGTAGTTGGTGGTATTCTCATAAAAAGATAAGTACCAATTCTATGTTAATTTTACATGCTGTGTTTAATTACATGTCTGAAGTTTATCAAAATTGCTTGTGTATATTGCATGGATGTGTTTATTTTCACTTTTGCATGAATCTGTGTATGAGTAGAATGTCTATATCTGTTAAATTTGAATTATATATATATACATATATATGTATATCAGAGTTTGAACAGAGTAGAGATTTTTAGTAGAATGTCCCCGACCCTGGGATGGCAGGGTACGTTACAATATAGTATCAGAGCCCAATTTTCGACATTGATCCTGAATTGGGTCATATAAGTGGTTATGGAAGTAAAAGCTCAGAGGAATTGTTGTTGAGAGGGACAAAATTCAAATTTCAGAGCATTCCTGAGTGCCAAGAGAACACCTTTGTCATGCTTGGAAAGCTTAGGTGGTATAACAGTTTGTTAAACCATGGAAACTATGGTATTGGGCCACAAAGTGTAAATTTGGGCCGTTGGATCTGTTCAGAAGAAGATAGATCCCTCATAATCGTTAAATCTGGAGAATATGCATGATAGTTAAGCATCAAAGTCATTTGGACTTCGTGTCTTCGACGAGTTTTTTTAAGGTTTTGTTCAGAAAGGAGCCGAAGCACAAAGCTCTGAAGTCATGGAATGACTCTCAATCGTAGATCATTCAGGAGGAGTAGAGTCATTGGATTTCCCTAAGTGGTTCGTAGATTCAATATTTGGGGAAATCCGTTGGAGATTATGTGATGAAGAAATCAACGAAGTCCCGAAGCATTCGAGATGACATGGAATTGTTCGGTAGTCGGTAGTTTAGAAGTTTTGAAAAAGTGTCGATGAGAAGAAATCACCGAAGTCCCGAAGCGTCCGATATGACATGGACCTATTCAATAATCGACAGTTCGACAATTTTGCAAAAGTGTCGATGAGAAGAAATCCCCGAAGTCTCGGTTTGCCGAAGTGACGTGACATGATGACATCACCGGGGGTGACGTGAAAGTGTTCGACAGTTCGACAGTTTTGAAAAAGTGCCAATGAGAAGAAATCATCGAAGTCCTGAGGCACCATATATGTCATGGCATGATGATGTAACCTAGGGTGACGTGGACCTACCCTAAGTCTGCCATGTGTCTCTTGTTTTTGTACTTTTGATAGGTGCTTAGTACCGATTGGGACCTGACACATGTCACTCGATAGTGGGGCCATGTGTTACCACCTTGATTAATGACAGATGTACTACGTGGACCCCAGGAGGTTAAGAAATTCGGGCATTCGACGTTCGGGGAAAACTGTTGGAATAACTTCCAGATCTCTGAAGTCTTGAAGTCTCGAAGTTCTGAATTCACAAAACACCAAAGTGAATTGGCTTGGTGACATCACCTGCGGTGACTTGGGAACTCAAGATGCATGCCATGTGTCAGTGTGTTTTGTGCTTTTGAAAGGCTGGTTTTTTCAGTTAGAACTTGACACGTGTCACCCTTCAGATTGGGCCATGTGTCTGCTTCTTGGGATCGGCCATGTAGCACCTAGGTGTGTAGTACTGAGTGGACCCCAGGAGTTCACCAATTCGACGTTCATAAGGAATGAAGTGTGAGGAAGGAGAAAACCTTGAAGCTTCGAAGAGCAGAGTAAATCCTCATCATTGATCGGGAGAGGACACGCAACAATAGATCATGTAGTCCAGAGGATTCAAGGCATAAGCAGTTGAGGTCGAGGACTTTTTGAGGCTTGAAGGCTAGAGTCCATCTTGGCCGTTGATCATAGAGGATGCATGACACCAAATCCCAAGGTCCAGAGAAGTGGTACTCCAGAGGAATTGAGTTGCATATTTCTATGAGTAGAGAACTCCCGAAGGCCGGAGATAATCTCGACTGTTGGTAGGAAGATGACACATGGAGGAAAGAGAGGGAATTTTGGGTGAGTCAACACTTCAAGAGATTTGTAGAGAAGTGCTTTGGAAACTACCGAAACCCGGAGTCTCAGAGCTCCTATCCACTGTATATCTAAACAAAGAATGAGGACCGTCAATCTGTACATCCTTCGAGTATTCAGAGAATTGGCGTTCGGAGGAAATGTATTGTATTGAAGGCAGATCCTCTGAAGCCCCGAAGTTCCAGATCACTGGAGGCCTAAAGCATAGAATAAGTGCCTATTTGTTAGCTGTAAGTCACATCTTGAGGTCACATGAATTTCGGAGCTGAAGAAAATGGGCTAGCGCTCGAAATTTTGTTTTAAGAGCAGAAAAGGGCTTAGAGAAAGATCTCGTGAGGTTATTGATTATACAAACCTACACCTAAAGAAGTAAGGAAGACTTGTAAACCTGAAGAAGGGATCCAACATGGATCCAATATCTAATTCAACTCTGAGTTGGAAGAATCCATGTACATGATTGCATCACTGAAAGGAAAAATTGTTCAAGTATCCATAACTTCCTGCTTAAAACTCAGAATTGAGCATGGAAACATGCATTGGAAAGTTCTTGAACAGTAGAAGATAATTGTTCACCCAAAAATTGGATCTGAACAATCAATTTCTTAGGAAATGAGCAGAACAAAAGTCTGATATATATTAATAAATCATAATGGTTCGTGTTTTCATGAAATTATTGAGAACAGTTATTCTGACAAAGTTTTGTTGGTTGCACATTTTTGCAGAATTAACAATTGTCATATCAAAATCAACACAGAGTGCAGAGTGATGGATGATACACAGATAGTCTACAGTCAAGAGGATGAAATTAGAGGGATGAATGTCTAGTTGGGTATGGAAGGAACCAACTCCAATGGACATGGAGCAGGAAAGGAGGAAGACATAAATCTGGATGAGACCCTCAGAAAATTGCAAACATATGTCTAGAGTGACAAGGATGATAATGAGAGGCTTATGAAGGCTAGGGAACAACAAGAAGACTTCAATACAAAGTTAATGAAAATCCTGGATAGAATTGAAAAGAAGTTGGATAAGGAGAGTGGCTTCGACAAATCATGAAGCCACAGGACCCCTAAGGGAAAAGGAAGATCAAGGAGTGGTAGTAGACATCATCATCACTCCTAAAGGAATTCCAACAGGAGAGCATGTAGCATCTCAAGTTCATCCCTTGTCAGGAATCATAGGAGGTCTGGGGTGGATGAATTGAAAGGAGAAATGAACAAGATCAAACCTCCTACTTTTTATGGAGAGCATAAGAAGTATGAAGATGTTGCGACATGGTTTCTAGGCATGAGGAAATAATTCTAATTGCATAACAATTCTTATCATGCAGAAGGAATAATTTTTATCTATTAGCTAAAAGGAAAAACATCCATGTGGTGGGATCAGCTTGTGCAAGTGCAACACCTCAGAGAGAAAAATGTGACTTGGAAGGAATTCAAGAAGAATTTCGAGAATAAATACTTGACCAAGAGGTATTATGAAAAAAAGATGAAATATTTCTTTGAACTCAAACTGGGCAACATGACCATTGAGGAGTATGAAAGAAGATTTTTAGAACTGTTGAAGTATGTCTCCTTCATCAAGGATGATACCGTTAAGATTTAGAGGTACCTGAGTGGGATTCCATCTTTCATTAGTGACAAGATTCAATATGATGATCCCAAGACTTTGGAGGAAACCATAAGGAGGGAAAAGTGCTTATATGATTAGCATAAGGGAAAGCCTACTTTCCAAAGAGATTGGGAAGACAAGAAAACGTTTAAGAGGGAACAGAGGCAGAAGGGGAACAAGCCACCATTTTCCAGAAATAGTCCTCAAGGAAAACCATATTTTAGAGAGAATAGAATAGTTTAGGTAGGTGGGCAAAGGCCAACGCAGAAACCCATTTAATGTTGGGGCTGTAAAGGAGACCATAAGTATAGAGATTGTCCTCACAAAAGTGACAAAGTGAGAGTTGTCCACACTGTACAACAAGTAGAGACAATGGAGGACATGGGCAGAAGTCTACCTAGGATCTATGCATCCCTGGACAATAAGCAAGCAAAGTTTCAATCACACATGATTGAAGTAGAAGGTATGATCAATAACCATGCCTTTACTATTTTAATAGATTCATGAGCTAGTCAGAGATATATAGATCCTAAGGTAGTGGAAAGATTACTTTTGCCAAGAAGCAAGCATGAGAAATCTTGGCTGGTACAAATGGCTACATGAGCCAAGAGAAAAGTTGTTGAGCTGGTTAAATCATGTCCAGTGGACATGAATGAGCTAAGTACCATGGCAGATTTGAACATCCTGCCATTGGGTTCATATGACTGTCTAATTGGTATGGATTGGTTGGACCAACACCATGCTATCTTAGATTATCATAACAAGGCATTTACTTACCTAGATGATGAAGGGAACCGAAGAACAGTCCAAGGAATTATTAGGGAAGTTATTGTCCAAGAGATCTCATCAATGCAGCTGAAGAAGTGTTATAGGGAGGGATGTCAAATATTTGTATCCCATATGGAGGAAGCACCTAAGGATAAGGTGCCAAATCTGGAGGATCATGTAGTCCTGAAATATTTTGAGGATGTGTTCAAGGAGATACTAGGACATCCCCCAAAGAGAGATGTTGATTTCTCTATAAACTTGATGCCGGGAGCATCTCCAGTATCAAAGACTCCCTACAAAATGAGTACACTAGAGATGAAGGAGTTGTAAATGCAGTTTGAAGATATTCTGAAGAAGGGTATATACGCCCAAGTGTGTCACCTTGGGGTTCCCCAATTTTATTCGTGAAGAAGAAAGATGGGACATTGAGATTGTGCATCAAATTCAAACAATTGAACAAGGTAACTATAAAGAACAAGTATCCTTTGCCAAAGATTGATGTTTTCTTTGATAAGTTAAAGGATGGAAGGATATTTTCAAAGATTGATCTTAGATCAGGATATCATCAAGTAAGGATCAGAGATGAAGATATCAAGAAGAACACCTTCAAGACAAGGTATGGTCATTACAAATTCATAGTGGTGCCATTTGGGTTATCAAATGCACCAATTATTTTCATGTGCTTAATGAATGGTGTTTTCTGGGAATATTTGGACAAGCTCATCATTGTCTTTTTGGATGACATCCTTGTACATTCCAAGTTTGAAGAAGAACATGAGCATAATTGTTGGTTATTTCTTCTTCCTTGTCTACCGTCTAAGTTATTTACCTAGGGTTCATGTCTTTTCGGGTTTCCAACAAAAGCCTCTAAAACTATCGTCCCTCCTGGTAAACTAGAAGGCAACACAACACACAAAATGCACTGTGCAGTCTCACCCAAGATAGCTTTAATGGGTGGCTGTAAGACTCAGGTGTTTACAGCCTAGGATTGAGCGTGAGATAAGGGATCCATATTTCGAACCATTTATTATAACTCGTAATTGCAACCTATTGTTATTCATGACTATAGGGTAACTTCCATGGCTATTCCCTCAATATCACAACAAGATTTAAACCTGCAATATAATAGCACATTCATTCATTAAAAACAACAAATAACTACTGAACAAGGGATAAGGACATGAATGCATTCATCACATTACAAAAATATTACCATGGTTCACCCCCTCCTGGGCTACGCCCACAAATATTTGGCTCTTGGCTATTTTATTATGGTAGTTCTGCATCTCCAACTGTTACCCATGATTTTGGTCAATCTTGATGGTGTATTGATGATGGTGTACTCAGGCTCCTCATAAGAACTTTCTCTTGAGAAAAGTGACATTCATCTCTTCCCAGAAAACTTACTTTTGAAGAGAGTTCACAGGTTGCTAATATCCTAGGGTGCGAGAATGACCCATTCTCGCAGGCTACCTTCAGCTAGGGTGTGAACTTCTCACACTGTGCTACATAGATAGGGTGCGAACTTGTTCTAAAGCTTGGAAAAAGACGAAGTCTCGATGGTTCTAGAAGGGAATCTTCTAGAAGAATGGGTTGGCATTCGAATGGTTATCCTTTTACTGGTTTCCCTGATATTGTGAGATCATTCTTATCCAAGTAACCATCTCATTCTCTCCTATATATTGATGGAATTCTCATGGAAAAGGTTAAGCAAGATTCATTGGAGAATTGGTGAAAGAATTGTGTGAAGGACCTAGATTGAACAAGAGCTTAGAGACTCTAGTAAGTTTATCAAGAGGGTTTTGATCTTCTTCATACAAGGATCGAGCATGTGTGTGTGTGTTGGAGCCAAGAGACACCGAAAGGAAGCTTGCGACATCAAGGCGATCGGGTTTTATCTTCTACTTTCGATTAATATAATACAGTGGCATGTCCTTTTCCCATAAAGTCATTCTCACTTTATTGTGTAATTCCTTGATCATACACATAAGTTGACAGTTGAATATATTTTTCTATCTTCACTTTGGTTGGTTTCTGTTGTCTTGGTCTTGACCTCACGAGAGCACCGGAGCGAAGCGGGAGCAATAGAGACCCTAGGAAGCGATACAAAGGTATGTTACTTGTTCCTCCCTACTAGCTAATTCAATGATCAAAACTTAGGGAAAGAGTCATGTCCTGTCCTGTTTTGTTCTAGATCCAGGTGGATCTAGGGAGATCTGTTAGTGTCCTCACCTACCGATTAGTCTGATAAAAAAATTGGCGACTCCACTGGGGAAATAATACATTTTCTTTGTGGTTTTTGGTGTTTTTCCTTGGCCATTTTCTCTTTCCTTACCTTTCTCCATTCATATCAATCTCTGAGTCTTCAGGATACCCTGATAGACCCTCTGGGTCTAGAGGCCTCTTCAAAATTTTTGTCCTTTTCCAAAAATTTGCTTGGTTTTAGACATTCTCGCACTGCACTCCACAGTGGTCTGTGATAATATATTGAGTTCGCACCCTGCTTTTAGGTCCAGTGCGAGGTTCTCGCACTCTGCTCAAAGCTGGCATGCGAGAATGACCCATTCTCGCACTGTGTAATACTGTTAGCCTGCGAACCCTCTTTTCAAAATTTTGGATTTGATATTTTTTGCTTGATCAGCTGCCCAGATCAGTATTGGTGCCTGAAAAGAGCTTCTTGGACCATTGGTTGATGTTTTCTTGTCTTCGTTGTTGTGCACGAACAATCTTAGGAAATCAAAGGCTCTTCCTGTCCATTTTTCTTGACTTTCGTTTCTTGACTTTTCTCTGCAAAGATATACTCTCTGATTTTGGAATCTAAGTGTGCTTGTTTGGTTAAGAACTGACGATCGGTTGAAAGTTGAGCTTCTTTGTATTTATCATTTGCTCATTATTTGGAAGATCACTTTTCTCATGCAATTGAAAAGGCTAGTTTGGTTTGCTTGTTATTTTTGTTTCCATTGAAAGATTGGTTTGGGTTTTTGTCTATTGCTTGTTCATTAGCTTTTGGTTTTCTTCACTCTCACCATCATGGTGTAGGTCCTTTTTGAAAAGTGAACAACGTTTTTCTTTCAAAATAATTTTCGTCTTTGAAAGTATTGAAAATCAATTGTTGAAATTATTGAAAAAGAAACAATAGAGAATTGTTATTTTTGCGTGATTCGTTACAATTGCATTTTAAAGGAAATTGTGTCTTGTAGTTCAAGTTTGATTCGGAAAACTTCTCTTTCCCTCCCGTACATAGGATTCATTGAACGAAAATTTATATATTTCATTCCTATCTATGCATTGTTGGGTCAGAGTCTCATACAACATCAGTTTCATCTCCCCTTCCTTTGAGTAACAACAACCCTTAATAACACTGCACAATCGTAACATTTAACTAGTAACTCTTTTCTAGGGCTCTATTACACCAACATTTAGCTAGGCTAGCGCTTTGGAATAGGAAGAGAGATACACTATCCAAAGCACAAAACACACAATAACATCTTGTGTTAAGGCGTGTCAAATTCCATTTACAACATCTTGTCCTGGGAAGCCCTTCTCATACAACGGTCAAACACGAGGTCGCATTGATATTGACAGAGTTACTCACCTTGCTTTATTGATATCGGTTTAGAAATTGCACGTATTACGGGGATCACTTGTAGGTATACCCACAATGATGAGTGGAAGCCTTTTGAGTTGATTTCGGGCTAGATACCCTGCCCTTGTGTGTGGATCGGATTGTCGACTGCCCCCCCAGACTTTATTGTTGTCGGTGGTAACCTTAGCGGCCTATATTTCAAGGGTCTTACAGAAGGTGACTGTGAAGGGGCAAGTCTTCATGGTACCTGGAATCGACGTTGACCAAACTCACTCGGGCTCCTTGGAGGGTATACCCACGATTATGTGTGGGAGCTTGCACCAGGGTGTAAGTCCGTTAAGTAGGTCATTAGCGTAACTTTTCCACCCTAGCCCAACCCCTTCTCGTCTTGTTGTTGCGACGTTGGATTTCATCACCAACTAGTGACTTCGGAATTAGATGGTCTTGTTTGCTTGGTGTTGTTTCCTAGCGCGTGTTGTTTGTTTACCAAAGTTGACCATACGATTTTCTTCGTAAGTTTGTCACTCGTTTACAATAGCTCCTCCACGTTGTTCACGTAGAATATAGGGTTTATCTCCAGAGCATCTAGAAGGTTCTCAACCCTTGCCTACAAGCTCACCTGAGGGATCTCCTCAACAGAGTGAAGTTCAAGACGTCACCACGCCACAAGTGGAATGAACTGACTCTCTAGAACATTTTCGAATTACCAATACTCGAGAGGACTTTCGACTTCACCCTGATTCTGAGCGATCGTTTATGCGACTGAATTCTTTCGGAGACTTAGTTGTTGTGTCTTCTGGATCACCGGTTGGACCTTTTCCAGGCATAGAAGGCGAAGATCCTTTTTGGTCTACGGGAATTTTTAGACGGGACCTTTTTGGTGCAGGATCAGGCATTGAAACCATCATCTCACTTGTGATTTCTGAAATCATCTCACCTGTGATTTCTGAAATCTCTAGCCTAGAGACAGTGCCGTTTACTACCGCCTATTATTTTCCTGGTACGGACGCCCCGCGATATGACCACATCTTGACCATCCCTATAGAAATGGCCCATCATATAGATACTACGAGTGTTCACACCAGGATTACCGTGGTTAGGCTCGCCCCCATCAACACATTGCGAACGCCCAACGTCACCCCAACACTACCGCTAGGATACCGTGCGTTGAATGCTTCCATTTCAAATCCTCTGCAAACCCCATCCGGTTCTCCTGGTGGTCCCTCTTCTTCTAGGCACTCTCTTCCCGGTTTTATTCTAACACTCCCTCAATTTCCTTTCGAAGGACCTTTCTCGTCCTCCACTGGCAGTCTTAATCCTAGTGGCACTATTCCGTCATTCACACAAAATTACCAGATTCCCGTTGGTGGACAATTTCACCAAGGTGGCATGACTCAACCCCCTCTCAGCGGGCAAATTCCTATTGGAACGCACATCCCAATTGGAACACAACCACCAATTGGAACGCTGCCCCCAATTGGGACACCACCTTCGATAGGAGGACTAACCCCACCTTATGGATAAAACATACCTCCGTCCTTGGCCTAGTATTGGAATCAGTTGATACAACATCCTCCTCAATTGACTGGGGGGCAGCAGTTTCCAGCTGCATCTGTGATACCCCCCAGTATAGGCCAACCATATCCAGGTACGTTCAATCCCATTTGGGGCTCGAATGCTCAAACTCACATCCCTATTCAAGGATACAATCCCATGAGCTACTATCCTCTCCAACCACCATCGAATCTGCCTGGGTCTTCACATTATATGCAAACTGCTTATGGTCCTACTGGTTTGCCGACAGGGCTTCCTCCCCAAAGCCACCAGTACCTACAAGTGAATTGACAGTTACCCTTATTGGCCACTTTGGATCTTTCGGATTTGTCAAGGATTTTAAATGATCCAATTTGTCACTCTCCCCAATGGCCTGCTATACCAGCCAAGCTACCATCAGATATCCCTAAATTCGACGGCAAAGTGGGAGAGGACCCGAACAATCACGTCATGACTTTTCACCTCTGGTGTTCATCCAACTCGTTGATGGATGACTTTATTCGTTTACGTCCTTTTCAACGAACCCTCACAGGTTCTGCTGCGAAGTGGTATATAGAATTACCACGAGGTTTCTTCGCTGACTTCAACACCCTAGCTATGGCTTTCCTCACACACTACCAGTTACCAATTCGTTATGAAACGGGGACCGAGATTTTGAGTTCTTTCAAAAAAAATAAAGCCACTCATATATCCGATCACATTCATGAGTGGCGACGAAGACGACGTCTCATCAAACTTGAACTCCCTGATCAGTTGCTGGCATAGTGGTTCACCAAATCATTTGTGAACGACATCGATCGTGACATCGCCATGGGTGGAGTAGTCATGGAAGAGCAGGCCATAAGTGGTGCTCAATACCTTGACCTCGTTTACTCACAAATGAGTACCCTTTATGACTTACTACCTGACTTACCTCGTCCTTCCACTTCTGCCACTTCAACTACTCCAGTTGCTTCTCATGCAACCGACGGTGTGATTGGCACTTTCCAGGCCCAACCACATTCCGCTTCAAGCACCAAACCCAAACCTGCTTCTTCTAATGTTCAAAATGCTCTGTCTCCTGCCCCTCCCATCGGCAAGACTTTTGAGGTAAATGCAGTTCAATCTACCCCAGCTGGTAAAAACAAATCCAAAAAGGGAAGGGGTAAGAATAAAGAGGACAAAAATACTTGTCAAGCCGAGCGAACCAAAACTACACCTGTTGATGATCGGGATAAGCGCAAACCTCGATACCCTTGTCTTATCTGTGGTGATGATCACTACACGCAGGATTGTCCACGATGCGTCGAGGTCACTAAGTTCCTTCAAGGATCCCCAAAACCACCTGCTCCGACCGTTTTGTCCCAACCCTTCCCGTCTCAACAACAAGCTCAGTTGGTCATTTAAGACCAACCCTCATCTTCTACTACATCCTATGTATTGATGTGTACTGACGATTCAAAGCAGAACGACATTTCACTCACCACTCGAGCCAAAGATTATTCTCCCTCTAAAGAGAAGGTTGATGACCTACCTCCTTCCTTGGTACAACCCTCTCCCACGACTCCACCTACCAATGGTCCTCTTCATCTCAAACGACTGAGCCTTGACACAGTTCTTCAACCCCCCCCAAAGGGCGTCATTCGAAAATCGGTGTTCAATCCTCATGCTCGTGCTGCCCAAAACTACAACATTGTTGAAGATTTCTCCCAAGCACCTTCTGCGATGTCAGCCCTCGAAGTCCTTCAAAGTTGTCCCGCACAATGGAAGGCACTGTCGAAAGATATCGGTGGAATCGATCTGACGGATACGAATTTAATAATTTTTGACTTGGAAGACCACATTCCAAGGTTACCCCCTCAACTCGCGTTCCAGATCCAAGTGATTGTCTCTGACAAAAACATTTGTCGAACCGTTATCTACGAGGGTGCCTCGACGTGTGTCATGTCTCTTACTTGTTGGAAAGCCATTGGCTCTCCCTCTTTGAACGAATCCCAGAACACTCTCAAAGCCTTCAATGGCTCCGGTTTTAAGCCCTATGGTGTCCTTCCTTCATATCCCATCACGTTAGAAGGAAAAACGGTCCAAGTTGAAGTGGAAGTCTTGGACGCTCCCCTTGATTACAATCTTCTGCTTGGCCGCAGCTGGATCGATTCTATGCGCGCAGTTGTGTCGACCCTTTTTCGTGTGGTACGTTTCCCACATCAAGAAAAGGTCATCACCGTTGACCAATTAGCCTTCTTTAATTCTGATACCCATACTGGCAACGTACCGTTCATCGCTAAAACCCCACCAGGTTATGAGAACATCAGTGTAGGCCTTCTCAAAGACTCTTTGTTAATGGGTACTTTCCCCATTCCACTGCCCGATGTTCCATGCTCGTCTGTTGCTTCAATCAACATGATCTCCACCTCGATTCATGAACTTCCTGCATCTCACGACCCATGGATAGTACCTGACCTTGGAGATTATCTTCGTTACGACGACGAAATGCCATTAAGTCCGGTCGAATCTGCCTATTAGGCCATTCAATCGGAAACACCTTCTACCCCCTCTCTTGGTGAGTTATCTCCAGATCCTTTCCGTGTCATTTTTCCCACAGACGAGATGATCATGTCTGTCATGGAAGACACCCCTTGGGATGATGGACATCATCGTTCCATCCTCTTCCTGGAGCAACATACCCTTGAGAACTATCAATGGATCTCGACCCCGTCAACCGTTGTCATCATCTCAACCGTTCTCGAGTCCGCACACGATGTGTTTTCTGAAGGGAACTTAAGCAATATCTCACCCACTATTCCCCTCAACGTATCTGTCAAACCTGGGATTGTCGAAAATGTCCATATCGGAGCTTCGTGTTCTTTTGACGAAATCGTCACCTACACATCCCTTTTCAAGGAGTTTTGTGACATCTTCGCCTGGAGCTATGAAGAAATGTCCGGTATCGACCCCGACATTGTGATACATGAGATCAAGACATACCCCGACGCTAAACCCGTCCGACAACACCTTCGTCCCGTTCACCCATGTAAAGCGGCTGCTATCAAGCTCGAAGTCAAGAAACTTCTCAAAGCCAGCTTTATTTACCCCATGGCTCTCACTGACTGGGTTTCCAATCTTGTCCTGATCGACAAGAAACAAGGCACAATTCGTGTATGCATTGATTATAGGGATATCAACAAAGCTTGTCCCAAAGACAACTTTCCTACCCCTTTCGTCGATCAGATTGTCGACGATTACACCGGAAGTGAAATCTTCTCTCTGATGGATGGTTTCTCCGGGTATAATCAAATCAACATTATTCCTGAGGATGAACATAAGACTGCTTTTATTTGTCCTTGGGGCACTTTTGCCTATCGGAAACTCCCTTTCAGTCTCAAGAACGTTGGCGCAACTTTTCAACGCGCTATGTCTTATGCTTTCCATGATATCCAACACATTGTTCAACCATATCTGGATGATTTTCCCACTCACTTAATACATCGAGTCGATCATCCAACCCACCTTCAAGCCATTTTCATCCGTTGTCGGTTCTACCGTATACGTTTGAATCCTCATAAGTGCGTTTTCTGTGTGGAATCAGACCGAATTCTAGGTTTTATTGGTTCGCGTCAAGGGATCAGGGTGGATCCTTTAAAGGTTGAGGCAATCCTTAATCTCCCTCCTCCTTCTACACTTCACCAGTTACAAAGTTTGCAGAGGAAACCAAACTTTCTTCATCGTTTTATCCCAAATTACGCCGAGATAACTCGTGGATTTACGCGGCTACTAAAAAAGGGGTCTAAGTTCGTATGGGATACCATCGCCAACAATGCTTTCAAAGCTTTGAAATTGTCCCTAACGTGTGCTCGGCTTCTCTTTCCCCCCGATTACAGTCGCGATTATTTCCTCTACCTTGCTGCCTTGAATTACACCATTGGTATGGTTCTCGTCCAAGAGGATGATGCTAACGACGAACATGTTATCAACTACTTGAGTCGAAGTCTAACGCCTACCGAAATCAAGTATTTACATGTTGAAAAAATGGCCTTGGCTGCCGTCCAAGCCATCCATCGCTTTCGACACTATATGCTCTCGCGCAAGACTACAATGATTTCTAATTGCAACCCTATGCAACACATTTTCACACGTCAATTGCTAGGGGGAAAATACTCCAAATGGATTGTGATACTCCAGGAGTTTGACTTGGAATTCAAATGTGCCAAGTCCAAGAAGTCCTTAGTGTTTGCTGAGTTGATATGCGACTTTCCCTATTCTAAAACGGAAAATGTAGTAGCTGATTCATTACCCGATGAATCCCTTTTCCTCATCAGTACTGATGATCTTTGGTATGGTGATATCATCATATATCTCCAAACCCAGACTTTTTGGCCAACTTTGTCTAGTACTAACCGACGTCGAATATGCTACCAAGCCCATCAATATATCATCCTCAGGGATACTCTTTATCATCGAGGGATTGACTCTGTTTTTCGACGCTGCCTTACATTCGACGAAGCCGAGAAAGCTCTGAATGACTGCCATTCTGGAGCCTGTGGTGGTCATATGTCTGGTTATGCTACTGCCCAAAAGATCTTACGAGCAGGGTATTTTTGGCCTTCTTTATTTAATGATTGCATAATCGTCGTTCAAAAATGCCATGCTTGCCAGACCTATAATAACAATATACGATCACATCCCGCTCCTCTTCACCCTCTGGTCTCCGTTGGTCCCTTTGCAAAATGGGGCATTGATTTCATGACATGTCACCCTCACTTGACCGGGGGGCATGGATACATTATTGTAGCTGTAGATTACTTTACGAAATGGGCCTAGGCAATGTTGACATTTGACAACACTGGAAAGACCGCAACATTATTCATTTTTAATCACATCATAGCTCGTTTTGGTGTTCCCCAGGCTATCGTCACTGATCACGGTAGCCACTTTAGAAACTTCATGATGTTCGAACTTACATAAAAGTTGGGTCTTCGCCATGAAAACTCAACGCCCTATTACCCAAAAGCCAACGGCCAAGTCGAAGCCATTAACAAAGTTCTCATAACTATGCTCAGACGAATGATAGGGATTCAAAAAACAAGTTGGCAACAATGTTGTTATCGACATTGTGGGCTTACCAGACATCCATCAAGTCCGCTACTGGGTTTACACCTTTCTGGTTAGTCTATGGTTTGGAAGCCATTCTCTCGATTGAATGTGAGATACCCTCTTTAAAACTAGTTGTTGAACTCCTACCAAACACTTCTGCTTTGGAAGAATGTCTATTGTATCTTATACGATTAGACGAAACTCGACGTGATGCTACCCTAGTCATAGAAGCTCAGAAAAAACGTGTCAAGGCCCAATACGACAAACATGTCAAGCCTCGTGTTTTCTCTGAAGGAGATCTCCTTCTCCTTTATGAACAAGATCGAGATATGCTAGGAGCTGGAAAATTCGAAGCCATGTGGCGAGGTCCTTATATCGTTCGACGAGTTTTCGAAAAAGGGGCTTATGAGTTAGTAGATTACGATGGTATCCCTTTGAGTGAACCCAGGAATGGGTTGTACTTGAAGAAGTATTATGCATAAAATCACCTGTGCATGAGTACTTGTATTTTTATTGTATCATACTTCTTGTGTGTTACTGTAGCTTGCTTTTGTCGTTATCTGGTCTCTGCCCTTATGTGACGTTGTGTTTGATTTCCAGATGTCGGAGTCTTTGCTACCCTACATTGGCTTCGCTGATGGCGCTAGCCGTAGTACTCAGAACCTTGCTTCCGCTGCATGGGAAATTTACGCCCCTATAAACGAAATTATTTCCTTACGAGGTGTGTGTATCGGCCGTGTGAACAACAATATTGCAGAGTATAGCGCCATTATCCAAATTTTGATTGATGCTATCTCGCTTGGAATCCGTCATTTGGTTGTGCGATTCGATTCGCATATTGTAGTAATACAGTTAAGTAATGTCTATACTATTCGAAGTCCTACTTTGTTACGGGTGTATTTGCGAATTCGCTTCTTGGAACGTTATTTTGATTATATTGAATATCAACATATTCCTAGATGTCTAAATACATTAACTATTGCATTGGCTAACTATGTATTAGACAGATATTTGGATCATTTATAAATCAATCACATCAATTTTCACATTACACAAGATAAACCGGTAGAAGCCGTATGTATATATAACGATCAAAAGAGTTTTTACAAAAAGTTCTGTCCGAGGACCAAAATGTCAAAATCTGAAGCTCATAGCTTCTACAAAGTGACGTCATGGATGATGTTCATGGTAACACACGACTGCCTGGGCAACCCTATGAAGCAGTCAACCAATGGACTCTGACACTCCTACTGTATGACGCTGATAACGTCGTGGAGCCTCTCCAAGAGGCATGTTGGGAATATCTGTTGTCAAACCCTCTAGGTTTTGTTGCACCACTTCATAATCCTTGGCGTCCCATTGTGGCACTGGCGCCACCTCTCCTCGCCGTTGAATAGGAGAAGTACCAGGAGGTCGGTAAGGTCCCACATCTGTGTCATCAAAAACGAATTTTGTTTTTAGTCTTTGGACGAACATATAAAAAACATTTGCATATGACAAAATTCACAAAAACATTTAAAAAGAAAAAAATGTGTACTTCTTACCAAGTTCCCCCCACTGAGCATCCTCGGGCGGGACCAAGTCTGAATCTCCTCGGAAATCCAACCCGGCATAAGCATAATCGTTGATCATCAGCATCTGTGGTCGCAACCAGTCAAAGAAGGTATCATCATGTTTGATAATTTGTCCCACTACGTGTCGGGCCATGAGCTGACACCATCTCAACATTCTTGGATCTGTTGGGGCCGGTAAATCCCACTCAACGTGCATCCTCAGTAACAGAACCCTCTCGAGAAAGAAGGACACCAACAAAGACCCGTACCCGAATTGCTTCAGATTACCTCGCCTGCATTTGGTCAACTGCCTCTTCATGCTACGAAGTACTGCATCTGCCCAGTTAAAAACCTGAGGCTTAGTACACTCAATGGCATACTAAAAGTAGCTCTGAAGAGCCATGTGAGGAGCGGAGCTCCAAGCCATACGAGCAATGGTGAACAAAATAGTGCGGAGGGTCAAATCCCGCACTCCCCAAATAGCTACTTTCCCTTTGCTCCTCTCTACCTATGGAACACAGTGCAAGCGACAATATTCACTCATGGGTAGCCCACCACCTATGCTACCAGTTAGGTTCACGTGGTACCCACGCCGTGACAGTCCTGTCAAGAAGTAAATGTCCTCAATATCCAAGGACAATGTGTGGACCCCTACATGGAATACTTGCTGATCAGGATCCCACATATGCACAAGGTACTCCAATAACCTGACTTGGGCCCTCATGCCCGGGATACGAAAGTACTTCAGAAGACCACAGTTTCGCAAAGAGACAATGGTGGGCGGATGATTTCCAGCAATGGCATTATCTTCTCCGTGCTCCCTTTCATGCCATTCTAGAACCATTGTGATGGCCAAATACCTGCATAAGAAGCACAAGAAGAAGATTAATAACTCTATTCACAAATTGGTATCTTTTCATTGAGCAAATTTTTAAAAAACTTTTACACTTTGCGGTTCTCGCAGGTTCCCTTTAGGCACAGTGCGAGGTTCTCGCAGGCGCCTTTGGGCTCACTTGTGAGAATGACCCATTCTCACAGGTCCTATGTAGCTCACCCGCGAGAATGGCTGAGCGCAATATTAACGCTCAAAACAAACTCAAAAAGTTGGTTTTTGCCAATTAAAATGAAAAATTAAACCATGAAAAAGTAAAGGACAAAGAGCCTACCTCACTGCCGCTGACGGTTCCTCGAATGGATGCTCGTAACTCCCGCAATCTGACGCATAATTTCAAGGGTAAAAGAGGGGTTTTTGGGATCAAATAGTGGTAAAGTTAAAATGATATGGTAAAAAGAGTTTTTACTTCTTTATATTTACTTTTACCATGTTATTGAATTTTTATAATTTTTTATTTATTAAAACCTAATCCATAATGCCCTTTTGAGTACAACTTTTGCAGGCGTAACGACTTCGATGTTCATGTACAGGGATGTGGACATATTTTTTCTTCTTCATCACATGTTTTGATTGTTTTTCATGGTTTTTGTACAAAATCTTGAGCTTGGTCTTTGTCTGTTCTCCCGCTCGAAAATACATGAGAACGCAATCGAGCACACTTTTATCACTTTTTTGGGCTCAACAAGGTTATACGAAAAAGGAACCCCCCTGGAGTCCTTTTTAAGCTCTTTTCAGACTCTCTAAACATGAAAAGATAGCTGAGCGACCTTGCTATTTTCACGCTCGATAAAGTATTTGAAGAAAGTGTCTGTTGGGCGATAATTTATCTCTTTTTCGGTCTCATCAGACTATTTTATGAAAAAGGAACTGAGAGAGTTCTCTTTTAAGTGTTTTTCCAGACTCTATAATCATGAAAAACCTTCAAGTTTTCTATCTTTGGACTCGTTAAACAAACATCGACAGACTCGTAATGGGACCGAACCACTCCTTCCTAGGGTTCGTTAAACATACTCTGAAGGACTTATCCGAAGGATAAGCTTATATCAACAAGCATATGTTATCCTCCTCAAGCTTGCGTAAAAATAAAGAGGTACTCGCCAGAAATGGTGGGGGAAAATTTGGGAAAGGGATATGTTCTCGTCTTCATATTGATTGGCAGTAAGTGTCACTCTTGAACATGACACCCCCTATTCATTATTTGAAGCCGGTTTGGGAAATCCATTTGTCTCTCATTCGATTTGCTACAAGGTCATACCCTGTGTCGTCTTTGAGTCAATGCTGCCAAATCATTGGTCATGTCGTTCAAATGTTCAAGAGAAGTTCATTTGAAACCTCTATTGAGTCGGCCATCTGCAATTTTCCATTCTCTCCGTGCCGGCCTTCCCTGTGTCTAATCCAACTTATGTCATACTTTGTTTCACCTTCGAAATCTGTTACTCATTTCGTGTCATTGATGGGGGATACATCAAGGCCCTCCTGTGACGAGTTTTGTTCTGTTGACTTTAGCTCATTATCCGGAAACAAGACTTAGAAATTCTTTGGTACCTTGGAACTTGCATGCCTCAATGAAAAGTTTCTTTGCTTTTGACAGTGGGTTTACATCATTGACCCCTGATCGAAAGATTCCATCGGATGTTCGACCTCAACTCATTCATTCACATTCGAAGGATTGTACTAGAGTACCTTGGGAGTCATTGACATTAATGGTGATTTCCCTTGCACTTGTTAATGGTTTCATCAATGACCAGTAATCAAGTGGTTTCTACCATGTTCGACTTCAACATATGTAATCACATGGTTAGATTCGTACTTTTGGGCGACGAGATTGAAGACCCTGTATATCATCTCTTTGTCCAGGTTGCGATGGAATATGTATAATTTGTGACACATAGATCCACTTTGTATGTCTCGTGGCTATGTCGTCTCAATTTGAATTTTCTCGCATAGATCCATAGTGTATTCCTGGTGGCTATGCTATATTTTGACGACATGGATCCACAGTGTATGATTGGTGGCCATGACTTATGTCTATGATGTCATCCGTCTGTGATTTGAGTATGGGAATGCCTACCTCAGAATTAGTATATATGATATTCTGCAGATGTTTGGTTGTTTGCAGGTTTTCGATTAGGTGCGCTCCTAGTTTTCGACACACACATGTAGTTTACAAAGTCTTTCGGATGTCACTAATTCCGGCCTCATACTTTGGGGGGCATTTTGTTACCCATGATTTTGGTCAATCTTGATGGTGTATTGATGATGGTGTACTCAGGCTCCTCATAAGAACTTTCTCCTAAGAAAAGTGACATTCATCTCTTCCCAGAAAACTTACTTTTGAAGAGAGTTCGCAGGTTGATAATATCCTAGGGTGCGAGAATGACCCATTCTCGCAGGCTTCCTTCAGCTAGGGTGCGAACTTCTCGCACTGTGCTACATAGCTAGGGTGCGAACTTGTTCTAAAGCTTGGAAAAAGATGAAGTCTCAATGGTTCTAGAAGGGAATCTTATAGAAGAATGGGTTGGCATTCAAATGGTTATCCTTTTACTGGTTTCCCTGATATTGTGGGATCATTCTTATCCAAGTAACCATCTCATTCTCTCCTATATATTGATGGAATTCTCATGGAAAAGGTTAAGCAAGATTCATTGGAGAATTGGTGAAAGAATTGTGTGAAGGACCTAACTTGAACAGGAGCTTGGAGACTCTAGTAAGTCTATCAAGAGGGTTTTGATCTTCTTCATACAAGGATCGAGCAAGTGTGTGTGTGTTGGAGCCAAGAGCCACCGAAAGGAAGCTTGCGACATCAAGGCGATCAGGTTGTATCTTCTACTTTCGATTAATATGATACAGTGGCATGTCCTTTTCCCCTAAAGTCATTCTCACTTTATTGTGTAATTCCTTGATCATACACATAAGTTGACAGTTGAATATATTTTGCTATCTTCACTTTGGTTGGTTTGTGTTGTCTTGGTCTTGACCTCATGAGAACACCGGAGTGAAGCGGGAGCAACAGAGACCCTAGGAAGAGATACAAAGGTATGTTACTTGTTCCTCCCTACTAACTAATTAAATGATCAAAACTTAGGGAAAGAGTCATGTCCTGTCCTATTTTGTTCTATATCTAGGTGGATCTAGGGAGATCTGTTAGTGTCCGCACCTACCGATTAGTCCGATAATACCAGCGCCGTGTGCTTACAATTCTCCTCATATGGGTAAGATCTATGTGAGGCGAACTAGACCGCACCGGGCTCTACATCCTACAATCTAATCCTCAGATCTTCCTTCTCTCCTCTCCCCTATAGCTCAACAACTTACAAAATAGTTCATCACACCATTACATATCGTATCGGCTCGTATATAACCAATATGAACAATACAAAAGGGAACTAATCGGGAACCAACCTTACACAACACAAAAAAGGAACCCGCTATTATACCTACATATCTATATTTATATCTATTGGTCTCTTCAGCCATTTACAATGTATTAAAAAAACCTAACCCTACCAATGTTAGGTCTTCCTCCCATGCACGTGTGTTGTTCTTCCTTCCAGCTGTCGCTTTCCTTGTGCACACTTTCTTGCATGCGCGCATGTTGTGTTTTCCTCTAGCTATTACTTATGTTTCTGCACACTTTATTTCCCCACGACCATCCTTCTTTCAACTTTGGCTTGCTGCCAATAGGCCTCTAACACTGACATGTGGCTCGTCCTGAGCCACCTAATCCTTCTGAGCTTCCTCGATCTTCTTAATGATTGTCTGGAACTTTTCCTTAAGCTCTGCTGCTTTTTTCAGTGCCTGTACGGTCTTTTCCTTGATGGTGTCCACTACCTCAGCTGCCACTTCATCGTTGATCAATCATGCACATTTTGCCTGGGTCTGTGCTATCTGTGTTTTAGCTCCCTTTGCATGTGTGAGTACTTCTGCTACCCATTCCCGCAGTGGCTCTATTTGAGCCTGGTGCTCCTGTTTCTGTGTTTGCGCAGTGATGAGTTCTTCTTGCATCTTCTTCATCTCTTGTGTCCCTATAACTCGTTATGGGATTGGTATGGTATTATGCCTCTGTTGAAGCTCTTGGATTGCTGCATTGATCCTTTCCTCTTCCTTGTCGCAGTGTTGGCCCTGTGGATCCTCCTCCAAACTTGTCCAGAGTTGTGTTGGTTTATCAAACAAGTCAGCTGTTGTGCTAACCTGCTACTCTATCTTCTGCAACTGCGTTGTTGCTTCCTTTGCTCCTTCACTACTGGTGGGGTGGTTGGTGTGAGATGCTCTTAGAGATTATCGGTCTCCTTCTGATATTTCTCTACGGACTGCGTAATCTGATTGATCTTTTCTGCTACTGGGAGTTCATTTCCTTGCGCGGTGTTTGGGAGTTTCTAAAAAATTCCTCCCACTCTTCATTCTAGTTCGTTCCTGCGTTCTTTTTCCTTCTGAGTTTCGAACTTGGCTTGCTCAAAATATTTTTCCAGCGCCTCCCGCTTCTTTGTTACTTGTTGTAGCTCAACTAAGTTTCTGTGTGCACGAGACTGTACCTCGTGGTCGACACTCACCTGTAACTTGTGTAGTGCCCTTGATGGCATCCTTGTCAATACCAATTGGATGTGGTTGAGATCCTTCAAGGGTTTCTACCCCATGATCTCATCCATGCGCAACATGCTAGGTGTGATGTAAAACATTATGTTTGCGTGTGGTAATGAGTGGAATGGGTCTCGTTCTTCTACCTCCACTCTAGCATTAGTCTATGGTGCTGATGGCTCTATGCCTCTACTGCTGATTGCTATATGGACTTCCCCGAGTTTCTTGAGGAACTTCCCCATTTATGCCAGTTCGTTTTGCAGTTTATCCTTGTGATGTGCTGCATGATCGAAGTCTTCTTCTAGACAATCCTGGACCATTCTAGCGATCATTTCCCCATCGTCCTCCATGATCGTATAGTCTGGTGATGTTCATTATGCCTTTGATTTCTTGCGCACACCTCATGTCTGTGCTACAGGTCTCTTCGTTCTCCCTGATTCTTGCGTGTTGGGATTTGGGGCAGTCTCCTGCGCTCCCTCAGCCTATTTATATTGTTCATTGGTCATCGGTGTAGTCTCGTTCTCCCCCTTCTGGGTTCCTGTCTTCTTTTATCTTTCATTTATCTGAGTTGGCTTGCCTTGGCCTAATCTTGGTTTCTTGGGCACTTGGATTTCTGGGGGTTGCGTTTCCGCCTGCTATGCCTTTCCTTCTGTTTTTCTTTTCGGTACTTCCTGGGTAATGGCTGGGATCCTCCATTCATTGGGCCATTCCTTGATGACCATGTTGATGTCACCCTATGTGATGCAGTAGTGCATCTATAGCCTCTGTTTATCTGGGTACTGCCTTGGTTGTATCCACATTGTTTGTCGTGTGGCCCGGAAATTGGCAATGTCTGCATATCGTGTGACAACCTCTAGTGTTATTCTCCATGATCAACTGATATCTTCCTGTATGTCACATAGGTATGCTTCAAATATGATCCCATTCTCCCTCTTATGCTTGGCATGTGGCCCAGATATCAACAATAGGTACCTCGCTCCCGCTGGCCGTGGTCTGGTACAAAAAATTACATACCCTAGTTCTTTCCATCCCATGAAGGCTATTAGGGTAATCATCCATGAGTAATGGAACTCTGTGCCTAGGTCTCGCGCATCCTTGCAGTCCTCTTGGAATAATTTCAAAATATATGACACCTAGCTCATTGAGGGGCCTTCTGCGCACTGAGATGCAACTACAATGACTCCAGCTGGTACTTCCTCTTTGCGGCATTTTCTTAGCAATTTGCAGGATAATATTTTTGCGCCCAATTGTGTGGCTGCATTGTTGATTCATTTGATCATGATGCCTCTTGTTCCCCTGGTTCTTCCGTACTTCTTCTTCATTTCCTCTGCCATCGCATTCTCCTTGGATTTGTTGTCCATAATCAACACGGGATCCATAACCTGGGTTGGTAACCCTGTGATTTCTGCGATAATCTCAACAATTATGGGGACGGGTTTTTCCAGCCATATGTCCCATCCATGTGTGACTGCTAACAGCTGCTTGATGTAGGCTATTTCATACTGGCCTCTGCCAAAATGTGGTAGGGTTAGCAAAACTAAGATTCATGTTTTCTCTAGCCCAGTTGCCCACTGGTATGGTTGGTTAATCGCTTATCCCAACTGAGTTGTGCCTATGGTCTCTATAAATACCCTGGGTGCAATTTCTAGGAACTTGGTTTCGTCTGATACGTCATGGTCTGAATATTTGAGCTTCTCGACGTGGCCTAGTAGGTCCGGCCCTACCTGTACTCCATATGGTATGCATGGTAGAACAATTTATGCTGCAGTTTTCTTGCGGGGTGATCTCGGTATCTGTACATTGTCATCCTGCTGCGGTGGCTAGTTCAAAGGTCCAATAGCTTTCGGTTGCTCCCCTATCAGCCATTCTGGCTAAGCTGAGGCATCTTCAGCGGTCTCCCCTTCTGGTTTTCCTGAGATGGTCATTTGAAACCCGTCTGGCTTGACTATTTCTTCTGGATTTTGTGCCGTTCATTAACTTCCAGGGCTGCTTCGGTGCTTTCTAGTTGCACTTCCTTTTGGGTTTCTGCTTCCTCGTTTTGAGGCTCCTGCACCACTATTGGCGTATCCAGTTTCATGGCCTCTGCTTGTGGCTGCTGAATTTCTTCCACAATTGGTGAAGAATTCACCAATATCGTCTTTGGGGATGGGATTTCGTCGATATCGATGATCTTTGGCTACTGCTGTTCATTTTCTTCCAACGATCCTCATGACCTAGTTTGAACCCTAGTCGGTCTGGCAGTCTGGCTTGCTTCTGCTAGCTTCGGTGGTGCCATAGTGGTGACTGTCGAACATTTGTTGAGTTTGAAGAACTTCTGTGAGATCTCTAGTCTCATTTTGTGTGTGCTGGCTGCTATTACTCTCTCTCTATTCTCCTTTCGTGAATAGACTAGCTTATCCCATGCTTGCATGTTGTATGGGCTTATCATGAAGCTTGTCAAGGATGCTTCCTCCATTATGCGTTTAATGCACCATAACTGTGGGTTCAATGTATCTACGTCGGTTTCATACTTTCCATTACGCTTTCTTTGTCATCTCCAGTTGGCGTGATTAATGTGATGTCCCATCGATCCTTGCCGGTCTTTAATTCTGCCTAGTGCTGTCCTATCGTACTACTTTTTACCGATTTTCCTTTCCCGCTTGTTTTTTCCTTTGCATATAACTGTTTCCCTTGCCTTTGTCGGATTTGTGTTGCTAACTTTGTGTGGCCCTTTTTTTTTGTTATTGCGCGGTGGGTGGTCGACTGTCCTTATATAGCTTTAGTCGACTCCCATTGATAATTCCTCTGAGTTCTATGCCTATTAAATATCTTAGTTGTACAGCTCCTCTGTCTGTGACAGATTTTACTTCGTATGGTCCTAACCAATGCATTCTAAGATTTCCCGGGTGCTAAAGAAATTTGTTGTCATACATCGGTACTAGATCTCCTTCCTTCAACGTTTTCTTCTTGATGTGTCGATCGTGCCAAGCTTTGTCTCTTGCTTTTTTCACTTTTTTATGGAATCCTGCCAAGATTCAGTCTTCCTCCATGGTCAATAGTTGATTCAGTCTCTCCTGTACTGCACCTCATTCTGTCATTTGTGTGATAGTTGTGACGCGTGAGCTGGGTACTAAAAATTCTAATGGCACTACTTCTTCTTGGCCATAAACCAGTTTGAATGGTGTGTGCCCTGTCATATTTTTGCATGTAGTCCTGTATGCCCATAATACTGCTGGTATTATGAGGTCCCAGTCGTCTCTGTTGACATTACAAATCTTTGTTAGTGTTTTCTCCAGGATTTTGTTGAAGTCTTCCATTGTGCCATTCACCTATGGGTGATACGTGTGCTCTTCTAGTGATGGACATCGAACTCTTCAGTCATTGCAGATATGGTGTTGTTTATGAAGTGTGTGCCTTGGTCACTCATCAAGAGTCTTGGGCACCCAAATCTCGTGATTACTTGTTCAAACAAAAGTGTGATGTTGTCTCTGTGTTGCAATATTTTACTGGTGCGGCTTTCGCCCATCTTGTTAGATATTCCGTCGCTATTATAATGTATCTTGACCTTGTCCTTTTGGCTGGTGGGTTAATTGGGACCACAAATTCTGTTTCCCATTTGTCGAATGTATGTAATGTTACTTGTGGTCGTAGTGGAATCTCGTCTCTTCTATTGGGTTTGCCTACCCTTTGACAGACATCACATATTTGACAGTACTACTTCGAGTCTCTATGAAACGTTGGCCACCATAGTCCTGCGCGTAATACCTTTGCACGGTATATTTCCCTGCATAATGTCCTCCTGCGATTCCCTCGCGGGCTTCTGCTAAAATTCTTGATCTTTCGTGCTGTAATACGTATATTCACAAAATGATATCTGCGCCCATTTTATATAAGTGTCCTGCAATCAGTTGATAGTCGGCCACGCGGACTACCAGATTCTTCTTCTGTGCGGTGGTATATTCTTGTGGCGCAGTACCTGCAGTCAAGTATTGAATGATATTTGTGAAGTATTCATAAAAAATCTGTACTGAGAATAACTGTGCATCCAAAAAGTTGTCTTCTACGTTCGTAGGTTCATCTCCATGTGTGACCCTTGACAGGTGGTCAGGTATTGCATTCTGTTTTCCTGGTTTAACTATTACTTCAAATTCAAATTCTTGAAATAAAAGTAACCATTGACAGATTCTCCCCCCCAACACTGGCTTGTTGACTAGGTATTTCAGGGATGAGTGGTATGTGAACATCTTAAAGTGTTTTCCTAATAAGTAATGCCTATACTTTTGCACTGCATAGACCATGGCTAGGCCTTCTCTTTCTGTCATGTTATAATTATGTTCTGAGTCTGATAACTTTATGCTTGCAAACGCTATTGGGTGATCTGAGTCTCCCGCTCCTAGCTACGCTAAGATAGCTCCAAGTGATATCCCTGATGCATCTACATGCACATGGAATGTCTTTTTCTAGTATGGAAATACTAATATTGGTACGCTAACCATCTTTTCCTTCAAAATATCCAGACTGTGTTGACACTCATCATTCCACTGAAACTTTGTATCCTTTCGTAACAACTTTTCCATGGGTGCTTTAATTTGTGCATAGCCTTTGATGAATTTCCTGTAGTATCCTGTGTGTCCTAATGTCGCTCTTAGCCGACGGACTGTTCTTGGTACTAGAAAGTTAACAATGACTACGATCTTTGCCGGATAGACAAATAAACCTTGTTTGCATACTATATGGCCCAATAGTATCCCAAACGGTGTTCCAAATATTCATTTCTTGATGTTCAGTGATATCTGGCATTGTCTGCATATTTCTAACATCAGCCGTAAAACTTCCACATGGTTTTTCAATAGGCTATATACTGTCCAATCATCCAGGTATACTTCAAGAAATTGATGGAAGAATTCCTTAAATGATGCGATGACCACTCTGGAAAATATTGCTGGTGCATTGTTCAGTCCAAACAACATGACGATGTACTAATAAGATTCCCATTCTGTTGCGAACATGGTCTTATGTCTATCTTCCTATGTTATCTTGATCTGATGGTAGCCCGAGAATCCATCAGTGAATGAGTATGTTTCATGTCCTCCCACATTCTCTAGCACTTCGTCTGTGAATGGTGTAGGGAACGGGTCGTGTAGGCATGCATCGTTCAACTTCCTCAAGTCAACGCATATCCTGATTCCTCTTCCCTGTTTCTTGTCCTGAAATACCATCGGACGTATCCATTCCAACTCCTCATCTGATTCGATGATGTCGGCTTCGAACATCCTATCGATCTCCTCTTTAACTTTTTGTTTATATATGGGGTTCAATCTATAGGGTCACTGTCTAATAGGTCTCACGTTAGGTCTGAGTGGTATCTTCATTTCTTCTAGTTCTCCAACTATGCCCTTCATCTCTATAAATGTTGTGGGAAAAAGGTCACTGTATTCACGTAGCAACTCTGTGATACTTTCTACTGTTTGCTCATCCCAGTAATCCCTAATGCTGGCCATTTTGGGCTGCTCCGCTATCCCGATGTTAACTTTCTTTACTTTGATTGTAATGGAAATGAATTCTGATTCTATGGGTGGTCCTTCCACATCTCTTTCGCCTTCTGCTTCTTTGATCTGAATATCGCGTAGATCATCTTCATCTGGTGCTTCTTCGATCTGAATATCATGCGGATCATCTTCATCTGGTGCTTCTTCCTGTACATGGTAACATGATAGAAGTTCCTTGACTGTCTGCTTATTCCGTTGTTGCTCTTCTATGATAAATTCTATTTCCGGTTCTTTGATGTATATCACTCCTATGATTTGTTTGAGGGTTGCGTCTATGTTGGGGTTCTCATGTTCGAATGAGAAAGTGACTGTGAAGTTCTGTTGTAATGTCCTCCATATCGTAGTTCCTTTAGGAAATTCCTGGTCCGTGTACCAATTCGCTGGTATGCCTTCGAGAGTACGTATGAAGTGATGAGTCCATTCCTCCGGTGGTGTCATCATCCAGAGCATTTTACACGCCTTCAAGTGTTCTGCTAGTGTCCCATGTCCTTCATATTTATGTTGTTTGTTGTTTTTCTATTCTACGCCGAACCTTATGAGTAGTAACCACTTACATTGATAGCAGTTTGTAATTGTCTCCTTGTGTGCGCCCCACCATCTTGCGGGTGTGGCCTTTAGTGCTAAGTCCAGTGCTAGCAGTCTCCAATTCTCTAAGACTTTGTCTTTGTATTGTGTTAGGAATGTTTCCAGATCATTTAGTCCATGGAAATTGGGTGGTTCTCTGATTTCTGTGCCTACCCACCTTACTGCATGGTCTATCCTTGCACATCTTTTCGTGGATACTTTGTGTAGCCTCTGCTGCCAGTTTTCCAACCCGACGTCTGAGTTTGTTTCACATGAAGTAATGCTCTACCAAATGAGTACCCCATCTGTAGTTGGGTTTACATAATCCTCATCACGCGTAATTGTCCTGTACAAATGGCCAATTTCCTCTAAGTCTAGACAAGTGGGTTCTACGAACCTCTCCCCTTTTGATGGATCTAATGGCTCCATGACCCCGTATTCTCCAGATTCAAATGTCATTTTCCTGGTTTTCAAATTGATTATGGCATGGTTGTCAAACTCCCAATCCATACCAAGCAATGTCGGGTAAGGTGTTGTGCCATCTACTATTTCAATGACTTCAAAGTCTGCTTTCGTGCACACAACATCAAGATCTACTGTCACTCCTTTCAGTCTACCTATTGGTAGGACTCTATGCTGGTTTGCTAGTTTCAATTGGACATTTGAGTATCCGAGTGTTGGCTCTCCCATGCATTTCCATGTCTTCTTTGGTAATACATTCACTTCGGATCCTAGATCTAGTATAATGTCTCTCATGTTGAAATCCCCAATGTTAGCATTCAGTCAAAATTCCCTACTTGTTCTTCTTATTGTGTGTAGGTGGTTAAAAGTTTTTGGTTCCATCTTTTCGTATGTCTCACTACTACATTTCTCTAGTATGATTTCAGTATTTTCAACGATGAAGGATCACTTAATACTTTCACGCATGATTGCAAAAAGCCTTTGATTGTACTTACTTGTCCCATGGGATGCATTCCGTTGGTATGATCCAATGATGGCGGCATCTCATATTCTGGGGCTTCCTTGGTTTGCTGTGTAGTTGAAGTCGATGTTGTGTCCTCCTTCTAAAATTCTTGTCTGGCTTATTTAAATATCTCCTTTTCCTTTTGTGCGTCAAACTGCTTCCTTAGTTCATTGTTCTTATTTATCCATTGGTTCTGCACTGGTTCCTGTCGAACTGTGTCATTTCCTATTTTTGTTCCTCCATGAGTGACTATGTTGATGTTTCGTCCATCATCCCTTGCTTTGGATGAAATCCACTGGATATTCTGATTGTTCTGGTTCCTCTTTTCTTGAATCTTTAATAGCAGTGTCAGACATTCCTCTGTATCGTGGTCCGATGCACGACAATACATACAAGTTGTTGGTAGAAGTGGACATTCCCGTGCATAATGTCTTGGTTGCTGACCATTGTGACATGTGACTGGCCCTTTACCTCATCTGAAACCTCCTTTGGCTCGTCCTCCTCCTTGGTAGCCTGCTTGATCACCTCTCGGTGCATTATATTGTGGTCCCTGATTAAACTGGGGTTGTGTCGGGTTGTATTATGGCTGCGCATTATTGTATGGTTCTTGTGCAGTATTATACTGCTGTTGCGTAGTGTTGTATGGAGCTAGGGCCGGATTGAACTATGGCGCTTCTTGCCTAGTAATCATTTCAGCTTGTACTCTATATGCATCTGATGTCCTTTCTCGCATTAGCTCCATAGTTATGCAATATTTATCATCGTGGCCCACCGACTTGCAAAAGGTGCAATATGAACTCTTTGGGACTGTTTGGTATTTCTGCATCATTGTGCAGTGATAAGGGTTGTGACCCAGTTTCTTGTGTATTTCACACCATAATACTCCCGTTGGTAATGGATTTGGCATTCCTGCTGCCATATCCTGCGCAAATGTTGGACATTCATTCTTGTGGTGTCCTTCCGACCTGCATGTGGTACAACAAACAACTTCTCATTTTTCTTTGTTCTTATTCTGGTTCAACTAAAATGTTAAATTCTTCAAATCCTCCTTCATTTCTTCGGTAGATGGGTCTGTCTACTGGTACTGATTCTCTTCCAGTTGAAAGGCTGCCTACAGAGCCGCTGCCTGCATTTGAAACTTCAGTTGTCGTAAAGGTTATTTTAAATGTAGTAGTAGTGAGTTGACAAAAAGTTGCCGATGATGCATATCGGTCATAAGGTATTTGAGATTCCCCTTCAATCGCTTGAATCTCTGATCAATCTCCCATACATATTCTCCTGATTTTTTTTTGATTTCGATCATCTCGTTCATGCACTGATCCTCTGAGCTCGGCTTCCAGAATTCATTAATCAATAACTTCTTAATGTAGGCTAGTGTCCTTGTCATTCCCGGGGCACTGTTTGTGTCTAGACTCATGTACCAGTCTAATGCGTGATCTCTTAGCGTAATTGCTAGCTGCGCGAGTTTGGTATCTTCATCAATGATCTGTTTTGCTTCCTATATCTTTGCACAAATGAACAAATGATTCTCAGGGTCTTCTGTTGCTTCTCCCCAAAATTTTGGTAATCGGATAGTGGGATCATGTCCTGCCATTATGAATATTGAACTACTATCTCCTCCACACGGTGTAGATACTTGACTAGTGTTGCATGAACTAGCTTGTCCAGTTGTTGCTCCTTGTGTAGATGTGCTTCCTACTATCGGACTTCCTCTGAACTTTGGTTGTCTAAACGGTGGTGTTCTCTTTGGTGTATTAGTCGCACATGGGTTTATGGGTTCCACACTGACATTAATATGGATAGGATGACTGCCTTCTCCTCCCATTCTTGGAACTCTCACTTTCCTCTCGTATGTTGCACGTAGGATTTCCTCAATCTTCTCCATAGCTCGGAGATCCTTTACCTCTTCCTCATTGCTAGCCAAGCCCTCCCTCGCATCTATGACTCTCTTCTTGGTATTCACATTATATTGGTAGGGTACTCCACTATGTGTCTTTTTTGATGATGCCAATATCCACTTGATCTAGTCATCATCCATCATGATCTTATCCAAGGGTTCCTCCTCCTTCTTGCCTTTATCTCTACTTCCTTCCATTTATCCCCTCTTTATCAGTGCTTCCCTCCTTCTCCCCATGCATGCAGGGAAGTTTAGCTGTCTAATTCCATTGTCATTACATCTTTTTTATATAACAATGTCTTAATAGAAGTATACAGTGATCAAATGTACCTTCCTCGAGGTCCGCGTAGAAATTCTTGCTCTGTTGCGCTGTATGACTTTGCTGTGTCATTTGAAAACTCTGTTATGAATCCTGCAACAATACTGTCAAGCCAAAAGTCTACTGCATGGGTAAATTTGTTGTTCACTTGCTGTCACTGCTCAATCGGTACTGGAGTCCAATCTAGCTGTCGAATCCAGTTCGTCGCGTGGTTATCCTTCAACCTTAGTATCCACTCCTGTAGTAGATGCAAAAAATCATAGAAAAAGACTTCATGTAAATAAGTAAACATGTATTTGTCTAGATATTTTTGAGGTGTGATTCTAGGGTTTCTATTGTCTTTCTTTGCAAACTCTAGCTCTTTGGTTCTCAACCAACCTTCGATTTCTGCTTTTTTCGGGTTCCACGGTCTCAACATTCCCTTATAGTGGCTCATTGCTCTCTTCTTTTCTTCGTTCTCTTCTCGCCCAGTCTATCTCACCTACTCAGTCCTCTCTCATTCCTACCAACACAACAATAAAACCATTTGTTGGTTATTTCTTCTTTCTTGTCTACCGTTTGAGTTATTGGCCCAGGGTTCATGTCTTTTTGGGTTTCCAACAAAATCCTCTAAAACTATCGGCCCTCCTGGTAAACTAGAAGGAAACACAACACACAGAATGCGCCATGCAGTCTCACCCGAGATAAATTTAATGGGTGGCTGTAAGACTCAGGTGTTTACAGCCTAGGATTGAGCATGAGATAAGGGATCCATATTTCAAACCATTTATTATAACTCGTAATTGCAACCTACTGTTATTCATGATTATATGGTAACTTCCATGGCTATTCCTTCAATATCGCAAAAACATTTAAACATGCAATATAACAACACATTCATTCATTAAACACAACAAATAACTACTGAACAAGGGATAAAGACATGCATGCATTCATCACATTACACAGATATTACCGTGGTTCACCCCCTCCTGGGCTACGTCCACAAAGATTTGGCTCTTGGCTCTTTTATTATGGTAGTTCTCTATCTCCAGCGCTGCACGCTTACAATTCTCCTCAGATGAGTAAGATCTATGTGAGGTGAACTAGACCACACTAGGATCTACAACCTGTGATCTAATCCTCAGATATTCCTTCTCTCCTCTCCCCTATAGATCAACAACTTAAAAAATAGTTCATCACACCATTACATATTGTATCGTCTCGTACATAACTAGTATGAACAATACAAAAGGGAACTAATCGGGAACCAACCTTACACAACACAAAAAATGAAGCCTCTATTACACCTACGTATCTATATTTATATCTATCTGGCTCTTCAACCGTTTACAATGTATTACAAAAACCCTAACCCTACTGACGTTAGGTCTTCCTCCCATGTGTGTGTGTTGTTCTTCCTTCTAGTTGTCGCTTTCCTTGTGCACGCTTTCTTGAATGCACGCGTGTTGTGTTTTCCTCCAGCTGTTAATTTCGTTTCTGCAAGCTTTCTTTCCCCACGATCATCCTTCTTTCCACTTCGACCTACTACCAACAATCATTTAAGTATGGTGTTACAAGTGCTAAGAGAGCACCAGTTGTATGCCAAATTAAACAAGCGCTCATTTTATCAAAACTGAATTCACTATTTGGGGCATATAATATCCGAAGAAGGGATACCAGTGGACCCCGAAAAGATTGAGGCCATTAAAGGGTGGACAACACCTAAGAATGTGACATAATTCAGATCCTTCATGGGACTATCTGGATACTACAAAAGATTCATTGTAGGGTTTTTGAGAATTGCTCACCCAATCACTTCCTTGCAAAGGAAGGGGGTGAAGTTTATGCGGACAACAAAGTGTGAAAAGAGCTTCCAACAATTGAAGTAGTTGTTAACCAATGCTCCAATTCTAATAATTTCTGATCCAAATTAAGATTTCGTGGTTTGCACCGATGCATGCAAAGAAAGACTTGGTGGAGTCCTCAGTCGAAATGAGTTTGTGATATGTTTTGAATCCAGAAAATTGAAAGAGCATGAAAGGCTCTATGCTACTCATGATTTAGAGTTGGTAGCCATAGTGCATTCCTTGAAGAAGTGGAGGCACTACCTCATGGGAAAGAGGTTTGAGCTAAGGACATACCATAATGGTATGAAATACTTGTTTGATCAACCAACTTTGAATTCTAGGTAGAGAAGATGGTTGGAATTATTCTGTGAGTATGACTTTGATATCAAGCACATCAAAGGAAAATAGAACAAAGTGGCTGTTGCACTCAGCAGGAGAGTGCATGAACTACATGATAAAACCATTATCATGTATCGAATTGATCTTAAAGGCATAATTTACGAGGCTGCAAAAGTAGATTTGTAGTACATGGAATTGGTAACAAAATTACAACAAGGTAAAATGCAATAAAAAGTTGAAGATTATGAATTGGGAAATGATGGAATTCTCTTGTACATGAATAAAATTTATGTACCCAATTCTCATGAATTGAGGAGTATGATTTTGAAAGAGATGCATAATGTACCTTATGCTAGACACCCAGGATATCAGAAAATAGTTGCAATAGTCAAGAGCCAATATTATTGGCCATGCATGAAAAAGGCGATTGTTGAGTACGTTGCTAAATGTTTGGAGTGTCAAAAGGTCATGGCCGAGCATACACACCCAGATAGGTTGTTGCAGCCATTGCCCATTCCTTAGTGGAATTGGGAAGTGGTGACAATGGATTTCATCACCAAATTTCCTAGAACAAGCAAGCATCATGATGTTATCATGGTGGTGGTGGACAAGCTTACTAAAGATTCCCATTTCATTCCTATGAAGGTTACTCACAAGGCAACCCCTGTTGCTGATATTTATATGAGAGAAGTAGCATGCTTGCATGTCATACCTAAGAAAATCATGTCTAAAAGAGACCCAAAGTTTACCTCAAAGTTATGGAAGGGATTATTCAAAGGGTTCAGAACAAATCTGAACTTCAACACAACTTATCATTGTGAGATTGATGGGAAAGCAGAAAGAGTGAGACAGGTTATAGAGGATATTCTAAGGATGTATGTGATGGAGAAACCATCTAAATGGGAAGATTATCTACACTTGGTAGAATTTTCCAACAACAATGGGTACCAAGAATCACTGAAGATGAGCCCATTTGAGGCACTTTATGGAAGAAAGTTCAACACACCAGTAAGTTGGGACAACCCAGCAGATAGAGCAGTAGTTGGGCCAACGTTTCTCAGGGAAATCAAAGAGCAAATGTTGAAGATAAAACATAATTTAAAGGTTTCCCCAGACAGGCAGAAAAACTATGTTGACAAAGGTAGAACTCATAGGGAATTTAAAGTGGGTGATCATGTTTTCTTGAAGGTGAAGGCCAACAGAAGTTCCCTGAAGTTAGAAAACTATTCCATGTTGGCAGCCGGATAGTGTGGGCTGTTTGAAATCCTAGAGAGGATTGGACCCGTATCTTATATGATTGCATTGCCTGCATCTATGTCTATACATAATGTATTCCATGCATCATTGCTTAAGAAATATATATATGATGCTAATCGTGTTATTGATTGGAATGTGATTCAGGTGGAGCAATAAATCGCTTTTCAAGTGCATCCAATACACATTCTGTACCGAAAAATCAAACAGATATGAAATCGATCCATAGGGCTTGTAAAGGTCCAATGGACCTGGTACGGTCCTGAGGACGCAACTTGGGAGGATGAAGATGCTATGCAAGTAGAATACCCACATCTTTTTGAAGATTTTGGAAATCTTTCTGATGTTATGTAAATATGATGCATTGAGGACAATGCATAAATAAGGGGAGGGGATTGTAATACCCCAAGGCCGAACCCCTGCTGAATTGTAATTATGTTTATAGGCTAGGGAGCCAAATGTTTATAAGCTGGAAGGCTTATGTGTTTATTAGGTCGAAGAGACTAGAAGCTAAGGCTAGTGAGCTTGATTTTGTATATGTAATTATGCAGATCATTAATAAAAGTACATCGTTGCGTGTAGACCGAACACAAAGGAAGAGTTATGGGGGACTAAGCTCCACTAGGAAGGGAAAGGGAAGGGGGTTCAGAGGCTAGGAAAACAGGGCTAAGCTTGAGGGATTAACCTAAGGGAATATTATAATGTATTTCCTAAAATACTAAAGTTTGGGAAATAAACATTGCTATCCTAAGTTCCTTTAGGGAGAGGAACGAGCTCCTGGAGAGCCATGTGTCATCTAGGACGTATGCAGTTTTATGGGGGAAAATCCATCATTGTGGGGGTTCGCTAGCCATTTTTTCCATTTTTCCTCACTATATCACTCACCATTTTGGACATCCTTCGTCCCATTCACTCACGCACTGAGCAGGCACACAGTTAACCATTTTTCGACATTGTTGAACCCTCTACCATCATGAACCTATGTAACTTGTGCACACTGGTAATTTTGCTGAGTCGTACCTTGCCTTACCGAAGTTCTGTTGCTGCCTTAGCCCTTTCCCATTTGTCTTAGGAGTTGGAAAAAAGAAGCAGGTTGTTAGGCCTATGGTTTGGAAGAGGCGGGTTGTCAAGCCTGTGAGCAACTCTCTCCAGGTGAGAGATATTGCTGGGGAAGTGATTTCTCCTGGAGGGAGTCCAACAAAAATTACAGAGCACTGAGAATTCCTGATTTGGCTTGTTGCTGAAGCTCTGGAAGAGAAGTGGAGTAGCCGATGGACTATGGAACAATGAAGGTGTATATTCCTGGGGTGGGACAGGCATGTGGGGAATGAGAGTCTATGAGCGGTAGGCGTAAGTAGGCTTCTTGGAGGGAATCCTTCATGTTGCATTGTGTAGCTTTTCATAGTCTTATCCTAGCTTAGGATTTCCTTTACCCTGGGTAGAGTTTAGTCCCAGCTTAGGGGTGACCCACTGTTGATAGCTTGGAGCAACATGGTGTAAGGCTGGGAGGTTCGTGGAAGGTATGCACACAGTTGGTGGTCTTATCATAAAAAGATAAATACCAATTCTATGTTAATTTTACATGCTGTGTTTAAGTACATGCCTGAATTTTATCATAATTTTCTGTATCTATTGCATGTATGTGTTTATTGTCACTTCCGCATGAATATCTGTATGAGAAGAATGTCTATATTTGTTAAATTTTCATTATATATATATATATATATATATATATATATATATATATATATATATAAGAGTTTGAACAGAGTAGATATTTTTGGTAGAATGTACTCGACCCTAGGATGGTTGGGTACATTACAATTGTTCTGATTGCCATGGAGAGTATCTAGTTCGATAGTGATGATGGTACTCATGATTTGATCATGAGATAACCCGTGTGGATATGATGATGCTACTAGTTGAATGGTCTATTTGTGCTCAATACCATTGCCTTTAATACCTCCCTAGCTAGGAGGGAGTGTTGATGTTACGGTAGCTATGGGATGTATTAACCTCCATGTGTAACCTTAGACGAGACTAGAATATTCCAGGAAGTAAGAGAAACCCTAAAACGTTGGATAATAAAACTAGAAGACAAGTCATATCAAGAGAATAATTAATATTAAGTTATTAGCCTCTAGGAAGATAATTCGTCTTAGTGTTATGCATTATTTTGGTCATCTTAATGATCCATTGACAAACATGTGTTCATGTTCCCAAAAAGAGCCTTTCTCCATGAGGAAAGTGACTGGCTTTCTCTTCCTAAAACTCCTATTAAGGAGGGTCATCGTAGGCTACAATATATCGAGGGTGCTACGATGCCTGGTCATCGCCCTCTAACCTAAATATGGGGTGCGACATCTCTGTAGGCTACACCACAACTAGGGTGCGATGATGCCAAGAGACTAAGAAAAGGTTAAGCTTCATGAAAGTTCTAGAAGGGGATCTTCTAGAAGGTGAGGTGGCATCCGTATGGTTGGGATAATACTCGCTTCTATGATTTGGTGGGATTATCCTAATCTCTTTAACCATCTCTCTCTCCCTTATATAAAGAGGGATTTCTCATGGAAAAGGCTAAGTTCACAAGTTCAAGTAAATTCAGAAGATTGGACAAGGCTAAGATTGTATGGAGAATTTTGCATTGAGTCATTCTTGAGCGATTCATTTCAGTTTATCAAGTCATTGTAGATCCTCTTCATTCAATATCGGAGAAAGTGTGTGTGTTAGAGCGAAGAGTCATCAGAAAGAGACCTTGCAACATCAAGGCTTTGGTTGTAATCTCCACTCTCACTTTATTATAATAACAATGATATGTTGCTTTCCCATAAAACTTATCTCGTTTTATTGTATGATTCCTTGATCACATACATAGGTTATCTTTGAGTATGCTATATTGCTTTCACTTTGGTTGGCTTGTGTTCCCTTGCAGATCCAATATCACAGGAGCACTGGAGTGAAGCCAGGATGACAACAACAAGAGGCAACAATATTTAAACAGTATGTTTCCCATCTCTTGTTAAGTAGTAAACTCAATGATTAGAGCTTAGGGAAAGCGCCATATTTTGTTCTGTTTTATTCTAGATCTAGGTTGATCTAGGGAGATATGTTTATGTCCGCATTTCTTGATAAGTCCCATAACAAAATTGGCGACCATACTGGGGAAAAGACCTCCTTTTGATATTTTGCTTCCCATTTTCCTTTAGCCTGCCTTCTTCTAACATTTTTCATTCTCTGAGTCTGTGGGTGATCCATCTAGACTCCCTGGGTTTAGAAGTTCTTTTGGATTCTTTGTCTTTCTTCCATTTTTTTAAAATTTACAGTCGTCATACTATATACCTTATTGAAATCCTACGACAATCCTGAGACGTCACCCCATACTTAGCCATTCTAGTGCGAAGACGCCACACTCTGCTTTGCCAGTGGCCTGCGATTACCCTAGCTCGTCACACTGTGTCTTATGCTCAGCTTGTGATGACTCCTGTAGGTTATGATGGAGTGAATCATTTTACCTTTTACCACCCAGATTTGTATTAGAATCCTTGGGTGAACTTCCTAAGCCTATGATTGATTGATTCTTGAGTTTGGAGCTTGCTTATGGTTGGTTTTCAGTGATTGAAAGTCTTTCTTTGCTTTTTGCAAGTTTTCACTGATACTCATTGTCACAAGGATATAATCTCGGATTTTCATCTGGGTGCTTGTTTGACAAGGGGTCTTTGGTTTGTTTTGAGTTTTGGATTCATTTTGTTTGTCAAATTGTTTGTTGATTACAAAACATTTGTTTCTTGCTTATGTCAAGAGTTTTTCTTGTCTTTTTCGTTTTTGTCTATATTGCGAATTTGATTTGGGAATGGTGTTGAGAGTGTCTTGATTTTCTTGGATTGTGTTCTCCTTTCGTTATCACATCTTTGAGTTTGTCTTGAAAGGGAGAATTGAGTTCATTTGTTCTTTTACATAAGAAAATTTGCACATTTGAAATATTTAGAGAAGTAATTGGAAAATTTGTAGTTAATGATTGTTTGGAATTGAGTTCATTCAGAATTAAGGAATTGCAATTAGTAGCGTGTTGTACTTCGAAAAAATTCCTTCTCCCTACTATAACTAGAGTTCATTGAATTGAAAATTGCACATTCATCACTTTTTGCATTTTATTTGGTCAAGGTCATAACATCAACAGTTTCACTTCCAGTGCCCTTTTTGAGTAAGCAACAACCTCTAAAATACAACGTAAATCTAAAATTTAATTAGTACCTTTTATTTTCAAGGTATATTTTACACCAATATTATCTAGGATAGCACTTTGGAATAGGTTGTGAGGAACAATATCCAAATAATAAAACAAACGATAGTATCTTGTGATAGGGACAGTACAAATCCAATTGCTACATTTTGTCCTGGGAAGCCCTTCTCGCACAAGGTTCAAACTTGAGGCCGCATTAAGACTAGCAGAGTTACTCACCCTGCTTTTTTGGTCTTGGTGTAGGGATTACACATATTATGGGGGTCGCTTGAAGGTATACACACAATGATGAGTGGAAGCCTTTCAAGTTGATTTCAGGCTAGATACCCTACCTTTGCATGTGGATTGGACCGTCGACTGTGGATTAGAACTTTTGGTTTTGGTTCTATCCCTTTGACAGTACATGATATGTACGGTAACCTAGGAGTGAGTTCTGATCAACCTATGGCATCACAAGTACCATGTTATTTATACGGTACCCTTAGACCATTTTACTAGTATTACCAATAATGTCATTGTCGTTTCAAGCCAGTTATTGATTGGTTCTCACTCGATCCCTACTCTTCAGATGGACCATTCTACTATGGTCCCACAAGCTACCACGATTCCTACTGGAAATGTGGTTATCTCCCAAGCTCCGATTGGGACACCACTTCCATCTAGACCAAATCCATCACTTCCCCCTAGGTATAGAGCTTTGAATGCTTCCATTGCTATCCCTACCCAGGTTCCATCCAGACTTTTTGTCCCTCCTGGGTATAATGCTGCTGTTGGTTTCATTCCTACACCTACCCAGGTTCTCTCTGGAGGGCTTTACATTCCTCATCAACCGTTGCTTGGAGGATCTGGCCCTCATGGCTCCAATCTAGTTGGAGACACCAGTCACCCATTCACTTCTGGTTACCAAATTCCTGTTGGAGGTTCACCTCAAGCTGGGGGGAAACCTCAATTTGAGAGTCAAACTCAAATTGGGTCCCAACCTCAACTTGGGGGGAAACCTCAGGTTGGAGTCCATAACCCTTTGTATGGACAAAATGCACCTGGATCACAATCCCAACTTTGGAACCTTCATTCCCAAGGAAATCCACAACCGTCTGGGGGGAAACATCCTCAATTTAACTCCTTTGTACCCCCCAACTTTGACCAACCGTATCCAGGTTCCTTGAATCCCACTTGGGGTTAGGGTGCTCAATCTAGTGTCCCTTACCAAGGGAACCCCTCTACCCAACCCAACCTTGCGAGATATAAGTCCTAAAACCCTCCACAACCAAGTTTGTCAGGACTGTCTAATTATTTTCAAACAACTTACGGTCCTACTGGTATAACTACATGACTTCCCCCTCAAAACTACCAGTTTCCACAAGTGAATCGACAATTTCCTTTCCTGGTCACTTTGGATTTACCTGATCTGTCTAGGATTTTGAATGATCCTATCTTACATTCTCCTCATTGGTCCGTCATACCAGCCAAGTTACCATCCAACATTCCTAAATTTGTTGGTCGAGAAGGAGAAGATCTTAATAATCATGTTATGACTTTTCATCTATGGTGTTCATCCAATTCCTTGATGGATGACTCCATTAGACTATGACTTTTCCAACGAACTCTTATTGGTTCGACAATAAAATGGTACATCGAGTTACCTCGAGATTTCTTCAATGAATTTAACACCCTAACCATGGCCTTTTTGACACATTAACATTTAAAAATTCGATACGAGACGAGAACTGAAATTTTGAGTTCTTTCAAGCAATCCTCATCCACTCATATTTTTGATCACATCCATGAGTGGAGGAGGAGAAGACGTTTGATCAATGTTCCTCTTCTCGATCAAATATTAGCCGAGTGGTTTACCAAATCACTCATTGAACCTATTTCTCGTGATGTCTCCATGGGTGGTGTTGTCACTAAAGAATAGGAGATTAGTCGTGCTCAATATCTTGATCTCGTTTATTCACAAACAGACACACTTTACGATTTAATCCCTGATGGTCCTCGTCCTTCCACAAACCCTACCCCAAAGCCTCCAGTAGCTTCTCATGCTATTGATGGTGTGATTGGAGACTTTCATGCTGATATCTAGTCTTCGTCCGTGAGTCACACCAATCCCAACTCTAATAATTCCAATGCACAAAGTACTCCTACTCCTACTCCTTCCATCGGTAAGACTGTCAAAGTTAATTTTGTTCAATCCACATCTACCGGAAATAATCAAAATAAAAAGAAAGGGAAGGGTAAGAATAAGGAGGAAAAGAATATTAATCCACAATCTAATAAATCCAAAACACAAACTACTGACGAGAAAGACAAATGTAAACCTCATTACCCTTGCCTTATTTGTGGTGATGATCATTACACGAAAGATTGTCCAAGATGTGCCAAAGTTACTAAGTTCCTCCAAGGAACCGGGAAACCTTCTACACCTGCCATTTTTTCACAACCTTTCCCTTAGCAACAACAAGCCCAACTGGTCATTCATGACCAAGCTACCCCTTCTACTTCATCCTATGTCCTTATGTGTACTGGTGACTCTAAAAAGAATGAAGTTGCAGTCACAACTCTCCGTTAAAGGAGAAAGTTGATGATATACCGCCTTTGTTGGTTCCACCTTCTCCCTTGACTTCACCTCCCAACGATCCTCTTCATCTCGAACAACTGGGTCTCGACATAGTCCTTCGCCCTCCTCCCAAGGGAGTTGTTCAAAAGTCTGCATTTAACTCTCATGCCCGTGCTTCCCAAAACTACAGTATTGTAGAATATCTTGCGCAAGCACCCTCTGTGATGTCATCTCTCGAAGTCCTTCAAAGTTTCCCAACTCAACGAAAGGCATTGTTAAAGGCCATCGATGGAATTGATCCCACATATACTAATCTCATAATATTTGACTTGGAAGATTATGTTCCAAGGTTCCTCCTCAATTAGCATTTCAGATACAAGTTGTTGTTGAAAACAAGAATATCTGTAGGACTGTTATTGATGAGGGAGCCTCGACTTGCGTCATGTCTGTTACTTGTTGGAAAGCCATTGGTTATCCTACCCTCACCGAATCACACAATACACTTAAGGCATTCAATGGTACATGTTTCAAACCTTACGATGTTCTTCCGTCATTGTCTATTACATTGGAAGGTAAATCGATCAACGCTGAGGTTGAGGTCTTCGATGCACCTCTTGATTATAATGTTTTACTTGGTCATAGCTGGATTGATTCCATGCGTGCTGTTGTGTGTACCCTTTTCTGTGTGGTACGTTTCCCCCACCTAGGAAGGGTCGTTACTATTGATCAACTGGCCTTCTTTAATTTTGATTCTTGTACTAGCAACGTTCCCTTCATCTCGAAGACACCCCTTGGTTACGAGAGTGTTAGCGTGGGTCTTTTGAAAGATTCAACTATGATGGGTACATTTCCAATCCCACCACCCGATATCCTCACTCCTTTTGTTGCCTATATTAACATGATCTTCACAATTGTTCGTGAAATCCCTAAGTCATATGAACCATGGATAGTACCTAGCTCTAGTGATTACTCTTGTTACAGTGACAAGATGCCCTTAAGTCCGGTCGAATCCACTTACCAAGATATTCAATCGGCAACCACGTCCCCTCCTCCTCTCTGTGATTCATCTCCTAATCCGTTTCATGTGATATTTCCTACTAATGAGATGATCATGTCAGTCATGTCTATGGAAGACATCCCCTGGGATGATGGACATCATCGATCCATTCTCTTCCTAGAGCGTGATACCATAGAGAGTTACCAATGGATTTCGACTCTCTCGACCGTTGTGGTTATTTCTTCAGTTCTTGAATCAACACTTGATGTCTTGCACGAAGGGAACTTGAGAAACATTTCACCTACTGTCCCTCTCGACATATCTATTAAACCCAGAGTCGTGGAGAATCTTCATATTGGAGCCTCCCGTTCTACCGACGAGGTCCACGAATATAAATCCATTTTGCAATAATTCCGTGACGTTTTCGCCTGAAGTTATGAAGATATGCCATGAATTGATCTTGATATCATTGTACATTAGATTAAGACATACTCGGACGCTAAAATCGTTCGACGGATACTTTGTCCAATGCACCCACGCAAAGATGCTGCTATCAAGCTTGAAGTTGAAAAACTTCTTAAAGATGGCTTTATCTATCCCGTGGCTTTGACTGATTGGGTATCCAATCTAGTTCCGGTGAATAAGAAACAAGGTACCATCCACGTTTGTGTATATTATAGGGACATAAATAAGGATTGTCCTAAGGACAATTACCCAACCCCCTTCATTGACCATATCGTCGATGACTGTCCCGGTAGTGAAATCTTCTCCTTAATGGACGGTTTCTCCGACGATAATCAAATTAACATCTTACCCACGAACCAACACAAGAATGCTTTTATTTTCCCTTGGGGGACCTTTGCCTACCGAAAATTACCCTTTGGTCTCAAGAATGCTAGCGTGACTTTTCAGCGTGCTATGTCTTATGCTTTCCATGATATTAAGCACATCATGCAACCTTATCTTGATGATCTACCAACACATTCCATTTGTCACCATGATCACCCAACACATTTGAGGGCCATTTTCATATGTTGTCGTTATTATCATATCCACTTAAACCCACACAAATGTGTCTTTTATGTGGAGTCTAGCTGACTAATTGGTTTTATTGTGTCAATACACGAGATTCGAGTAGTCCCCTTGAAGGTTGAGGCTATCCTTAATATACCTCCTCCTTCCACTTTATGCCAACTCCAAAGTTTGCAACATAAGGAAATTTTTTTACTTCGTTTCATCCCCAATTATGCTGAACTTACAAAAGGATTAACTCAGTTTCTTAAGAAATGTTACGAGTTTGTATGGGATGATACCATGAACAAAGCCTTTGAAGCTTTGAAACTTGCCTTAACCCATACACCATTACTATTCTCCCTGGCTATAGCCAGGATTACTTCCTCTACTTAGCTGCTTCAGACTCTACCCTCGCCATGGTTTTAGTCCAAGAGGATGATTCGCATGACAAACATGTTATATACTATTTGAGTCGGAGTCTCATGACCACCGAGACCAAATACCTCCATGTGGAGAAATTGGCCTTGGCAGCTGTGCAAGCTGTCCAACATTTTCATCATTATATATTATTATGCAGGACCACTGTTATTTTCGATTGCAACCGTATGCAACATATCCTTACATGAAAATTGCTAGGGGGAAAGTAATCCAAATGGATAGTGATTCTCTAGCAGTTCGACTTGGAATTAGAACGCGCAAAGTCTAAGAAATCTTTGGTTTTTGCCGAATTGATATGTGACCTTCCCTCCATTGAAACAAAAAATGTGGCAAAGGATTCCCTACCCGACGAATCCCTTTTTCTGATCAGTTCTGATGACATATGGTACAAAGATATCATTATATATCTCCATACTCAACCTTTCCGACCTGATCTCTCTAGTACAGATCGTCGTCAGATACGCTATCAAGCCCACCAATACATCATTCTGGGTGATACTCTTTACCACCATGGTGTTGATTCCATTTTTCGAATATGTCTCACTTACAATGAAGCCAAGAAAGATTTGAATGACTGTCACTCTAGAGCATGTGGCGGTCATATGTCTGGGTATGCCACTGCCCAAAAGATCTTATGAGCGGGTTATTTCTGGCCTTCTTTATTTAAGGATTACATTACTGTTGTTCATAAATTCCATGCTTGCCAAACTTATAATAACAAGATAAGATCTCATCCCGCTCCTTTACATCCTATAGTTTTAGTTGGTCCATTCACCAAATGGGGCATTGACTTCATGACATGTAACCGTCACTCGGCTGGGGGGCATGGATACATCATCGTAGTTGTGGATTATTTCACTAAATGGGCCGAGGCGATGCCTAGATTTGATAACACTGGAAAAACTGCAACATTATTCAATTTCAATCATATCATTACTCGGTTTGGTATCCCCCAAGCTATCATTACTGATCATGGTAGTCATTTTCAGAATTTCATGGTGTTTGAACTTACTGAAAAGTTGGGTCTTCGCCATGAAAACTCAACCCCATGTTACCCATAGGCCAATGGCCAAGTTGAAGCAATCAACAAAGTTCTCATTACTATGCTTTGACGGATGATAGGAATTCATAAGACAAGCTATCACATGATGATGTTCTCCGCATTATGGGCCTATCGGACATATGTTAAGTCTGCTATGAGATTTACACCTTTCCAACTAGTTTATGGTATCGAGGCTATCTTACCGATTGAATGTGAAATATCATCTTTGAAACTGGCCGTTGAAATTCTCCCCAATACCTCTGCTGAAGAAGAGCGTCTTTTGTATTTGATGTAATTAGGCGAAACCCGTCGTGATGCTGCCCTAGTTATTGAAACTCAAAAGAAACGTGTTAAAGCCTAATATGACAAGCATGTCAAGCCACATGTTTTTTCTGAAGGTGATCTAGTTCTCCTCTACGAGCAGGATCATGATTTTCTAGGGGCTGGTAAATTTGAAGCTATGTGGCGAGGTCCTTACCTTGTCAAACATGTGTTGGAGAAGGGAGCTTATGAGCTAGTCGATTATGATGGAATCCCTTTGAGTGAGCTTCAAAATGGTATTTACTTAAAGTACTGTGCTTAAGTCATTTTTGCAGGAGTGCTTGTACTTATAATGTATCATACTTTTGCATGATTTTTCATTTTTTGGTTTCAACCTTCAGCTACTTACCTTGCGTTGTGCTTGGTTTCCAGATGTCGGTGTCTTCGCTACCCTACATTGGCTTCGTCAATGGCGCTAGTCACAGTACTCAGAACTTAGCATCTGTTTCTTGGGCAATTTACACATCTACAGATGAATTGGTTAGTCTACATGGTGTTTTCCTTGGTCGAGCAACTAACAATATCACAGAATACAGTGCAGTCATCGAATTATTGACCAAAGTTGCATCTCTTGGAATCCATCATCTTTTTGTACGCCTTGATTCACAGTTAGTAGTCTTACAGTTTAGTAACGTCTACTCCATTCAAAGTCCTACGCTATTAAGGGTATATTTGCAAATTAGCCTCTTGGAACATCATTTTGATTACATTTAATATCAACACATTCCTAGATGTCTAAATACATTAACAAATGCATTGGCTAATTATGTGTTAGACAAACATTTGAGAAATTTATAAATTCCAATCACATTTTGTATATACATCAAGTAAGCTGGTAGAAGCCTCATATATATATATATATGTATATATAACGATAAAAGTTTTTACAAAAGTGTCTTTGTACGAAGACCAAAATGTCAAAAATGTGAAGCACATGGCTTCATATACAAATATAGCATCAAGGATGCTGGTCACGATAACATGTGACTGCCCACGCTAACTTGTGAAGAAGCCGACCAATAGATGAATATACACCCGCTGTGTGGCACTGATAACGCCTCAAGATCTCATCAATGGAGGCATCCGGGACGTCCATTGTCAGTCCCTCTAAGTTTTTCTCTATAGCCTCGTAGTCAACAATGGCTAATATTGCTACCTTGACCCTCTCCCTGCGCCTTTGAATGGGAGATGAACCTTGAGGGATATGAGGTCCCACATCTGCATCATCAAAGAGATTTTTGATTAGTCGTCGGATAAAAAATATAAAAAGATGTCATATTTTTAAAATTACAAAATCATTATAAAAACAAAATGTGCTTCTTACCTATGTTCCCCCATTGATAACCTTCAGAAAGAACCAAGTCTGGATCACCTCTAAAGTCTAAGATGACATATGCGTAGTCTTCTACCATAAGCATCTGGGCCTCAACCAATCAAAGAAAATGTCATTGTACTTGACGATAGGACTAGTCACATGCCGAGCCATGAGGTCACACCATCTCTTCATTCTTGGATCGTGTGGGGCCGGTATGCTCCACTCTACCTGTAGGCGCAAGTTTGGAACCCTCTCCAGGAAGGACACCAAAATCTATCCGTATCCGAATTGTTTCAAGTCACCTCTCCTACACTTGGTCAACTGTTTATTCATGATTATGAGAACCCCATCACTCTAGTTGAAAACTCGGGGCTCCATGCATTCCAGCACATACTGGAAATATCTCTGAAGGGCCATATGGGGAGCTGTGCTCCCCGCCATATGCACGATGGTGTATAGGATAGTCCATAGAGGTAAGTCACAAACGTCTCGGATAGCGACCTTGCTGCTATGTCTCTCAACACCTGGCATGCAATGTGCACTAAGATAATGGCTCATAGGCTCGCCACCTCCTCTGCTACTTGTCAGTGTAACCTGAGTCCCTCGACGAGACAACCCGATCAATAAATAGATATCCTCGATATATATCTCAAGAATGTGAGCCCCCACACAAAATACCTGTTGGTCTACGTCCCACATATGGACTAAGTACTCCAGTAACCTCAATTGGGCCCTCATGCCCTGGATCTTGAAGAATTTTAGCAGTGAACACTTCCGGAGGGCATTTACTGTTCCTGGGTCATTCCTGACAAAGTAATATTTATCCTCATGTTCTCTCTCTCTCTCCATTCCAACATATTTACTGTGGAAAACCTGAAATGGAACATAAAAGAGGCATTAACATCTTCGTCTTCCTCCTGGAAACTTTTTATTGGATGAAACATCTTCAAATATTTTTGTTTTGCGCTCGTCGCAGGACAGCTCGCCCGTACAATGCGGAGTCATCGCACTGTGACCTAAAGGTTGCCTGCTTTGACCCAGGGTCATTGCAGGGCATGACATAAGGCACCTGGGATGACCTCCAGGCACAAATACCCTAACAATACAACCTAAAATGACACTTCTAACAAATAAAAAGCAAAAATGAATCCATGAAAAGATGAAGGAGGAGAAAAATACCTTTCTTATGGAGATTGTTGATCCAGATTTTATGAGTAGAATGAAATGAATACAGATTATTAACAGATTCTTAACGCAAAATAACAGAGATACAATAAAACTGGTTTTCTATTCAATAACGAAATAAGCTGAAACTGTAAAATGCAGTGGAAACAAGCTTGCTGGAATGGTGGCGGCTTATCTCTGAGAAGACATGTGACGGCAACGCGCATTCACAAGAAAAAGGTTACAATGAGGCTTTGAAGGCCTTTTAAAAATAATAAAGGATGCCAAAAACCCTATACATCCAAAAACCTAACCCTAGGAGATGAAGCGCCAAAAGTCACGTGGGCCCCATTTGGGTAAGTTAGTACATCAACTTCCCGGGGTCGTAACTTTTGCATACGATCTTTGTTTTAGGCATGTGATAGCCCGTTGGAAAGGTATAGTCGAGAATATTAATTTTGGGGGCTCAATCATGCCTTTGTCTATTATTAAGGAGCTCTATCCCGAAAAACCTTCATTTAGGCCCTTAAAATGGTATCGAAAGTTAAAACTGCTAAAAATAGTAAATTGCCAAAATTGTCAGAAAACTGTTTTGAGCCAGTTGGAAAAGGTGGGTGGCCACTGATACCCATATGGATCATTCCTCCCTCCTTAAGAAGCAATGGTATCCATTGCATTGAGGTCCCCCATCAGATGAAGAAATTTCTGTTGAATTTGGCCCCAGGTGAGCCACTTGCCTTGGTCCCGGAGCTGCCCTGCTTTGACGATTCGATAACGTTGGATCCTTTGTTGTCGAGTGCCCTTGATCTGTCTGTCCACAATTTGATCATTGGATTCCTGTTGTAGGCAGTTAGGGTTGAGCTCTGTTGGTGTCAGTTGTTATGCTACTTCTAAGGTGTCTAATAATGGTGGGAAATAAGGGCGAAGGAGATCCACGTTGAACACTGGGTACAGACAAAGGAAAGGAGGAATGTTGAGCTCAAAATCATTATCCCCCATGACCTTGGTGATAGTGTATGACCCATAATGGAGTGGGTGAATCTTCTGATGGGGTCCCATAAGGCGTTCTTTCTGCAAGTGCAACCAAATTTTTTTGCCCACCTGAAACTTATGTGGCACCCGATGTTGATCATGGCACTGTTTGTACTTGTCATTGGACTTCTGTAGGATATCTTGAACCTGTTGGTGGATGTGTTGGATCTGTTCAATGAACTAGGTGGCTTTGTCAGCTTCAGTTGGAGTAGGAGATGAGTTGGTTGAGGTGACCGGAAGGGTAAGTGCAACATCTATGTGTCCCAATGGTTGGAATCCCAACCTGACTTGAAAGGGGCTGTGGCCGGTTGAGCTATGTAGGGATCGGTTGTAGATATGCTGGACATAGAGAAGGATCTCATCCCATGTGTGAGGGTGCTTTGAATTATACATGCGAAGGATATGCACAATCATTCAATTTACAACTTTGGTTTGGCCATCTGTCTGGGGGTGGAAGGCCGTGGATTTGGTGAGCTTGGTGTCCAGCAGTGACCAGAGGCTCGACTAGAATGTGTTGAGAAATCGACTATATCGATCTGAGACAATGGTTTGTGGCATTCCAAAATGTACCCAGACTCGTTCAAAGAAGAGCTTGGTAGTGGCCTCTGCTGTGATTCTCTTCTTGCAGGCAACCAGAATCACCATCTTAGAAAAGCGATCAACAACCACAAAAACACAGTCATTTCCTCGCTTGGTGGATGGGAGGCCCGACATGTAGTCCATTGAGATGGATTCCCATGGCCTGTTAGGAGTAGGAAGAGGGGTGTACATGCCCTATTTCTTAGTGGTCAGTTTGGCAATGGCGCAGGCAGTGTAGGACCTGATATACTTGCTGACCTCCTGTCGAAGTTTCGGCCAGTAGAAATGTTTTTGTAGCATCGCCACTGTCTTTTCAATGTCGACGTGTCCTGCCACCCGACTGTAGTGGGATTCCCAAATCATCTTCCCTCGCTCACTTGATGGAACACAGATATGGCCCGTACGACATAACAACCCATCCTAAAGATAGAAATTATTAACAACTAGGTTTGCACCGAACATTTGGTAAGTGGTGGTGAAGTCAGGGTCTGTCTCATAGAGTTGGGGCCATCCAGATGTCTCATGGCTACAAGAGTCTAGCATCGTGGTGAGTGCCGCGACTGGCGGTCTGCTGAGGCAATCAACAACGCGATTGGTGCTTCCTATTTTATAATTGATGTTGAGGTGGAATTGCTACAAGTATGTGGACCACTTTTGATGGCAGTCATCCTGCAATTTTCCCTGCATCTGCATGAACTGCAGTGGCTTATGATCAGTGTGGATGACTGTCTCCTTCCCAAGAATGTAATGTCTCCACTGGTGGCATGCTTTCACAATGGAGTACATTTCTTTTTCATAAGTAGGGTACTTACAGACAATATCTGATAGTGTCTCACTATGATAGGCCACGGGGTGGCCATGCTGAGTGAGAATGACACCCACAACATAGTCTAAAGCATCTGTCTTGATCTCAAAAGGATGCTATAGGTCTGGTAGTGAAAGTACTGGGGTTGAGCACAAGCGTTGCTTCAAATCATCGAACGCTTGTTTTTGGGACCACCCCCATGCAAATTTCACCTTACCACCACCTCAGTTTATTTGGTTGAGGGCCCATGCAATATGGGAGAAACCCAACATGAACCTACAGTAGAAATTGGCAAGGCCCAAGAAGCTTCGAAGCTCAGTGAGTGTTGTTGGGGTTGGCTAGTCATGGATGACTTGGATCTTGGCTGGATCCACATGTATGCCATGCTGATCAATGATGTAGCCCAGGTAATGGACCCTGTCCATTCCGAAGGAGAATTTTTCCAAGTTGGCGTATGGCTTGTGGTGCCACAGGGTGTGCAGAACCTGCTGAATATGCTCCTAGTGTTTGGCCCAAGTCTTGCTGTAAATTAGAATGTCATCCAGATACACCACTACAAAATTATTGGTGAATGGTCATATGATATCGTCCATCATCCTCATGAAAGTGGCCAGAGCATTTTTCAAACCAAAGGGCATGACCAACCATTCAAAAAGGCCTTCCTTTGACTTGAAGGCGGTCTTCCATACATCTGTCTGTTTTATCGAGACCTGGTGGTAGCCAGACTTCAGATCAATCTTACTGAAGTATTTGGCCCCTGTGAGTTGATCAAGGAGGTCATCAATTCGGGGAATTGGGTACTGGTTTTTGACTGTGATTTTAATCACAGCCTGGTAATCAATACAGAGTCGTGAGGTTCCATCTTTCTTTTGTATCAGCACGATTGGGCTACAACAAGGTGATGCACTGGGGAGGATGTGCCCCTTGTGGAGTAGTTATTGGATTTGTCACTTGATCTCCTCATTCTCTAACAAAGAGCGATGATATACTGGCCCATTGGGTAGCAGTGCGTTGGGGGTCAGATTGATGGGGTGCTTGACCTGGCAGTGTAGAGGTAACCTTGTAGGTGAGGAGAAGATATCTGAGTATTCTTCCACGACCTTATCTACTTGCTTCTGCTATGTGGAGAGGTCGGCGGTAGAGACCCTGGATGTGGCTGTGATCTTTCGCTTATTCTGAGAGCGAATCACAAAGAAGACAAACTTCCCCATCTGAGAGATGACCTTATGCATTGCTTAACAGAGATAAAGGAAATAGCACTAGGTGGGACTGCCTCGGGTATCCTGTACAATTTCCTGTTCAAATTAATAATAACACTACAAGGCCTGGACTCATATAAAGCATGACGTTTCAATAAATAAGGTTGGCCCAAAAGAACATCACAAACTTCGATAGGAGAAACATCACACAATACCTCATCTTTGAAGGGCCTGATGCCGTACGACAGTCGACACTATTGGCTGACGCGGAGATCGCTTCCTTGGTGGACCCATCCAATGGTGTATGGTTGTGGGTGCGACGTTGTTGGCAGGGCCAGCTACTTGATGACCTCTGTTGAGATGAGGTTCTTCTGGCTACCACTATCAACGATGAAGTGCAATGGGGTGCCTTTTACCCACATCTGCGAATGGAAGAGGCGCTCTCCTTCTTCTGGCTCGTCTGGTTCACTAGGTTGGAGCTTGGTGGTAGAAATGGTGGCACTCGGTTCTGTGTCAATGATATGTCTTCCCCTTTCTGGTTCTGGCTTAGAGTCATAATCTGCATCTGATTTAGAGGCTTTCACTTCGGCCACCAGCGACTGCTTTGAGAGACAGTCAGTAGTGTTATGCCAAGGGCTCTTATGGAAGTCACACCACTTCCCGATATATTTCTCTGTCTTTCAGGTGTCCTTGTTTACTTGTGGCTTGGACTAGTTGTACTGATACTATCCATCTTTGATCTGTCCTTTGTTAAGTGGGTTGGGGCCACCCTTTCTTGGATTTTGTTGTGAGGGGTTCCCTGGCCCAAATTGCTGCGTCTTTTGTTTGAGCTTCTGCTCGATTTTGATGGCATATCGGTAGGCCATGCCCAAGGATGAGATGTCTAGAAATTCCATTTCAGTCTAGATGTATCTATGCAAAGCACCACAATACTTGAGCACTAGATGTCGCTCTGAATCTTTGATACCCAACTTGGTGTGCAAGGTATGGAAGATATTTGTGAAATCTGGCATTGCTTGGTCTCTTTCTTTCCGCAGATAATAACATCCGTGAAGGATTCCCAAGTGGTTGTGACTGAAAATAATGAGGTTTCCTCTCTTTCCTTTTGCTCACAGAAAGTTTTTCACCAATCTTTGAAATGGGGAACGACTTTGAGGAACACAAAAGTAATCTTTTCTTTATTCGAAAAGCTATGGACAGAAAAATACCCTTCTAGTAGATTCAACCACTTGTCCACAACATTTGCGTCTATCTGACCTTCAAATATAGGAATATCAAAGTTTATTTGTACCTTGAAGGGGGCTGCGCCTTCGTTCGAAGAAGATACGTCGCCTGTTGGTAGCCATTGAAGGATTTGCGCGAAACTATCCATCATCTCATTCCTCTATTGAGTGAGGGATTCCTCAATCAATAGTTTGAAAGGATCTCCTGTCCCATCATATTTCTTTTCTCTTACCATGGGAGGTCGCTTGGGCATGCGAGAGCTTCTTTCCTCAAGAGAAACAAGCTCGAGACCCAACTCTTTGTACTCCGACCTCGTTGGGGACATGCATTAAGACGACAAGGAGCAGACCGCTCTGATACCACTGATCCAGATTTTATGAGAAGAACAAAATGAATACAGATTATTAACAGGTTCTTAACACAAAATAACAGAGATACAGTAAATCTAGTTTTCTATTCAATAACGAAATAAGCTTAAACTTTAAAATGCAGCGGAAATAAGCTTGCTGGAATGGTGGCGGCTTATCTCTGAGAAGAGATGTGATGGCAGTGCACATTCACAAGAAGAAGGTTACAATGAGGCTTTGAAGGCCTTTTAAAAATAAGAAAGGATGCCAAAAATCCTAGACATCCAAAAACCTAACCCTAGGAGATGAAGCGCCAAAAGTCATGTGCGCCCCGTTTGGGTAAGCTAGTACATCAACTTCCCGAGGTCGTAACTTTTGCATACGATCTCCGTTTTAGGCGTGTGATAGCCCATTGGAAAGGTATCATCGAGGAGATTCAATTTGGGGGCTCAATCATGCCTTTGGATATCATTGAGGAGCTCGATCCTGAAGAACCTTCATTTAGGCCCTCAAAATGGCCCCGAAAGTTAAAACTGCTAAAAAAAGTAAATTGCCAAAATTGTCAGAAAATTGTTTTGAGCCAGTTGGAAAAGGTGGGTGGTGACCGATATCCATTTGGATCAATCCTCCCTCCTTAGGAAGCAATGGTCTCCATTGTGTTGAGGTCCCCCATCAGATGAGGAAATTTCTGTTGAATTTGGCCCTGGGTGAGCCACTTGCCTTGGTGCAGGAGCTTCCTTGCTTTGACGACTCGATAAAGCTAGATCCTTTGTTGTCGAGTGCCCTTGATCTGTCTGTCCACAATATGATCATTGTATGCCTGTTGTAGGCAGTCGGGGTTGAGCTCTGCTGGTGTCAGTTGTTCTGGTACTTCTTAGGTGTCCAATAATGGTGGGAAATAAGGGCGAAGGAGATCCACGTTGAACACTGGGTGAAAACCAAGGAAAGGAGGAATGTTGAGCTCAAAATCATTATCCCCCATTGCCTTGGTGATAGTGTACGACCCGTAACAGAGTGGGTGAAGCTTCCGATGGGGTCCCGTAAGGCATTCTTTCTGCAAGTGCAACCAAACTTTTTCACCCACCTGAAACTTAGGCGTCACCCGATGTTGATCATGGTGCTGTTTGTACTTGTCATTAGACTTCTGTAGGATATCCTGAACTTGTTGGTGGATGTGCTAGATCTGCTCAATGAACCAGGTGGTTTTTTCAGCTTCAGTTGGAGTAGGAGATGAGTCGGTCGAGGTGACCGGAAGGGTAAGTGAAACATCTATGGGTCCTAATGGTTGGAATCCCAACCCCACTTGAAAGGGGCTATGGCCGGTTGAGCTATGTAAGGCTCGGTTGGAGCTATGATGGACATAGGGAAGGCTCTCATCCCATGTGTGAGGGTGCTTTGAATTATACATGAGAAGGATATGCACAATCATTCGATTTACAACCTTGATTTGGCCATCTGTCTAGGGGTGGAAGGCTGTGGATTTGGTGAGCTTGGTGTCTAGCAGTGACCAGAGGCTCAACCAGAATGTGATGATAAATCGACTATCTCGATCTGAGACAATGGTTTGTGGGATTCCAAAATGTACCCAGACTCGTTCAAAGAAGAGCTTGGCAGTGGCCTCTACTGTGATGCTCTTCTTGCAGGCAACCGGAATCGCCATCTTAGAAAAGTGATCCACAACCACAAAAACATAGTCATTTCCCCACTTGGTGGACGGGAGGCCCAACATGTAGTCCATTGAGATGGATTCCCATGGCCTGTCAGGAGTAGGAAGAGGGGTGTACAGGCCCTGTTTCTTAGTGGTCGGTTTGGCAATAGCGTAGGCAGTGCAGGACCTGATATACTTGCTGACCTCATGTTAAAGTTTCACCCATTAGAATTTTTTTTGTAGCATCGCCACTGTCTTTTCAACACCGAAGTGTCCTGCCACCCAACTGTAGTGGGCTTCCCATATCAGCTTCGCTCGCTCACTTGATGGAACACAGATATGGCCTAGATGACATAACAACCCATCCTGAAGATGGAAATTATCGATAACTGCGTATGCACCCAACATTTGGTAGGTGGTGAAGAAGTTAGGGTCTGTCTCATAGAGTTGGGGCCATCCAGATGTCTCATGGCTGCAAGAGTCTAGCACCTTGGTGAGTGCCACGACTGGCGGTCTGCTGAGGAAATCAATGACGCGATTGGTGCTTCTTGTTTTATACTTGATGTTGAGGTGGAATTTCTGCAAGTATGTGGACCACTTTTGATGGTAGTCATTCTGCAATTTCCCTATGTCTGCATGAATAGCAGTGTCTTATGATCAGTGTGGATGACTGTCTCCTTCCAAGGAATGTAATGTCTCCACTGGCGGCATGCTTTCACAATGGAGTACCTTTCTTTGTCGTACTTAGGGTACTTACAGACAGTATCTGATAGTGTGTCACTATGATAGGACACAGGGTGGCCGTACTGAGTGAGAACAACACCCACAGCATAGTCTGAAGCATCTGTCTCGATCTCAAAAGGATGCTACAGGTCTGGTAGTGAAAGTACTGGGGTTGAGCACAAGCGCTGCTTCAAATCATCGAATACATGTTGTTGGGACCGACCCCACCCAAATTTCACCTTACCACCACCTCTGTTTATTTGGTTGAGGGCCCATTTAATATGGGAGAAACCCAACACGAACCTGTGGTAGAAATTGGCAAGGCCCAAGAAGCTCCGAAGCTCAGTGAGTGTTGTTGGGGCTGTCCAGTCACGGATGACTTGGATCTTGGCTGTATCCACATGTATGCCATGTTGATCAATGATGTATCCTAGGTAATCGACCCTGTCCATGGCGAAGGAGCATTTTTCCAAGTTGGCGTATAGCTTGTGCTGCCGCAGGGTGTGTAGAACCTATCTAATATGCTGCAAGTGTTCGACCCAAGTCTTGCTGTAAATTAGAATGTCATCCAGATACACCACTACAAAAGTATTGGTCAATGGTTGCAGGATATCGTTCATCATTCTCATGAAAGTGGTTGGAGCATTTGTCAAACCAAAGGGCATGACCAACCATTCAAAAAGGCCTTCCTTTGACTTGAAGGCGGTCTTCCATACATCTGTCTGTTCTATCGGGACCTGGTGGTACCCAGACTTTAGATCAATCTTACTGAAGTATTTGGCCCCTGTGAGTTGATCAAGGAGGTCATCGATTCGAGGAATCGGGTACCAGTTTATGACTGTGATTTTATTCAGAGCCCGATAATCAATACAAAGTCACGAGATTCCATATTTCTTCTGTATCAGCATGATTGGGCTCCCGCAAGGTGATGAGTTGGGGAGGATGTGCCCATTGTGGAGCAGTTCTTGGATCTGTCACTTGATCTCCTCATTCTCTAACAAAGAGCAATGATAGACTGGCCCATTTGGTAGTGGTGCGTCGGGGGTCATATTGATGGGGTGCTTGGCCTGGCAGTGCAGAGGTAACCTTGTAGGTGAGGAGAAGATATCTGAGTATTCTTCCACAACCTTATCTACTTGCTTCTGCTGTGTGGAGAATTCGGCTGCAGAGACCCTAGATGTGGCTATGATCTTTCACTTATTCTGAGAGCGAATCACTAAGAAGACAAACTTCCCCATATGAGATATGACCTTCCTGCATTGCTTAGTAGAGATCAAGGAAATAACACTAGGTGGGGTTGCCTCAGGTATCCTGTACAATTTCCCATTTAAAGTAATAATAACACTACAAGGCCTAGAATCATATAGATCATGAAGTTTCAACAAATAAGGTTGGCCCAAAAGAACATCACAAAATTTGAGAGGAGAAACATCACACAATACCTCGTCTTTGAAGGGCTTGATCCCATACGACAGTCGACACTGTTGGCTAACGCGAAGATCACTTCCTTGGCAGAGCCATCCAATGGTGTACGGTTGTGGGTACGAAGTTGTTGGTAGGGCCAACCGCTTGATGACCTCTACTGAGACGAGGTTCTTTTGGCTACCGCTATCAATGATGAAGTGCAGTGGGGTGCCTTTTACCCACATCTACAAATGGAAGAGGCACTCTCCTTCTTCTGTCTCGTCTAGTTCACCAGACTGGAGATTGGTGGTAGCAACGGTGGCACTGGGTTCCGCGTTAATGATCTGTCTTCCCCTTTCTGGTTCTAGCTCAGAGTCATAATCTGCATCTGATTCAGAGGCTTTCACTTCGGCCACCAGCGACTACTTTGAGCAGCAGTCAACAATGTTATGCCAAGGGTTCTTATGGAAGTCACACCACTTCAAGGTATCTTTCTTTGTCTTTTCAGTTTCCTTCTTTGCTTGCAGCTTGGATTGGTTGTCCTGATACTGTCCATCTTTGATCTGTGCTTTTTTTAGTGGGTTGGGGCCACCCTTTCTTGGCTTTTGTTGTGAGGGGATCCCTGGCCGAAATTGCTGTGTCTTTTGTTTGAGCTTCTGATCGATTTTGATGGCATATCGGTAGGCCGCACCCAAGGATGAGATGTCCATAAATTCAATTTTAGTCTGAATGTATCTGTGAAAAGTACCGCAATAATTGAGCACCAGATGTTGCTCCGAATCTTTTATACCCAACTTGGTGCGCAAGGTATGGAAGATATTTGTGAAATCTGGCATTGCTTGGTCTCTTTCTTGTCACAGTGTGGTCCATTTGGTATACAGGTCATCATAACTTCCGACAGGGTAGTATTGTTCCTTAATATCATCCCTGAAGGATTCCCAGGTGGCCATGAATGAAAATAATGAGGTTTCCTCTGTTTCCTTTTGCTCACAGAAAGTTTTTCACCAATCTTTGACATGGGGAACGACTTTGAGGAGCGCAAAAGTAATCTTTTCTTTATTCGAAAAGTTATGGACAGAAAAATACCCTTCTAGTAGATTCAACCACTTTTCCACAACATCTGCATCTATTTGACCTTCAAATATAGGAATATCAAAGTTTATGTGTACCTTGAAGGGGGTTGCACCTCCGTTCGAAGAAGATGCGTCGCCTGTTGGTAGCCGCCGAAGGATTTGCCCGAAACTATCCATCATCTCCTTCCTCTGTTGCGTGAGGGATTCCTCAATCAATAGTTTGAAAGGATCTCCTGTCCCATCATCTTTCTTTTCTCCTACCATGGGAGGTTGCTTGGGCATGCGAGAGCTTCTTTCCTCAAGAGAAATAAGCTCGAGACCCAACTCTTTGTACTCCGACCTCGTTGGGGACATGCATTAAGACGACAAGGAGCATACCGCTCCGATACCACTGATCTGGATTTTATGAGCAGAATGAAAAGAATATATATTACTAACAGGTTCTTAACACAAAATAACAGAGATACAGTAAAACTGGTTTTCTATTCAATAACGAAATAAGCTGAAACTGTAAAATGCAGCAGAAACAAGCTTGCTAGAATGGTGGTGGCTTATCTCTGAGAAGAGATGTGACGACAACGCACATTTGTAAGAAGAAGGTTACAATGAGGCTCTGAAGACCTTTTTACAATAATAAAGGATGCCAAAAAACCTATACATCCAAAAACCTGACCCTAGGTGATGAAGCGCCAAAAGTCACGTGGGCCTTGTTTTGGTAAGTTAGTACATCAACTTCCCGGGGTCATAAATTTTGCATACGATCTCCATTTTAGCCGTGTGATAGCTCGTTGGAAAGGTATCATCGAGGAGATTCATTTTGGGGGCTTAGTAATGCCTTTGAATATAATTTAAGAGATTGATCCTGAAAAACCTTCATTTAGGCCCTCAAAATGACCCCAGAAGTTAAAACTGCTAAAAATAGTAAATTGCCAAAATTGTCAGAAAACTATTTTGAGCTAGTTGGAAAAGGTGGCTGGCCACCGATATCCATCTGGATCAATCCTCCCTCCTTAGGAAGAAACAGTCTCCATTATATTGAGGTCCCCCATCAGATGAGGAAATTTTTGCTGAATTTGGCCCCGGATGAGCCACTTGCCTTGGTGCAGGAGCTGCCCTGCTTTGACGACTCATAAAGATGGATCCTTTGTTGTCGAGTGCCCTTGACCTGTCGGTTCAGAATATAATCATTGTATGCCTATTGTAGGTAGTTTGGGTTGAGATCTATTGGTGTCAGTTGTTCTGCTACTTCTGAGGTGTCCAATAATGGTGGGAAATAGGGGAAGGAGATCCACGTTGAACACTGGGTGCAGACCAAGGAAAGGAGGAATGTTGAGCTCAAAATCATTATCCCCCATGGCCTTGGTGATAGTGTACGACCCATAACGGAGTGGGAGAATCTTTCGATGGGGTCCGATAAGGCGTTCTTTTTGCAAGTGCAACCAAACTTTGTCGCCCACCTGAAACTTATGCGGCACCCGATGTTGATCATGGTGCTATTTGTACTTGTCATTGGACTTCTGTAGGATATCCTGAACCTGTTGGTGGATGTGTTAGATCTACTCAATGAACTAGGTGGCTTTGTCAGCTTTAGTTGGAATAGGAGATGAGTCGGTCGAGGTGACCAGAAGGGTAAGTGAAACATCTATGGGTCCCAATGGTTGGAATCCCAACCCCACTTGAAAGGGGCTGTAGCTAGTTTTTCTATGTAGGGATCGGTTGTAGCTATGTTGGACATAGGGAAGGATCTCATCCCATGTGAGAGGGTGCTTTCAATTATACATGTGAAGGATATGCACAATCATTCGATTTACAACCTCATTTTGGACATCTGTCTGGGGGTGGAAGGCCGTGGATTTGGTGAGTTTGGTGTCCAACAGTGACCAGAGGATCGACCAGAATATGCTAAGAAATTGACTATCTCAATCTAAGAAAATGGTTTGTGGGATTCCAAAATGTACCTAGACTCATTCAAAGAAGAGCTTGGCAGTGGCCTTTGCTGTGATGCTCTTCTTGCAGGCAACCATAATCGCCATCTTAGAAAAGCGATCAACAACCACAAAAACACAGTCATTTCCTTGCTTGGTGGATGGGAGGCCCGACATGTAGTCCATTGAGATGTATTCCCATGTCCTGTCAGGAGTAGGAAGAGGGGTGTACAGGCCATGTTTCTTAGTGGTTAGTTTGACAATAATGCAGGCAGTGCAGGACCTGATATACTTGCTGACCTCTTGTCGAAGTTTCGGCCAGTAGAAATGTTTCTGTAGCATCGCCATTGTCTTTTCAACGCTGAAGTGTCCTCCCACCCAACTGTAGCAGGCTTCCTAGATCAGTTTCTCTCACTCACTTGATGGAACACAGATGTGGCCCAAATGACATAACAACCCATCCTGAAGATGGAAATTATCGACAACTGCATTTGCACCCAACATTTGGTAGGTGGTGGCGAAGTCAGGGTCTGTCTCATAGAGTTGGGGCAATCCAGATGTCTCATGGCCGCAAGAGTCTAGCATCGTGGTGAGTGCCGCGACTTGCGGTCTGCTGAGGCAATCGTCGATGCGATTAGTGCTTCCTGTTTTATACTTAATGTTGAGGTGGAATTGCTGCAACTATGTGGACCACTTTTGATGGCGGTCATTCTGCAATTTTCCCTGCGTCTGCATGAACTACAGTGGCTTATGATCAGTGTGGATGACTATCTCCTTCCCAAGAATGTAATGTCTCCAATGGCGGCATTCTTTCACAATGGAGTACATTTCTTTATCGTAAGTAGGGTACTTACGGACAATATCTGACAGTGTGTCACTATGATAGGCCACGGGGTGGCCGTGCTGAGTGAGAACGACACCCACAACATAGTCTGAAGCATCTGTCTCGATCTCAAAAGGATGCTACAGGTCTGGTAGTGAAAGTACTGGGGTTGAGCACAAGCGCTGCTTCAAATCATCGAATGCTTGTTGTTGGGATTGGCCCCACACAAATTTTTCCTTACCACCACCTCTGTTTATTTGGCTGAGGGCCCATGCAATATGGGAGAAACCCAACATGAACCTACGGTAGAAATTGGCAAGGCCCAAGAAGCTCCGAAGCTCAGTGAGTGTTGTTGGGGCTGGACAATCACGGAGACTTGGATCTTAGCTAGATCCACATGTACACCATGCTAATCAATGATGTAGCCCAAGTAATGGACCTTGTCCATGCTGAAGGAGCATTTTTCCAGGTTGGCGTATAGCTTGTGCTGCCACAGGGTGTGAAGAACCTGTTGAATATGCTCTAAGTGTTCGGCCCAAGTCTTGCTGTAAATTAGAATGTCATCTAGATACAACACTACAAAAGTATTGGTGAATGGTTGCAGGATATCATCCATCATCCTCATGAAAGTGGCCAGAGCATTTTTCAAACCAAAGGGCATGAACAACCATTCAAAAAGGATTTCCTTTGACTTGAAGGCGGTCTTCCATACATCTGTCTATTCTATCGGGACCTGGTGGTACCTAGACTTCAGATCAATTTTATTGAAGTATTTGGCCTCTGTGAGTTGATCAAGGAGGTCATCGATTCGGGGAATCGGGTACTAGTTTCTGACTGTGATTTTATTCAGATCTTGGTAATCAATACAGATTCACGAGGTTCCATCTTTCTTTTGTACGAACATGATTGGGCTCCCACAAGGTGATGAGCTGGGGTGGATGTGCCTCTTGTGGAGAAGTTCTTAGATCTATCACTTGATCTCCTCATTCTCTAACAAAGAGCAACGATAGACTGGCCCATTGGGTAGCAGTGTGCTGGGGGTCAGATCGATGGGGTGCTTGACCTGGCAGTGCAGAGGTACCCCTATAGGTGAGAAGAAGATATCTGAGTATTCTTCCATGACCTTATCTACTTACTTCTGCTGTGTGGAGAGGTCGGCTGCAGAGACCCTGGATGTGGCTATGATATTTCATTTATTCTGAGAGAGAATCATGAAGAAGACAAACTTCCCCATCTGAGAGATGACCTTCCTGCATTGCTTAGCAGAGATCAAGGAAATAGCACTAGGTGGGACTGCCTCTGGTATCCTATACAATTTCCTGTTCAAAGTAATAATAACACTACGAGGCCTAGACTCATATACAACATGACATTTCCATAAATAAGGTTGGCCCAAAAGATAATCACAAACTTCGAGAGGAGAAACATCACACAATACCTCATCTTTGAAGGGCTTGATGCTGTATGACAGTCGACAATGTTGGCTGATGCGAAGATTGCTTCCTTGGTGGAGCTATCCAATGGTGTACGATTGTGGGTGCGACGTTGTTGGCAGGGCCAGCCGCTTGACAACCTCTGCTGAGATGAGGTTCTTCTGGCTACCTCTATCAACGATGAAGTGCAGCGGGGTGCCTTTTACCCACATCTGTGAATGGAAGAGGCACGCTCCTTCTTCTGGCTCGTCTGGTTCACCAGGCTGGAGCTTGGTGGTAGCAACGGTGGCACTGGGTTCCACATCAATGATCTGTCTTCCCCTTTCTGGTTTTGTCTTAGAGTCATAATCTACATCTGATTTAGAGGCTTTCACTTCGGCCACCAACGACTGCTTTGAGCGGCAGTTAGCAGTGTTATGCCAAGGGCTCTTATGGATGTCGTACCACTTCCCAGTATCTTTCTTTGTCTTTCCGGTGTACTTCTTTGCTTGCAGCTTGGACTGGTTTTCTTGATACTGTCGATCTTTGATATGTCCTTTGTTCAGTGGGTTGGGGCTGCCCTTTCTTGGCTTTTGTTGTGAGGGGTTCCCAGGCCCAAATTGTTGCATCTTTTGTTTGAGCTTCTGCTCGATTTTGACGACATATCGGTAGGTCACGCCCAAGGATGAGATGTATAGAAATTCCCTTTTGGTATGGATGTATATATGCAGAGAAATGAAATACTTGAGCACTAGATGTTGCTCCGAATCTTTGATACCCAACTTGGTGCGCAAGGTATGGAAGATATTTGTGAAATCTGGCACTGCTTGGTCTATTTCTTGCTGCAGTGTGGTCCATTTGGTATACAAGTTGTCATAACTTCTGACAGGGTAGTATTGTTCCTTAATAGCATCCCTGAAGGATTCCCAAGTGGCCATGACTGAAAATAATGAGGTTTCCTCTGTTTCCATTTGCTCACAGAAAGTTTCCCACCAATATTTGACATGGGGAATGACTTTGTGGAGCGCAAAAGTAATATTTTCTTTATTCGAAAAGTTATGGACAGAAAAATACCATTCTACTAGATTCAACCACTTGTCTACAACATCTGCATCTATCTGACCTTAAAATATAGGAATATCGAAGTTTATTTGTACCTTGAAGGGGGCGGTTCCTCCGTTCGAAGAAGATGCGTCGTTTATTGGTAGCCGTCGAAGGATTTGCGCGAAACTATCCATCATCTCATTCCTTTATTGCGTGAGGGATTCCTCAATCAACAGTTTGAAAGGATCTCTTGTCCCATCATATTTCTTGTCTCCTTCCATGGGAGGTCACTTGGGCATGCGAGAGCTTCTTTCCTCAAGAGAAACAAGCTCGAGACCCAACTCTTTGTACTCCGACCTCATTGGGGACATGCATTAAGACGACAAGGAGAAGATTTCTCTGATACCACTGATCCGGATTTTATGAGCAGAACGAAATGAATACAGATTATTAATAGGTTCTTAACACAAAATAACAGAGATACAGTAAAACTGTTTTTCTATTCAATAACAAAATAAGTTGAAACTGTAAAATGCAGTGGAAACAAGCTTGCTGGAATGGTGGCAGATTATCTCTGAGAAGAGATGTGACGACAACACACATTCACAGGAAGAAGGTTACAATGAGGCTCTGAATGCCTTTTAAAAATAAGAAAGGATGCCAAAAACCCTAGACATCCAAAAACCTAACCCTAGGAGATGAAGCGCCAAAAGTCATGTGGGCCTCGTTTGGGTAAGTTAGTACATTAACTTCCCAGGGTTGTAACTTTTGCATACGATCTCCGTTTTAGGTGTGTGATAGCCTGTTGGAAAGGTATCGTCAAGGAGATTCATTTTGGGGGTTCAATCATGCCTTCATTTATTGTTGAGGAGATCGATCTCGAAAAACCTTCATTTAGGCCCTCAAAATGGCCCCAGAAGTTAAAACTGCTAAAAATAGTAAATTGCCAAAGTTGTCAGAAAACTGTTTTGAGCCAGTTGGAAAAGGTGGGTGGCCACCGATATCCATATGGATCAACCATTCACCAAATGATCAACTGTGCCTCCCACAATCTGCAGTGGAAGTTCAAGGTAAAAGATGGTTTTTGGAACAAAGTTTGGGTGGAGTAACAATGAAATGGTAAAATGAAGTTTTTACTCAATTTTATTAACTTTTTACCTTTCCATTTCATTTTTTATATTATTTTAATATATTTCACCGAAACCCTGAACTTCTAATGGTATTGCAAGTGTTTGATTTTTCGCAGGTGAGAAATATAGGAGTGGAATATTGAACAAGGATACATCTTTTTGCGTTTTCTTTTATACATTTGTCATTTGTACAGATCTTTTTAGAGTTTTTCAGGAAAAACTCTGAGCTTAGTATTTGCTCTTTCTCGTGATCATAAATCAATGAGAACATAGCTGAGTTTAATTTTGTCATTGTTTCCTACTCGTAATGGTAATACAAAAAACAAAACCTATGGAGTATCCTTTAAGCTCTTTTCACGCTCCATAAACATGAAAAGATTGCCGAGCGACCTTGTTCTTTTCACGCTCGTAAAAGTATTTGAAGAAAACGTTTGATGGGCGGTAGGTTATCACATTTTCGATCTCATCAAATTAATTTACGAAAAAGGAACTAAGAGAGTTTTCTTTAAGTGTTTTTTAGACTCTCTAAACATGAAAAACCCTTGAGTTTTCTCTCTTTGGACTCGTTAAACAAAAATTGAAAGACCCATATGGGACCAAACCACTCTTTCTTAGGGTTCGTTAAACATACTCCGAGGGACTTGTCCGAAGGATGAGATTACATCAACAAGCATATGTTATCCTCCTCAATCTTGCGTAAAAATAAAGAGGTACTTGCCAGAAATGGTGGGGGGAAATTTTGGCAAAGAAATGTGTCTCTGTATATGTGTTAGTGGTAGTAATAGTCGCTCTTTAACATGACACCCCATTTCATCATTTGAACCCAGGTTGGGAAATCCATTCATCTCTCGTTTGACCATCCACATGTCTATATGTTGGGTCCTCCTTGAGTCAATTCTTCCAAGACTGTTGTCATGTTGTTCATATGTTCAAGAGAAGTCTAGCCTTAATAGGCCTCCTATCGAGTCAACCATCTGCAGTTATAAATTTTCTACCATGTCGACCTTCCCTGTGTCAGTTTCGAATCATTTCATATTTAGATCTACCTCATATCTATTACTTATTTCGTGTCATTGATGGTGGATACATCAAGGCCCTCCTATGATGAGTCTTTTCCTGTCGACTTTAGCTCATCATTCAGGAACAAGACTTAGAAATTATTCAGTGCCTTAGATCCTGCATGCCTCAATGGCAGGTTTCTTCGCTTTCGATAGTGGGTTCACATCATTGGCCCCTGATTGGAGGATTCCCTCGAGTGTTTGACTTCAAATCCTTTATTCACACTCGTGGGATTGTACTGGGGTACCTTGGGAGTCATTAACATCAATGATGATTTCCCTCGCACTTGTTAACGATTCTCATCATTGACCGGTAATCAAGCAGTTTCTACCATGTTCAACTTTAGCACCTGTAATCACATGGTTATATTCGTACTTAGGAATGGTAGAAATGAAGACCCTGGGTCATACCATTCTGTTCTAGGTTGTGATGGAGTATTCATGATTTGTATTGACACATAGATCCACCTTGTATGTCTTGTGGCTATGTTCGGTTTTGAGTCATTTTAGAGCATATATCCACAGTGTATTTTGGGTGGCTATGCCGATTCACCTTGACATGGATACAAAGTGTATATTTAGTGGCCATGACTCATTTAGCATTTTGTAATATTAGTATGGGAATGATTACCTCATACAATGTTATATTATTATGCTGATTCTTGATTGTTTGCAGGTTCCCGACTGGTGCGCTCTTTGTTTCTGACACACACATTATACAAAGTTTTTTGGTTGTCACAAGTTCCAGCCTCATACTTTGTGGAGCATTTGGTTACACATTATTTTGGTCATATTAATGATCCATTGACAAACATGTGTTCATGTTCCCAAAAAGAGCCTTTCTCCATGAGGAAAGTGACTGGCTTTCTCTTCCTAAAAATCCTATTAAGGAGGGTCGTCGTAGGATGTAGTATAACTAGGGTGAAACGATGCCTATTTTTTGCCCTCTAACCTAAATCTGGGGTGCGACATCTCTGTAGGTGCTCCACAGCTAGGGTGCAACGATGTCAAGATGCTAAGAAAAGGTTAAGCTTCACAAAAGTTCTAGAAGGGGATCTTCTAGAAGGTGAGGTGGAGTCCGTATGGTTGGGATAATACTCGCTTCTCTGATTTGGTGGGATTATACTAATCTCGTTAACCATATCTCTCTCCCTTATATAAAGAGGGATTTCTCATGGAAAAGGCTAAGTTCATAAGTTCAAGTAAATTCAGAAGATTGGAAAAGGCTAAGATTGTATGGATAATTCTGCATTGAGTCATTCTTGAGAGCTTCATTTCAGTTTATCAAGTCATTGTAGATCCTCTTCATTCAAGATCGAAGCAAGTGTGTGTGTTGGAGTGAAGATTCATTGGAAAGAGACCTTGCAACATCAAGGCTTTGGTTGTAATCTCCACTCTCACTTTATTATAATAACATTGATATGTTTCTTTCCCATAAAACTTATCTCGTTTTATTGTATGATTCCTTGATAACATACATAGGTTATCTTTGAGTATGCTATATTGATTTCACTTTGGTTGGTTTGTGTTCCCTTGCAGATCCAATATCACAGGAGCACTGGAGTGAATCCAAGATGAAAACGACAAGAGGCAACAATATTTAAATGGTATGTTTCCCATCTCTTGTTAAGTAGTAAACTCAATGATTAGAGCTTAGGGAAAGCATCATATTATGTTATGTTTTGTTCTATATCTAGGTGGATCCAGGGAGATATGTTTATGTCCGCATTTATCGATAAGTCCCATGACACTCAGTTAGGTGGCTTGGAGCAATATAAATAGAGGGCGCTAGAGCTCATTTGTACTCACTCACTCTCACAACTACATAAGGACATGTGGTGCGCATTACTGGAGGAGAGCTGAAATTGCTGCAGTAGTGACTTGGTCTTTGGTTATGGTTTGAAATTTCTACCTTGGTTATGTTTTGGAATTTCTTCCTTGGTTATGGCTTGGACTCTCTGCTTGGTATGTTAGCTTTGGAGAGAAGTACACTACCTTGGTTGGCTATTGATTATAGGGTTTGATTCTTGAATTATTATATCTGTCAAGGTTAAGGTGCTCGAGGGTGGCCTTTGTGCCTATGGTTGGGTGAAAATATTGAGATATTCTCTATGGTGAAAACGAGCACATCTCTTTTATTCTAAGAATTTTCACATTTCAGGATGACACATGTCACCCATGTTCTTATGACACATCATCATATGTGACTTCATCCTACTATGTCATGTCGGGATATAGTTCTCCATGATATCATATCGTTAAAAGATCCCATAAGTCCCGAAGCCCTGAATTCCCGAAGTTTCGAAGTGCTGGAGATTAAAGGTTAAGTAATGACCAGTTTAATAAAGCTTGATTAAGGATAATTAATATCTTCACGAATTCGGCCTTCGGGATATGTTTAACATTCCTTATTCAAAATCCTTGAATTCCTGAATTCTCGAAGTGTCAGAGTACTTATTCTCGCTAATCAGGATTGTTAATGATAATACAAAATGATTAGAGTAAAATATTCCAGTAAAGTTTGTTGTCGTCAGGTAATAAATTCACCATCTTTCTAGCATTATGACCCCGTCGTTCAAATGTGAAATATTAAATGTAGAATTGATTGTGTTAAATTGTGATTTGATAAATATTTGAACTCTACTCCATCTTTGTATTCACATTCATAAGCGTTATTTTTCCTACAGGAGGAAATATTGTTGATTAGAAGTCATGACACCTCGCAGGGGATAAAAAAATCTAGTCCAAGACCAGTCTGCAAAGGAGTCGAACCCAAATTTTGATATATATTTAGATACTACTACTTGTTTAACAAGTAGCATTAAATACCGTGCGCAGGTTTATGAAATTCTCAAAGAAGAGAAATCCATTCTTTCATATGATGAAAGTGAAGGTGAAGATGTTATACAAGCAAACAAGCTCAAGGATTTCCCTACACAAACATGATACGTTGGGCTCTGGAGCATGTGGATATACCAACGATGACTATCTACAACTATCAAAGAACTATTTTCGGCTCTTTTCAACCTGAAGATATCCAAGTAATGTATAAATTGTCCAATATTCCCAAATATGTCTACAACGCAAAATTTGTGAGGAATTTTGAGAAAGAAGAATGTGTAGATTTGACATAAGCATCCATGATATAATTAAAACTTGGTGGGGAAATGAAAATAAATTCAAAGTAGAAATCCATGGTAGATACTCCACATCTTCCTGTGATGCACATATTATGTACATACCTATGATGATCTGTAGATTGTATGGAAAGAAAAACCCTGCACATTTCAGTGTTGGTTGGGTCCCTATTATTCATGAAGTTGTAGAGGATTTCACTTTTAATTGGGGAAAGTTGTTGTCTGACAATTTGGTCAAACAAATAGGGATTTATACAAGTCAGAAGTCTAAAGGTGAACAAGCTCCCTTTTATATGTCAACATACATTATGGATGCTATATGTTGCAAAACCCCTTTCCCATTGATGAATTGGAGTTGGACTCCAAAATCTTCGGAGCCAATACACATCTATCATTCTAAGTTGTGGGAGGAAAAAGGAGAAGACCATTTTTATGAAATTTTCCATAATGTTATCATCCCAATTCATGAGGTTCTATATGGTAACCCTCCTCCCACGATTTTTGAGCAGATTATGGGAAATTTAGGTGCAATTGTAGACTGGTATATTGAGGACAAATTTTCCTATATCAGAGTTTATGGTTGTTTTGCATCTCCTCATGCTTTACCAAAAATTATACTAGATAGACTCATTTGTAGGGAGGTGGCGTACCTGACAATTTCTACAAGCATAACTAAAGAATTAAAGGCAACACAAAAAAGAGTATGGCCAACTTATCCCATAAAGGTTTGTGAATATTTCTTATTAGATTTTGGACATGCTAAGGTTGAAGCTTCAGCCTCGAAAGATATTGCATTGTATTCCATTGAATTCAAAAGGAATGATCCACATAAAGTAGTTGAAAATCATTTATCCCAATTCAGTATGAAAAATTACTTTCACGAAGATTCACCATTTTATGATATTTTCAGAGGAGAGAAATTATATGATGAAGTTCTATCCAAAATCCAAACTCTCTAGAGTGAATGATAATATTTGATCAATTTTCAAAATCATAGGAGAAGTTGTCAACCAAATATTTTACAAGTAGATAAAATTTTTACTCTCAAAGGTAATCCAATTTCAGATATGCCACCATCTTCTAATCCTAAGAAACATGATTTGCCTCAGGTTAAAACCAGGGAAGTTGATAAAACACCAAAATCATTATCAAAATATACAACAAAGAAAGAAACAAAACTACCAGGTAAGACTCTTCAAGAAACATGGAAAATGTTTGAAGCATTCATGAAGCATGGGAACTTTTTCCCTCAAATTGCTTCAAACATCGACACTCCTTACATATTTTTACTCAAGGGTGATCTACTGCACTTACATCTCCTATTCCATATCTAACCCCTCTTGCATCAAGATTTGAAATACATGGTTCATAGGTAGTAAATGTTGAAGATCTGACGCCTATTGAGCTAGAAGAAATGCCTTCATCAGATTTATTTTTCAACAAGAAAATGAAAGCTATTGTGTAGAGAGAGATTCATAAGAAAGGAGGTGTAATCATAGCAAAAAAAAAAATGATATTTAATGGTCAGGGACAAAGTGACCCTGAATTTGTGAAACATGTAGCATATTCTATGGGAGATTTTGCAACAAAAAATTTGTGGTCAATAGACAATTTAAGAGATAAGATTGATCAGAAAAATATTTTAATTGAGCAGTTGCAAAATGATTTGAAACAAACAGAGGCAACTGTTAAAGAATGAGGTAGTTCTGAATTAGCTCAGGTCCAACAAAATTATGAACAAAAAATAAAGTATCTATAAGAGAAATTAAGAACACATCTTCAATATCAACAAATGTTAAGAAATACTCTTTCCCAGAAAGATGCATTAATAATCCATTTAAAATCCCAAGTCAAAAAGGTTGAAAATGAAATTGTTGATATTTCTTCTTTTAAGAAACATGCCCTTGAAGTCAATGATGGATTATAGTCAACCCAATACAGTTTCTCTGAAATCTTGGAGATTATTCAAAAACAATATCTTATCATCAATGATTCATTACAAATCATTGTTGATAAATAAAAAGAGTTAGTCAATACAAGATCCAAGTTTCAAGAATTGATGATGTGGAATCAAAGTTTAAATGTACTAGGAATTGCTCAGTTTTTAGAGTTTGAATAGTTAAAGGGTGAAATGGCAATAAAGACTTGGGAAAATAATATTGAAGAGAGAAAAAAATGGCCAGAGAAGCCAAAGCAACTTGTCTAAATACTATATTAACTGTAGATGTAGAAATGGATGATATTGACCTCAGTGATGTTCATTCAATTATTGGCGCTGTCAATTTAATGAAAAAAGAGAAGATTTGAAGAAAAACAGATAAATGGATAGAGATGCCATCCTATAGACGAATCAAGTCAACTTGTAGATTTTAAACCATTTCTTTGTCAAACATAGTTTAAAGTGCCAAAGCACCTAGAAAGATACAATCAGAGTACAAAATAATTTACCATTAGTACATAAAAAGGATTTTAAATTTGAATTAAATGTTAATACAAAGACACCTAAGTTTGTAGTTGAATTATTGAATATGTACACTCAATACAAATGTCAACAGAAAGCCATTTCATCTACAAGCAAATAAAGAAAAGATAAGCCTTAAAGCAACCAACAAGGATGATGTTTCCAGAAGCATGACAGATGTTCAAATATTTTATTTTGTAATATTCAATTTGATGTTAATCAAGTTATTTTATTTTGTAATATTCAATTTGATGTTAATCAAGTATTTAGAGGATTTTATTCTATTTTAGGATATAGAAACGTGGAGTCTAACCGATTTTGGTTAAGAGGAAATTGTATAAATATATACATTTGAGATATGAAAAAGGACTTTTCTCGCCTGTTTTAAGGAAAAAACTTTTTAATAGAAATTTCTATAGAAATACAAGAGATTCTCCTTCTCATTTATGTGAGTAGTGTGTTTTCTATGTGTTGCTAATTTCATTATCATTATACATTTGCTTCACTCTATGGTGTTTAAGAAATTAATGACTGCAATTTAGTAATACATCTACTGCATTTTTCTTATTAGACATATATTCAGGTATAGATTTTCCTCTATTTTTTTGTGAGTGGAACAAGACTTGTGTCTGTACATTTGTTCTTATTTTATATTTTAGACACACATTCCACATTTCTACTATTGAAAATAAAGTAAAATTTATCATAATCAGATACCTTGTTTTGTTTTTCAATTTTTTTTACTCTAATTCTTCTTTCCATCTCTTGATTATTGATAAAAGGCTCAAGGAAATGGATATTACCTCTGTGTTTCAAATTATAAGAGTATTGAAATTTCATTCTAAATTGAAGGTAGAAAAGGTAATTTAAAATCAAATATCATTATTTTCGATTCCTGACATTGTTCTTTGAGCCTAGAACTAATCTCAAGAACTACATTTTTTTGGCGTCATTGTCGGGGAACGAAAACACAAAGTTATTTTTCCCTGGGAGTCCGACAAAGATGGGTTTTGGTTATTGAATGTGAACAATAATCAAACATACGTTTAGGATCGTTTTTATTATCACTTGGAAACTCCATTATTGTAAATATGTCATGAGGGAAAAGGAATATCAGACTGAATCCAGATAAGAAGTAGATCACACCTGTCTTAGATCTTGAAAAATTGTTCAAACCTAAAGGTTATCTAAAAAAAACATTTGCGTTAGTAGGTAAGTTTTTTCAATCCAAATATTATCAAGTTAAGGTTAAGATATACATAAGAAATAAGTGTAGTTTATTTAAAAGAAACACCTCAAATTAATTCTTCTTCCACCGAGGATTCAACTAGTTCTTCAAAAGTTAAGTCAGAAAATCTAGAGATTGAGATACACAAGGTAATATTATACGATTTAAAAGCATCCAATTTTCAAAATAAACCTTTTTATTCTACTGGAGTTTATGACTATGAGATTAAGGAAGAATCCTCAGTGCCTAATGTTGTTTACGCTCGACCTATCCTTAATCCTCTCGAAGTAAGGGTTTCTATCCTTGAAAATCTAGAAGATTATCCTTTATCTTTGGGTTCCTCTCATATTATTTCTCCCATCTACTCCCCATGTCTATTTGAAAGAACAAGTACTCACTCTCAACTTTCTTTTGAAATTGATTATTCATCTATATCGAGAGATCCATCACCTTTTGATTATCTTTCAGGCCTTCTTTATTATCTCCCTAAAGCTATTAAAGACTTAGTACAACAATCACTTGAAATTTTTGACAATCTAGGATGCACGATGATGCAATTGAAATTAAATCTAATATGATGGCATCAGGAAAATTAAAAACTAAGGTTTAAATTGGAATTAGAGAGCCAAGGAAATTTAAAGAACAAGGGGGACCTTTAGGTTTAGTAAGGAGTGCACATGACGAGAAAATAGAGGAAATGGATAAGCTAATTAAAGCTTTGTAAAATAGGTTATCCAAGATAGAGATGGAGAAATCCAAACCTGACCCTTATGTTAGGAACCCAAATAAATTAAGGAGAAACATTAATACAAATCCTCAATTTCAACAAAGGCCCCTTAAGAGCGAGTATCAAAAAATTCAAGCTCCTTTCAAAACTGAAAATTTAATACAAGGAGATGAAGGACAATAATATGACTAATTAGATGAGGGAATGAATTTACTCAGTGATGACAATGGTGAACCTCATCTAACCCAAAAATATTATGAACTACCTTTAGGTTCGAGACAACTATTTGATGAGAAAAATATTAATAATTTTGATTAACCTACCTCTCAATTTAAAATTCTTGCTGATTCAATATTGGCTGAATTACATAATAAGTATGATTTGAGGCCAAGAGATAAAATTGCTGTTGTAAATCAACGAAAAAATGTTTTACTGTGAAATAAAGGAAATGAAGCTGTAGTCTTAAAACCAACAACCAAAACATCAACATTTCAAACGAAACAAGTTGAAGCAAAGACAACACAAACTAAAACATTAGAAAGTAAAGAAGTAGAAGTGCAGACTAAAGAACCAGAAAAATCAGTTAGCAATTTTAATCTGGAAAATGAATTGAATAAACTTAAAATTCCAGTACTATTGATAGAACTCGCTAAGAATCCATCATATAAGAAGAAAATTTCAAAAGTAATAAATCTTCCGGATTGAGAGAGTCAAACTGATGCTATTAATCTTCAAGATGATCATCCAACAATCATGTTTGGGCGTCACATTGAAAATGATAAAAATTACTTGGCTCCATTTTATATTACACTTATTGTACATGATCAATTACTACATAATTGTATGCTAGACTCAGGTGCTTCACACAATCTGATGCCAAAGGAAATAATGGATAAATTGGGCTTGCAAATTACCAGACCTTATCAAGACATCTATTATTTTGATTTTGAAAGTTAAGTGTTTGGGTATGATAAAGGAATTAGTTGTAAATTTGGCTCAAATCCCAGTCAAAAGTGTTCTTATGGATGTGGTAGTAGCTGATGTACCTGCAAAGTATGGCATGCTTTTATCAAGATCTTGGGGTGCTAAATTAAGAGGATTAGTACAATTAGATATGACATATGCCACGATTCCTATTTTTGGTGGGCACTTTACGAGACTGTATGGATAGACAAGACTAGATTATATAGTCAATGATCCACAAAATCCCAACAATTATCCAGTCTACGCTGCCGATCAAGACTTAGGAAATTGTATATTATTTTTTGATGATGAATTTAAAACTTGTACAGAGAATGAGAAAGTTAAAATTTCTGAGGAGAATGTAAATATTAGAGAAGGAATGTGGAAAATGTATTTCGATGGTGCCTCTTCATGGGAAGGAGCTGGATATGGAGTATTATTTGTGGCACCAAATGATGAGTATTACATTCCATTTTCTTATAGATTGCAATTTGATATTGATTATACAAATAATTTATGTGAATATGAAGCTTTGATTTTAGGATAAGAAGTTGCTAGAAAGCTTAAAATTCAACACTTAATTGTATATGGGGATGTCGAACTTATTGTGAAGCAAGTGAGACAAGAATATCGGGCTAAACATCCCATAATGAGATCCTATCGAAATTGCGCATGGGATTTACTTGAAAATTTCATCCTATCTTTTAATATTCATGCTATGCCAAGATTGCATAATCAATAGAATGACTCCTTAGCTAAGGAAACAAGTACTTTCATCCCACCCATTATTTTAAAATTGAAATATCACATCAAGATGAGACAAAAAATGTAACACACCCAACCCCTAAATATCCTTTTTAGGGGTGGGGCATCAAATTTTCTCTTTCCCTGGTTCAATTTCGGTCCCTTACTTAAGAAAAACCCTCTTAAAGAGCTTCCCTGAAACTTACATCTCTTATAGTGTGCTTGAACCAGCTAGTGGGGTCTTCCTTGTGACCTCATGCTGAAAACTGGGAGCTAAGATCCCGTGTTAGGAAAGGTTTCGACACTTTGAAAGTTCCCAGACTTCGAGAGTTCCAAAGGTGTTGTAAAATTCTCAGATCACCGAATAGGGGAGGGGATCAACGATTCACATCCTCCACTAAGATCTACAGTTAAAAAGGGGGCTTTGGTACAAGGTGTTGAACATAAATTTTTCCCAATCCTTGAAGTCTCGTAATCTCGCCACATGCCCCTAGCCCTTTGATGTTCGATGTTTACCAATTAGATATCGTCGTTAGGATTTTGGCCTTTGATGATCAACAATTCGTTGAATCATTATTTATCATACTACATTCAAACCTTCCGAACCCCCCAAAACTGTCTAGACTTTCGGAGTCCTGGAAATGTCACCAGCCTTGTTGGCTAGGTGGACATGATTCAACAGTTGACACATGGAAAGGGTCAAGAGGTGACACATGTCCTCAATAGGGGATGACACATGTCATACTCTAACATGCACAAGGGATGGGTGAATCGACCAAAACTAGGTGACACATGGCACACGTAGAATGGGTCCACATCACATGGGATGAGGTCAACGAGCCATGTAATCATAGACTGATAACTTCTCAGTCCTTTAATCTATTGGTCTGCAAGATCCCTTGCAGATCATAGATCATAGATCCTACCCCGACTCTCCCACAGACTCACATCCCACGAATTTCTAACAGTTAAACTGAGATAAGTCCAAGATCACATAGATATAACAGTTTATAGAAATCAAAGAGCATTTCTAATAACTTTTCAATTACTAAGAGACTGAAACATAAACACAAAAATTTCATCATCAAATCCAATATAATACACAAAGTATGAAAATACTTATTAGAACTGGAAAATGTGAAGCAACTACTGAAAGGGGTGCCTGTTTCCTCCCAACCATAGGCACAATCACTGCTGATGGATTTACCACTGGCCACCCCCGAGCTAGACCATGATGCTCAAAGAGAGATTATTTCTCTTTTCTCCACAATAGTCAGGGATGAAGGTTACTCTCCTTCTCCCACATGAACTTGGAAACTAGTTTTCTCTACTCCAAGCAAGGAGGTTTGAACGAGTACTTTCTCAATCACTCATCAACCTCGTTTATTAGCTTTTAGCAAAACCTTGCCCATGGATTCTTACATCCAGATCAAGATTACTGCTCATATTTTTCCTCTCAACTTTAGAATCGAAGTCTATTCATTTATCTTCTCGGGAGAGTGTTTTCTCTGTTCTACTATCTCGCAGCTTTGTTTTTGTCCCCAAATTACCTCATTTTTTTCCTTCCTTAGCAAGGTTGTGTGGGTCTGAATCCCAATTCGTGGTTAGGCATGGAAGCTTTACATATGGATACCCTACAAGGAGGTCTAAATGAGTACTTTCTCAGTCACTCATCAGCCTTGTTTATCAACTGTAGAGGAACCATTCCCATAGCTTCTCACATTCAGATCGAGCTTACTGCTTAGATATTTCCTCTCAACTTCAGAATTGAAGTCTGTTCACTGCTCTTCTTGGGATAGTGTTTTCTCTATTTTTCTATCTCGCAGCTCTGTCTCTATCCCCAAATTACCTCATTTCTTGCCTTCCTTAGCAAGGTTGCGTGGGTCTGAATCCCAATTCATGGTCAGGCCTAGAAGCCTTACATATGGGTACCTTGCCCCATCTCCTCATTAACTCTTGAGGATGGCCTTCCAACTACCGACCTGACTAGTAATTCGTTTCTGGGTCAAAGGATTGTTGAGAAAATTACTCCCAGTAAGTACTGGTCTGGTGAGGGTCATCTCAACCGATACTTGGTTTCCTTGCACCATATCTCTCATAGAATTCATAGTCTATCTTGGAAAACTTTCCCCCTTTCAACAGTTGTACAACACATATTCAAATTCAAATTCTATTAATAAAAGAAAATTCATACATTGACCCTTTTATACAAACGTTCATCAAATCAAACATTCACACATATTTATTCCGCCATAGTCTCTTGGCCAGTTATAGTTATATTTACGAACCGGGGGAAACAAGGGTATTACAATCCCCTCCCCCTTAAAGGAACATCGCCCTCAATGTTCTTTGCATGTAAAGAAGTAAACAAAAATGGATATGCCTGTCTCATGGCATTGTCCATTTCCCATGTAGCCTCATCTGGGCCAAAGTGTTTCCACTGCACCTTGACCTATGCAATGGTTCTATTCCCGAGTGGGGTTTCCTTCCTATCTATTATGCATTGAGGTTCTGGTAGGAACTCTCCCTCAGGTTGCACCTAAATCACAGACCAATCAATAATATGTTTAGAATCATGTGCATACTTCTTTAATAAAGAAACATGGAAACCATTATGTGCTTTCATTGTGGGAGGAAGTGCTATCCGATAGGCTACTAGTCCCACTCTATCCAAAACTTCAAAGGGTCGACAATATCGAGGTGCCATATTGGCAGAATATTCCATCCTCAAGGATCTTCTCTTGGGTCTAACCCGAAGATACACATGATCTCCTGTTTTGAACTCTCTAGGAGTCCTTTTCAGGTATGCATAGCTCTTTTGTCTATCCTGGGTTGTCTTCAGATTTTTCTTGATCTGAATCACTTGCTGTTCCATTTCCTTTAGAAAATATGGCCCGATTGTAACTCTATCTACTGGATTGTTCCAGCTGATTGGAATGTTGCATTGCCTTCCATAGAGGGATTCCAAAGGACTCATTTTTAATGACTCTTGATAGCCATTGTTGTAAGCAAATTCTACCAGTGGTAGGTAGTCCTCCCATTTATTGGATTGATGCATTACATGCAACCTCAACATGTATTCTAATACTTGGTTTACCCCCTCTGTTTCCACATCAGTCCGAGGATGATAGGCTGTACTAAAGAGAAATTTTGTTTCAAAACCAACAAATCGAGATTTCCAAAAGTTTGAAGTAAACTTTGTATATCTGTCGGATATAATTTCCTTAGGCATACCATGCAGCCTGAATATCACTTTCATGAAGATTTTGGCAATATCTATTTCCTTGTAGGTTGACTTGATAGGTATGAAGTGAGAAACTTTGCTCAGTTGTATCCATAACTACCATGATGGCATCTCTTTGTTTGGTTTATCTTGGTAATCCTATGATGAAATCCATGGATATGGTTTCCCATTTCCATTCGAGAATTGGTAGGGGTTGCAAAAAACCTGCTGGGTGTCGGTGCTCTACCTTGACTTACTGACATTCTAGACACTTATCCAAGTAATCAACTATGTCCTTTTTCAGTCCAGGCCAATAGAAAATCTTTCTAGTGGACGTGATCATTTTATGATAACCAGGATGACCATTATATGGTCTTTTGTGTAGTTCATCCATTATGAACCTCTTCAAGTCGTCACAATTTGGAATGTATAATCTACCCTTGTAATTAAACATGTCATCATCAAACATCTGATAACCTTCATACTTCATCCCTGTGGGCTCTTGCTTTAGGTATGATGTCACGGTCTGGAAAAATGCATCTGTCTCTTGTGCAGTTTTGAATCTCTCTTTGATGTCTGATTCATTGGCGCATACAGCTTCCAAGTGAACTACTTTCATACTTCTACTAAGGGCATTAGCTACCCTATTCTCCTTTCATTTGATATGTTTAATTTCAAAATCAAACTCACTAAGGAGAGCCATCCACCTAGCTTGTCTCACATTGAGTTTTGGTTGGTCAAACAAATACCTCAACCCACTATGGTTTGTCTTAAGTACAAACCTTCTACCTAAGAGGTAATGCTTCCACATTTTTAGAGCATGCACTATGGTAGACAATTCCATATCATGAGTCACATAATTGACTTCATGCTCTTTTAGTTTTCTGGATTTGTAGAAAATCACATGTCCTTGTATAAGGACTCCTTCGATCCCTTCCTTGCAGGCATCTGTACATACAAGGAATTCTTTGTTTGTATCATCAATATTTAGTATAGGTTCATTGGTTATAAGGTATTTCATCTCTTGAAATCTTTCCTCACATTCTGATGTCCAAATGAATTTAACCTCCTTTTTTTGAAGGGAGGTGATTGGGCAACCAATCTTGGAGAATCATTTTATGAATCTACTATAGTATCCTGCCAGGTCCATAAAGGATACGATATAAGATACATCCTTTGGGGTAGGCCAATCCATGATGGATTTAATATTGTCAGGGTCAAATGCCACTCCTTCCTTAGACATGGCCTAGGTAGTGGACTTTTTTTTGGAAAAAGTCACACTTACTGAGCTTAGCATAGAGTTGATGTTCTCTTAGTACCTGAAGTATTAGCTTGAGATGTTCTTCATGCTCTTCTCTATTCTTGGAATAGATTAGGATATCATCAATGAAAAACAATACAAACCTATCCAATAACTTTCTTAATACATTATTCATTAAGCACATAAAAGTGGCTGGTGCATTGGTAAGCCCAAATGGCACCACCACAAATTCATAGTGACCATATCTTGTCCTAAAGGTTGTCTTGTGGATGTCTTAATATTTGATTCATACATGATGGTATCTAGACCTCAAGTCAATCTTGGAGAATATTGTAGCACCCCTTAATTGGTCAAACAAGTCATCAATCCTTGGCAAGGGATACTTATTCTTGATTGTCATATTATTGAGATGTCTATAATATATGCACAGTCTGAGTGTGCCATCTTTATTTTTCACAAACAAGGCTGGTGCTCCCCATGGAGACACACTAGGTCGTATGTAGCCTTTGTCCCAAATCTCCTTCAGCTGGATTTTCAGCTCAACTAGCTATCGTGTACTCATTCTATAGGGTGTTCTAGATATTGTTACTGCTCCTGGTACATGTTCTATTGAAAAATCAATATCCCTTCTTGGAGGTAGACTTGGTACCTCTTCTGGGAATACATATTTATATTATCTTAATATGGGATGGTTCTCTAGGCCGAGTTTGTCATTCTTAGTAGATTTCAGTACTTGTATTACATACAAGGGACATCCCTTTCTGCGATACTTCTTCACTTGGAGGCATGATATTTGTCTCAATGAGACATGATTTTGAATCCCTTGTAGGGTTACCCTCCTTCCTTCTTCATTTTCACGCTCCAAAGTTTTACTGTAACAATCCAACTTGGTTTTGTGGGTATCCAACCAGTCCATGCCAATCAATAGGTCATAAGATCCTAGAGGAAGTATGTTTAGGTTTTCTTGGGTGGGCAACCCACTCATGACAAATTGGCATGCTGGTATGACCTATGTTACTTTTCTTTTGGTTCCAGTGGCTAGTGTATTGGCCACGATTAACATGTTTAACTTGTTTCAATTTAGATTTCTCAACAGTTTGAGGGGCAACATAACTCAAATTAGAACCAAGGTCATTTAAAATGGAAACATGATGGTTGGAAATAGTACCTTTCATCTCCACCACTGAAGCTTGGTGGTCAGCTTGTCTATTATCCAAGGATGCATAAATTTGTGGGAGGATCCTAGCCACATCATTGACTGTGGTATCCTCTTGGACATTGTAGACCCTCCCAAGGTTCTTTTTCCTATGCGTACAATCCCTCAGTAGATGTTCCTCTCCACAACTCCAACATTTCAAGGTTTCTCTCTTCGTGTTATCAGTCTTACTTGGAGTTTCTTTGAATGGTTTATTTCCACTCTGGGATGGAAAATTTTGATGATACACACTTCTGGTAAGAAGGCTCATCCTAGATCTCATAACATGGTTGTTAAATCTCGAGGATTTAAACCCCTTCTTCTTGAATCATGAATTGCCTTTCTTCTTCTAGTCTTCACAAGGTTCTGTCTTACTCTTGAATTTCTCATAGCGATACCTTGCTTTTTGAATAGTATCTTCTAAGGTCTCTAGCTCATCAAATTCAATTCTGTCCCGATAGGAATGAGGTAAGACACTAATGAATCATTGCATATTTACCTTTTCATCCTTTATGTAGGGCACATACCTCATCAACTTGAGAAATTTGTTGATATACTCATCTATGGTGAGTTGTCCCAACTTGAGTTCATATAATTTCTTGGTCTTTCCATCAAAGTACTTTTCTGACAGGTACTTCTTCTTGAAGTATTTGTCAAATTGTTTCCATGAAAATTCCTTCTCATGGAATCCTTTCACATTCCTAAGGTCTTCCCACCAAATGGAAGCTTTCCCATTCAGGTTGAAAATGGCTATTCGAGCCTTTAAGTTTTCAAAGTAGTCATGGACTTTGAAGTACTTCTTCAAGCCATGTATCCAAAATTTTGCTTCTTCCCCCTTCTTAATCTCTCCATTGAAGGTGGGTGGTTTGGATTTCTTGAATTCTTCAGGGTCATGACTCTTGGAATGTTTCCTCTTCTTTCCTCTTGTCTGAGAATGGGAACTAGTTTTACCACTAGAAGATTCCTTGGAGTTGTTAGTGTCCTCACCAGATGAATCTTCCATTGAATGTCGCTTGGCTCCATGTTGAGCCTTCTCTGAGGTGCTCCTCTTGGTGTGGCCACTTTCAGGACCATGATTCTGTATCTCAGGTGGAATTGGAGTTTTCTTAGTATGATGCCAGCCCACATGACTAGAAATTGGACCATGTTATCGTTTCCTTTGTATATCTGATAGACTTTGTAGTAGGAATGCATTAATTTCTGTCTGCTTTTCCTGCTCCTTGATCAACCTTTCATTTTCATCCTTATAACTCTTTAATTTCTCCATGAGGATTCTTACAGTTTCAACCAAATTTGGAGGGGTTTCCACCACCCTCCTTTCATCAGATTATTCCTCTCTATTGTGGGAGATCTCCCCCAACTCATGATGTGTCACCATCCTTTATGTTGTAGTTCTCCTATTGTTCATTGACTGCTTGAGTGAAGATAAATTTTTTTATATTAGTTACTAATATACCAAGTCATGAACAACACATATCATTTCAAGGTGAAGTCAGTTCTTTATTTGGAAACATTAGCCACCTATAGTGCAGGCTTCCAAAACATCTATCAATAGTAGAAGGGGTAAGGTAGGGTGTTACCCCATAATTTCTCTAATGATATTTTTATGCAACTTGTTCATGAGCCCAAGAAGGGAAAGTGCCGTTTCCATGCTCTGATACCAATTTGTAACACAACCAACCCATAAATAGATTTTCTAGGGGCGGAGCATCGAATTTTTGATTTCCATGGTTCAAATTCATTCCCCAAAACTTACATCTCTTACTGTGCACTTGAACCAACTAGTGGGGTCTTCCTCGTGATCTCAGGATGAAAACCAGGAGCTAAGAGCCTGTGTTAGAAAAGGTTTCAACACTTTGAAATTTTTCGGACTTCGGGAGTTCCAAAGGTGTTGTAAAATTATCATATTTACGAACGACAGAGGGAATCAATGGATCACATCCTACGCCAAGATCCACGGTTAAAAAGGGGGCTTTGGTACTTGGCGTTGAACATACATTTTCCCAATCCCCGAAGTCCCGTAATCTCGCCACGTGCCCCTGGCCCTTCGACGCTCGGTGTTTGGTGATCGACTATTTTCATTAGGATTTCGACCTTCAATGATCGACGATTCTCATTGAATAATTCTTTATCATACCATGTTCGAATATTTTGAACCCCCAAAACTGTCTAGAATTCTGGAGTCCCAGACACATCACCCGCCCTATTGGCCAAGCAGACATGATTCAACAGTTGACACGTGGCAAGGGTCGAGCGGTGACATGTGTCCTCAATAGGGGGTGACACGTGTCATGCTCTAATAGGCACAAGGGATGGGTGAATTGACCAAAATTGGGTGACATGTTGAATGGATCCACGCCACCTGGGATGACATCAGTGAGCCACATCATCATAGACTGATAACTACTTAGTCCTTTAATCTAATGGTCTACAAGATCCCATGCAGATCATAGATCTACAACTCTCATTACTTCACGACTTCATATTTGAAGCTTACCGAACTCTCTCGACACAAATTCCCTAAAGAGCTAAGTCTCCAGACTATGGGATCTTGCACCATGTGTCCTTATCGACCAACGCTCGAGATCCACTTCGGCACTCGTGACTTTGGCGAGTTCATACTTCCTAAATTTTTTTCTAGTTTCCTCTGGAGTACGAAATCACTGGACTATGGGATCGCTTGCCACGCACCTCCTCATCCAACGGTCTTAGTTCAACAATCAACACTTGACAGGGAATGAGTAGGGGTCATTCATTGCTCGACGATGCATTCCTAGTTAGTTGGGTAGTCAAAGGTGGGTCCCTTAGATCGATGGCTTAGAAGGACCCTGAAGGATCCAAGGATCAACTATCCACATTACCTCGATAGTTCGACATTCGAGAGTTCGTTGAGTGTGTCTCCCATATTTCCCTCCGAACCATGCCGAACCTGTCGTCACATGTACCTAGCGTCTATGGATAGGATTTACTTTGGCTCGTAGAGCTTCGGGGAAAAATCACACGTTCCTATATCTCCAAATACCCGGACTCCTAGATAATCATTCATCTATGGACACGTGTCCCTCCCATTTCAACAATCCATATTAACTCCACGACTCCAAAATTTGGGAGTTTCGACACTAGACCATTCCAAATCTCCCGAAGTAAGACTTCGTCGAAGCACTTAACGCTTCCCCTCCTATGTTTGATTTAATGATTGAGAGCGATCCATACTGGATCCCCAGATCAATGGTCCTCATCAATTCACGACTTCGTCCTTCGACTATTTTTGAGGATTGTGAAGTCACAAGTCCCGAAGTCCTGAAGCTGAAAGAGTTAGCCCCTTTTGGACTAGCGCAGGGTTCCCAGGCCCTGGTCACATGGATACTTTGGAAGTTCTAGGAAATGAGTGCTACTCCTTTAACAATAATTGGGATAAGGACCCGGGAACGAGCCCTCGGTCAGATGGATGATTAGCCTAAAGGGAAACACCCATTTCTGTTAAGGTAAACTTCAAGGAATTTGTAGGAATTAGACAATTCAGTCGATCCTACCCTGACTCTCCTGTGGACTCACATCCCATGAATTTCTAACAATTAAACCGAGATAAGTCCAAGATCACATAGATATAACAGTTTACAGAAATCGAAGAGAATTTATAATAACTTTTGAATTACTGAGAGACTGAATCATAAACATAGACATTTCATCATCACATCCAATATAATACATAGAGTGTGAAAATACTTATTATAACTGGAAAATTTGAAGCAACTACTAAAAGGGGTGCATGTTTCCTCCCAACCATAGGCCAAGTCACTCATGATGAATTTACCATTGGCCACCCCCAAGCTAGACCATGATGCTCTGAGAGAGATTCTTTCTCTTTGCTTCACAAAAATTAGGGACGAATGTTACTCTCCTTCTCCCATAGGAACTTGGAAACTGGTTTTCTCTACTCCAAGAAAGGAGGTCTACATGAGTACTTTCTCAGTCACTCGTCAACCTCGTCTATCATCTTGTAGCGAAACCCTGCTCATGGATTCTTACAGCTAGATCGAGATTACTTCTCAGCTTTTTCCTCTCAACTTCATAATCAAAGTCTTTTCACTTCTCTTCTCGGGAGAGTGTTTTCTCTATTATGGTATCTTGTAGCTCTGTCTCTATCCCTGAATTACCTCATTTCTTTCCTTACTTAGCAAGGTTTCCTGGGTCCGAAACCCAATTCATGGTTAGGCCTGGAAGCCTTATAGATGGGTACCCTGCCCCATCTCCTCATTAACTCTTGAGGATGGCCTTCCAACTACCAACGTAACTGGTAATTCTTTTATGGGCCAGAGTACTATTGAGAAATTACTCCCAGTAAGTATTGGTCTGGTGAGGGTCATATCAACCATACTTGGTTTCCTTGCACCATCTTTCTCATAGCATTCATGGTCTATCTTGGAAAAATTTCCCCCTTTCGGCAGTTGTGCAACACATATTCAAATTAAAATTCTATTAATAACATAAAATTCATACATTGACCCTTTTATACAAAGTTTCATCAAATCAAACATTCACACATATTTAGTCCTCCATAGTCTCTTGGACAATTATAGTTGTATTTATAAATTGGGGGAAACAAGGGTATTACACAAAACTTCATTACCAGATAATGTTCATTACTCACAAATATTTGAGGATGACGAATAGATAAATAATTTCATCGAAATGGTTGATGAATTTTCAGAAAATCACATTGATCAAGAAAATCAAAATGATCCAGCTTGGATTATGCAAGAAGAAGAATGTGAAGAAAAAACGAAGAACAAAATTGCAAATCATAAAATGCTTTTGTTGAAAAATAATCAGATTCCAAAAGGACTCATTCCTTTAGAAAGACTCTTCGATCAAAATGATATCCCTTTGAAATCTATTTTGCAAACTCAATCAAAAGAGGTTGAATATTTCAATATTGGTTCTAAATAAAGTCCAAAATTTGTAAAGTTATCTAAATATCTTCCCATTGAACAGAAGCAAAAAAATACAGAACTGCTCAAGGAATATAAATATGTTTTCACGTGGTCCTACGAAGATCTAAAATCCTATGATACTTCTATTATAGAGCATAAGATTCCTTTAATACCAGGTGTCAAACACTTCAAACAAAAGATTATACAAAATAATCCTATTCTTTTTCCTGTAATAGAAAGAGAGGTGAAGAAACTTCTTGATGCAAAAATTATTTTTCCTCTTAGATACTTTCAATGGGTAGCTAATCTGGTTCTAGTTAGAAAGCTGAGAGATAAGATTATGTGTGGATTTCAGAAACCTAAATCGATCTTCATTAAAATATAATTACCCTCTTCTGAAAATGGATCATATTTTTGAAAAGGTAGTAGGGGAAAACACAATTTCTATGATTGATGGTTTCTAGGGATATAATCAAATAGTTGTCCATGAGGACGATAAAGAAAAAATTGCATTTACTACTCCATGGGGAACTTTTATGTAGGATAAAATGCCATTTGGTTTGATGAATGGAGGTGCAACTTTTCAAAGAGCCACGGACTTAGCTTTTATTGGTGAAAGAGATAAATTTGTCATTATTTATTTATATGATCTGACAGTTTTTTCCAATTCTAATGAAGAAGATTTAAAACACCTCAGACAAACTTTTGATTAATGCAAAAAATACGGACTGTCTCTAAATCCCAAGAAATCTCATTTTTCTATGCAAGAAGGGAAGTTGTTAGGTCATATTGTATCAAAATATGGGATTGAAATTAATCCACAAATATTGATGTCATTGATAGGATTAATTTACCCAGAAATAAAAAAGAGATTCAATCATTCTTAGGAAGAATCATTTTCTTGAGAAGATTCATTTCAAATTTTGTTGAAATTATTAAATTGATCACAGATATGATGAAGAAATACAACGAGGTGAAATGGAAAAAAAGAATCTAAGGTATATTTTCAACGAGTTAAAAAAGGCCATAGGAGAAGCACCAGTTTTGTTAAGTCTAGATTATTCCAAGGAATTTTTAGTCTTTTCTTTTTCATCCAAACATACAATTGTAGCAGTGCTTTTATAGAAAAATAATGATGGATTTGAACAACCTATTGCCTATTTTAGTAAAAGCCTCAGAGACGCAGAATTGAAATACGATGTTTTAGAAAAAAAGGCTTATGGCATGGTTAAAACACTTAAAGCTTTTAGGACATATGTATTACATTCCCAATTGATAACATATGTACCCACCAGTATTGTCAAATAAATCTTAATGCAACTTGATAGTGATGGCAGAAGAGGCAAGTGGTTGATAAAAATTCAAGAATATGATATGGAGAACAATCTAACCAAATTAGTAAAAGGACAAGGTTTAGCAAAACTCCTTGCTGAATCCAATCTTAAAGCTCTTGGGATTAATCACATTGATTTAGAAAATCCTTTATCAGATATTGAAGAAATTGATGATCAAGTACCAACAACTCAAATAGATGACACATTCTCTGCCTCCCCTTAGTATAAAAATATAGTGTAATACCTTCTCACTCTTCAATTCCCCACTAATATCACCCCAACAAAAGCAAGAACATTAACATTACAAGCAAATAAATATTGCATTAGTGATGACAAGCTATATTGGAAAGATCCTTTATGTTTCTTATTAATTTTCCTAACAGAGTTTGAAACAAAAGGCGTTATTAAAGAATTTCAAAAAGGAATATGTGGAGGACACCATTCTTGGAGAGAAATAGCCTACAAAATCCTAAGGACAGACTATTATTGGCCAAAATTGTCCACTGATTTAAATGCAAGGGTTATAGCTTGTAGACAATGCCAACTCTTTGCTGGAAAGCAAAATCTTCCTGTCTTACCTTTAGTCCCTATCAAAGTTGAATCTCCTTTCCAACAAAGGGGATTATATTTCATTGGAGAGATTCACCCTCAATCCAGTGCCCAACACAAATGGATCATAACCGCCACTGATTATTTTTCTAAGTGGGTAGAAGCTATTCCAGCCAAGAATGCTACAAACTCAATGGTAATAAAGTTCTTGGAGGAAAATAGTTTAGCAATATTTGGTTGTCGAAAAAAAATAGTTACAGACAATGCATAAGCTTTTAAATATGTTCCTATGATAAAATTTTGTCAGAAATATAATATTATTTGGGTCATTCTACAACTTATTATCCTAAAGGGAATGGACTAGCATAATATTCTAAATTTTTTTTGATGAGAATAATTAAGAAAGTTCTGACCAAAAAAAAAAAGTATTGGTATATACATTTAAAATATGCTCTATGGGTGAACATGATCAACACCAAGAAATCAATAGGTATGTCACCTTTTTAGTTGGTTTATGGAAAACATGTTATTTTACCTATTAATCTTGCTCTTCCTGTGATGAAATTATGGCAGGATGTTGATGAAGAGCCAAATGATCTGATAAGAAGAATCCATCAAATAATTGAGGTTAAGCAGATCAAGGAAGAAGTAAATGAAAAACTTCAAAAATATCAAGACAAAATGAAGGTTGTCTTTGATAAGAAAGCCAAAGATAGGGAATTCCTTCTTGGAGATCTAGTTCTAAATTGGGGAGCTAGAAGAGAGGACGTTGGAAAACATGGAAAATTTGATCATCTTTGGTTCGGTCCTTATAATATTGCAGCGGTAGAAGGGAGAAATTCCTTCTCTCTTCAAATTCTAAGTGGAGAGATTCTCAAAGTGCCTATCAATGGGCCTTATTTGAAATATTTCATTCAGTAGTTTAGTTTTCAATTTTAATTTTGTTTTCCATTGTAAATATCGGTGTTGATTGGATTGACGTTGGAAATTTACTTTCAAGTTTTGATCATAACTGAATTAAGAACTCATTATATGAATCTCGATTCAATTAAGGTTTTGAGTAAATTATCTATTATTAAATTGAGTTTTCAAAATTTAATTTTTTTAGCTATTATTTGATGATAAGAGTTGATTTGATTTTCCATTAAAAAATAATAGATAGATGTAGATAAAATGATTTTGAATTTTTTCTATTCAGTAGTTAGCTATTCAAATAATTTTTTTAATTTAAGAGTAAATAAAGAAATAAAAAATCATTTTCTCTTACCTTTATTTCTGATCTCTATATAATCACTAAAATTTATCATTAAACAAACTTTTACATGCTATTGTCACAAGTATGGTGAAAATTATGTTTCAATTCTTAGTCTTTGATGAAAGAGTATATTTAGGGTAATTTCTTTGAAACCTTGTTCTTTGATATTAAAAGATAAATCATCATCATCTCAAGAAAATAAAAATACAAAATCATCTATTTGTTCATAGGAAAAAAGTATAGTTAATTTTGAGGGTTATTAATCTCAGGGTAATCTAGACGTGTAGTCAGTTTTACATCATTATTTATTTTTTATAGTCATCATCCCATAGTGTTTTAAAACACACTGATTTCCCCCATCTAAATAAAA
>ML790389.1:215106-236759 GCA_009831015.1 Picea engelmannii | reverse complement strand
ACATTGAAAATGATAAAAATTACTTGGCTCCATTTTATATTACACTTATTGTACATGATCAATTACTACATAATTGTATGCTAGACTCAGGTGCTTCACACAATCTGATGCCAAAGGAAATAATGGATAAATTGGGCTTGCAAATTACCAGACCTTATCAAGACATCTATTATTTTGATTTTGAAAGTTAAGTGTTTGGGTATGATAAAGGAATTAGTTGTAAATTTGGCTCAAATCCCAGTCAAAAGTGTTCTTATGGATGTGGTAGTAGCTGATGTACCTGCAAAGTATGGCATGCTTTTATCAAGATCTTGGGGTGCTAAATTAAGAGGATTAGTACAATTAGATATGACATATGCCACGATTCCTATTTTTGGTGGGCACTTTACGAGACTGTATGGATAGACAAGACTAGATTATATAGTCAATGATCCACAAAATCCCAACAATTATCCAGTCTACGCTGCCGATCAAGACTTAGGAAATTGTATATTATTTTTTGATGATGAATTTAAAACTTGTACAGAGAATGAGAAAGTTAAAATTTCTGAGGAGAATGTAAATATTAGAGAAGGAATGTGGAAAATGTATTTCGATGGTGCCTCTTCATGGGAAGGAGCTGGATATGGAGTATTATTTGTGGCACCAAATGATGAGTATTACATTCCATTTTCTTATAGATTGCAATTTGATATTGATTATACAAATAATTTATGTGAATATGAAGCTTTGATTTTAGGATAAGAAGTTGCTAGAAAGCTTAAAATTCAACACTTAATTGTATATGGGGATGTCGAACTTATTGTGAAGCAAGTGAGACAAGAATATCGGGCTAAACATCCCATAATGAGATCCTATCGAAATTGCGCATGGGATTTACTTGAAAATTTCATCCTATCTTTTAATATTCATGCTATGCCAAGATTGCATAATCAATAGAATGACTCCTTAGCTAAGGAAACAAGTACTTTCATCCCACCCATTATTTTAAAATTGAAATATCACATCAAGATGAGACAAAAAATGTAACACACCCAACCCCTAAATATCCTTTTTAGGGGTGGGGCATCAAATTTTCTCTTTCCCTGGTTCAATTTCGGTCCCTTACTTAAGAAAAACCCTCTTAAAGAGCTTCCCTGAAACTTACATCTCTTATAGTGTGCTTGAACCAGCTAGTGGGGTCTTCCTTGTGACCTCATGCTGAAAACTGGGAGCTAAGATCCCGTGTTAGGAAAGGTTTCGACACTTTGAAAGTTCCCAGACTTCGAGAGTTCCAAAGGTGTTGTAAAATTCTCAGATCACCGAATAGGGGAGGGGATCAACGATTCACATCCTCCACTAAGATCTACAGTTAAAAAGGGGGCTTTGGTACAAGGTGTTGAACATAAATTTTTCCCAATCCTTGAAGTCTCGTAATCTCGCCACATGCCCCTAGCCCTTTGATGTTCGATGTTTACCAATTAGATATCGTCGTTAGGATTTTGGCCTTTGATGATCAACAATTCGTTGAATCATTATTTATCATACTACATTCAAACCTTCCGAACCCCCCAAAACTGTCTAGACTTTCGGAGTCCTGGAAATGTCACCAGCCTTGTTGGCTAGGTGGACATGATTCAACAGTTGACACATGGAAAGGGTCAAGAGGTGACACATGTCCTCAATAGGGGATGACACATGTCATACTCTAACATGCACAAGGGATGGGTGAATCGACCAAAACTAGGTGACACATGGCACACGTAGAATGGGTCCACATCACATGGGATGAGGTCAACGAGCCATGTAATCATAGACTGATAACTTCTCAGTCCTTTAATCTATTGGTCTGCAAGATCCCTTGCAGATCATAGATCATAGATCCTACCCCGACTCTCCCACAGACTCACATCCCACGAATTTCTAACAGTTAAACTGAGATAAGTCCAAGATCACATAGATATAACAGTTTATAGAAATCAAAGAGCATTTCTAATAACTTTTCAATTACTAAGAGACTGAAACATAAACACAAAAATTTCATCATCAAATCCAATATAATACACAAAGTATGAAAATACTTATTAGAACTGGAAAATGTGAAGCAACTACTGAAAGGGGTGCCTGTTTCCTCCCAACCATAGGCACAATCACTGCTGATGGATTTACCACTGGCCACCCCCGAGCTAGACCATGATGCTCAAAGAGAGATTATTTCTCTTTTCTCCACAATAGTCAGGGATGAAGGTTACTCTCCTTCTCCCACATGAACTTGGAAACTAGTTTTCTCTACTCCAAGCAAGGAGGTTTGAACGAGTACTTTCTCAATCACTCATCAACCTCGTTTATTAGCTTTTAGCAAAACCTTGCCCATGGATTCTTACATCCAGATCAAGATTACTGCTCATATTTTTCCTCTCAACTTTAGAATCGAAGTCTATTCATTTATCTTCTCGGGAGAGTGTTTTCTCTGTTCTACTATCTCGCAGCTTTGTTTTTGTCCCCAAATTACCTCATTTTTTTCCTTCCTTAGCAAGGTTGTGTGGGTCTGAATCCCAATTCGTGGTTAGGCATGGAAGCTTTACATATGGATACCCTACAAGGAGGTCTAAATGAGTACTTTCTCAGTCACTCATCAGCCTTGTTTATCAACTGTAGAGGAACCATTCCCATAGCTTCTCACATTCAGATCGAGCTTACTGCTTAGATATTTCCTCTCAACTTCAGAATTGAAGTCTGTTCACTGCTCTTCTTGGGATAGTGTTTTCTCTATTTTTCTATCTCGCAGCTCTGTCTCTATCCCCAAATTACCTCATTTCTTGCCTTCCTTAGCAAGGTTGCGTGGGTCTGAATCCCAATTCATGGTCAGGCCTAGAAGCCTTACATATGGGTACCTTGCCCCATCTCCTCATTAACTCTTGAGGATGGCCTTCCAACTACCGACCTGACTAGTAATTCGTTTCTGGGTCAAAGGATTGTTGAGAAAATTACTCCCAGTAAGTACTGGTCTGGTGAGGGTCATCTCAACCGATACTTGGTTTCCTTGCACCATATCTCTCATAGAATTCATAGTCTATCTTGGAAAACTTTCCCCCTTTCAACAGTTGTACAACACATATTCAAATTCAAATTCTATTAATAAAAGAAAATTCATACATTGACCCTTTTATACAAACGTTCATCAAATCAAACATTCACACATATTTATTCCGCCATAGTCTCTTGGCCAGTTATAGTTATATTTACGAACCGGGGGAAACAAGGGTATTACAATCCCCTCCCCCTTAAAGGAACATCGCCCTCAATGTTCTTTGCATGTAAAGAAGTAAACAAAAATGGATATGCCTGTCTCATGGCATTGTCCATTTCCCATGTAGCCTCATCTGGGCCAAAGTGTTTCCACTGCACCTTGACCTATGCAATGGTTCTATTCCCGAGTGGGGTTTCCTTCCTATCTATTATGCATTGAGGTTCTGGTAGGAACTCTCCCTCAGGTTGCACCTAAATCACAGACCAATCAATAATATGTTTAGAATCATGTGCATACTTCTTTAATAAAGAAACATGGAAACCATTATGTGCTTTCATTGTGGGAGGAAGTGCTATCCGATAGGCTACTAGTCCCACTCTATCCAAAACTTCAAAGGGTCGACAATATCGAGGTGCCATATTGGCAGAATATTCCATCCTCAAGGATCTTCTCTTGGGTCTAACCCGAAGATACACATGATCTCCTGTTTTGAACTCTCTAGGAGTCCTTTTCAGGTATGCATAGCTCTTTTGTCTATCCTGGGTTGTCTTCAGATTTTTCTTGATCTGAATCACTTGCTGTTCCATTTCCTTTAGAAAATATGGCCCGATTGTAACTCTATCTACTGGATTGTTCCAGCTGATTGGAATGTTGCATTGCCTTCCATAGAGGGATTCCAAAGGACTCATTTTTAATGACTCTTGATAGCCATTGTTGTAAGCAAATTCTACCAGTGGTAGGTAGTCCTCCCATTTATTGGATTGATGCATTACATGCAACCTCAACATGTATTCTAATACTTGGTTTACCCCCTCTGTTTCCACATCAGTCCGAGGATGATAGGCTGTACTAAAGAGAAATTTTGTTTCAAAACCAACAAATCGAGATTTCCAAAAGTTTGAAGTAAACTTTGTATATCTGTCGGATATAATTTCCTTAGGCATACCATGCAGCCTGAATATCACTTTCATGAAGATTTTGGCAATATCTATTTCCTTGTAGGTTGACTTGATAGGTATGAAGTGAGAAACTTTGCTCAGTTGTATCCATAACTACCATGATGGCATCTCTTTGTTTGGTTTATCTTGGTAATCCTATGATGAAATCCATGGATATGGTTTCCCATTTCCATTCGAGAATTGGTAGGGGTTGCAAAAAACCTGCTGGGTGTCGGTGCTCTACCTTGACTTACTGACATTCTAGACACTTATCCAAGTAATCAACTATGTCCTTTTTCAGTCCAGGCCAATAGAAAATCTTTCTAGTGGACGTGATCATTTTATGATAACCAGGATGACCATTATATGGTCTTTTGTGTAGTTCATCCATTATGAACCTCTTCAAGTCGTCACAATTTGGAATGTATAATCTACCCTTGTAATTAAACATGTCATCATCAAACATCTGATAACCTTCATACTTCATCCCTGTGGGCTCTTGCTTTAGGTATGATGTCACGGTCTGGAAAAATGCATCTGTCTCTTGTGCAGTTTTGAATCTCTCTTTGATGTCTGATTCATTGGCGCATACAGCTTCCAAGTGAACTACTTTCATACTTCTACTAAGGGCATTAGCTACCCTATTCTCCTTTCATTTGATATGTTTAATTTCAAAATCAAACTCACTAAGGAGAGCCATCCACCTAGCTTGTCTCACATTGAGTTTTGGTTGGTCAAACAAATACCTCAACCCACTATGGTTTGTCTTAAGTACAAACCTTCTACCTAAGAGGTAATGCTTCCACATTTTTAGAGCATGCACTATGGTAGACAATTCCATATCATGAGTCACATAATTGACTTCATGCTCTTTTAGTTTTCTGGATTTGTAGAAAATCACATGTCCTTGTATAAGGACTCCTTCGATCCCTTCCTTGCAGGCATCTGTACATACAAGGAATTCTTTGTTTGTATCATCAATATTTAGTATAGGTTCATTGGTTATAAGGTATTTCATCTCTTGAAATCTTTCCTCACATTCTGATGTCCAAATGAATTTAACCTCCTTTTTTTGAAGGGAGGTGATTGGGCAACCAATCTTGGAGAATCATTTTATGAATCTACTATAGTATCCTGCCAGGTCCATAAAGGATACGATATAAGATACATCCTTTGGGGTAGGCCAATCCATGATGGATTTAATATTGTCAGGGTCAAATGCCACTCCTTCCTTAGACATGGCCTAGGTAGTGGACTTTTTTTTGGAAAAAGTCACACTTACTGAGCTTAGCATAGAGTTGATGTTCTCTTAGTACCTGAAGTATTAGCTTGAGATGTTCTTCATGCTCTTCTCTATTCTTGGAATAGATTAGGATATCATCAATGAAAAACAATACAAACCTATCCAATAACTTTCTTAATACATTATTCATTAAGCACATAAAAGTGGCTGGTGCATTGGTAAGCCCAAATGGCACCACCACAAATTCATAGTGACCATATCTTGTCCTAAAGGTTGTCTTGTGGATGTCTTAATATTTGATTCATACATGATGGTATCTAGACCTCAAGTCAATCTTGGAGAATATTGTAGCACCCCTTAATTGGTCAAACAAGTCATCAATCCTTGGCAAGGGATACTTATTCTTGATTGTCATATTATTGAGATGTCTATAATATATGCACAGTCTGAGTGTGCCATCTTTATTTTTCACAAACAAGGCTGGTGCTCCCCATGGAGACACACTAGGTCGTATGTAGCCTTTGTCCCAAATCTCCTTCAGCTGGATTTTCAGCTCAACTAGCTATCGTGTACTCATTCTATAGGGTGTTCTAGATATTGTTACTGCTCCTGGTACATGTTCTATTGAAAAATCAATATCCCTTCTTGGAGGTAGACTTGGTACCTCTTCTGGGAATACATATTTATATTATCTTAATATGGGATGGTTCTCTAGGCCGAGTTTGTCATTCTTAGTAGATTTCAGTACTTGTATTACATACAAGGGACATCCCTTTCTGCGATACTTCTTCACTTGGAGGCATGATATTTGTCTCAATGAGACATGATTTTGAATCCCTTGTAGGGTTACCCTCCTTCCTTCTTCATTTTCACGCTCCAAAGTTTTACTGTAACAATCCAACTTGGTTTTGTGGGTATCCAACCAGTCCATGCCAATCAATAGGTCATAAGATCCTAGAGGAAGTATGTTTAGGTTTTCTTGGGTGGGCAACCCACTCATGACAAATTGGCATGCTGGTATGACCTATGTTACTTTTCTTTTGGTTCCAGTGGCTAGTGTATTGGCCACGATTAACATGTTTAACTTGTTTCAATTTAGATTTCTCAACAGTTTGAGGGGCAACATAACTCAAATTAGAACCAAGGTCATTTAAAATGGAAACATGATGGTTGGAAATAGTACCTTTCATCTCCACCACTGAAGCTTGGTGGTCAGCTTGTCTATTATCCAAGGATGCATAAATTTGTGGGAGGATCCTAGCCACATCATTGACTGTGGTATCCTCTTGGACATTGTAGACCCTCCCAAGGTTCTTTTTCCTATGCGTACAATCCCTCAGTAGATGTTCCTCTCCACAACTCCAACATTTCAAGGTTTCTCTCTTCGTGTTATCAGTCTTACTTGGAGTTTCTTTGAATGGTTTATTTCCACTCTGGGATGGAAAATTTTGATGATACACACTTCTGGTAAGAAGGCTCATCCTAGATCTCATAACATGGTTGTTAAATCTCGAGGATTTAAACCCCTTCTTCTTGAATCATGAATTGCCTTTCTTCTTCTAGTCTTCACAAGGTTCTGTCTTACTCTTGAATTTCTCATAGCGATACCTTGCTTTTTGAATAGTATCTTCTAAGGTCTCTAGCTCATCAAATTCAATTCTGTCCCGATAGGAATGAGGTAAGACACTAATGAATCATTGCATATTTACCTTTTCATCCTTTATGTAGGGCACATACCTCATCAACTTGAGAAATTTGTTGATATACTCATCTATGGTGAGTTGTCCCAACTTGAGTTCATATAATTTCTTGGTCTTTCCATCAAAGTACTTTTCTGACAGGTACTTCTTCTTGAAGTATTTGTCAAATTGTTTCCATGAAAATTCCTTCTCATGGAATCCTTTCACATTCCTAAGGTCTTCCCACCAAATGGAAGCTTTCCCATTCAGGTTGAAAATGGCTATTCGAGCCTTTAAGTTTTCAAAGTAGTCATGGACTTTGAAGTACTTCTTCAAGCCATGTATCCAAAATTTTGCTTCTTCCCCCTTCTTAATCTCTCCATTGAAGGTGGGTGGTTTGGATTTCTTGAATTCTTCAGGGTCATGACTCTTGGAATGTTTCCTCTTCTTTCCTCTTGTCTGAGAATGGGAACTAGTTTTACCACTAGAAGATTCCTTGGAGTTGTTAGTGTCCTCACCAGATGAATCTTCCATTGAATGTCGCTTGGCTCCATGTTGAGCCTTCTCTGAGGTGCTCCTCTTGGTGTGGCCACTTTCAGGACCATGATTCTGTATCTCAGGTGGAATTGGAGTTTTCTTAGTATGATGCCAGCCCACATGACTAGAAATTGGACCATGTTATCGTTTCCTTTGTATATCTGATAGACTTTGTAGTAGGAATGCATTAATTTCTGTCTGCTTTTCCTGCTCCTTGATCAACCTTTCATTTTCATCCTTATAACTCTTTAATTTCTCCATGAGGATTCTTACAGTTTCAACCAAATTTGGAGGGGTTTCCACCACCCTCCTTTCATCAGATTATTCCTCTCTATTGTGGGAGATCTCCCCCAACTCATGATGTGTCACCATCCTTTATGTTGTAGTTCTCCTATTGTTCATTGACTGCTTGAGTGAAGATAAATTTTTTTATATTAGTTACTAATATACCAAGTCATGAACAACACATATCATTTCAAGGTGAAGTCAGTTCTTTATTTGGAAACATTAGCCACCTATAGTGCAGGCTTCCAAAACATCTATCAATAGTAGAAGGGGTAAGGTAGGGTGTTACCCCATAATTTCTCTAATGATATTTTTATGCAACTTGTTCATGAGCCCAAGAAGGGAAAGTGCCGTTTCCATGCTCTGATACCAATTTGTAACACAACCAACCCATAAATAGATTTTCTAGGGGCGGAGCATCGAATTTTTGATTTCCATGGTTCAAATTCATTCCCCAAAACTTACATCTCTTACTGTGCACTTGAACCAACTAGTGGGGTCTTCCTCGTGATCTCAGGATGAAAACCAGGAGCTAAGAGCCTGTGTTAGAAAAGGTTTCAACACTTTGAAATTTTTCGGACTTCGGGAGTTCCAAAGGTGTTGTAAAATTATCATATTTACGAACGACAGAGGGAATCAATGGATCACATCCTACGCCAAGATCCACGGTTAAAAAGGGGGCTTTGGTACTTGGCGTTGAACATACATTTTCCCAATCCCCGAAGTCCCGTAATCTCGCCACGTGCCCCTGGCCCTTCGACGCTCGGTGTTTGGTGATCGACTATTTTCATTAGGATTTCGACCTTCAATGATCGACGATTCTCATTGAATAATTCTTTATCATACCATGTTCGAATATTTTGAACCCCCAAAACTGTCTAGAATTCTGGAGTCCCAGACACATCACCCGCCCTATTGGCCAAGCAGACATGATTCAACAGTTGACACGTGGCAAGGGTCGAGCGGTGACATGTGTCCTCAATAGGGGGTGACACGTGTCATGCTCTAATAGGCACAAGGGATGGGTGAATTGACCAAAATTGGGTGACATGTTGAATGGATCCACGCCACCTGGGATGACATCAGTGAGCCACATCATCATAGACTGATAACTACTTAGTCCTTTAATCTAATGGTCTACAAGATCCCATGCAGATCATAGATCTACAACTCTCATTACTTCACGACTTCATATTTGAAGCTTACCGAACTCTCTCGACACAAATTCCCTAAAGAGCTAAGTCTCCAGACTATGGGATCTTGCACCATGTGTCCTTATCGACCAACGCTCGAGATCCACTTCGGCACTCGTGACTTTGGCGAGTTCATACTTCCTAAATTTTTTTCTAGTTTCCTCTGGAGTACGAAATCACTGGACTATGGGATCGCTTGCCACGCACCTCCTCATCCAACGGTCTTAGTTCAACAATCAACACTTGACAGGGAATGAGTAGGGGTCATTCATTGCTCGACGATGCATTCCTAGTTAGTTGGGTAGTCAAAGGTGGGTCCCTTAGATCGATGGCTTAGAAGGACCCTGAAGGATCCAAGGATCAACTATCCACATTACCTCGATAGTTCGACATTCGAGAGTTCGTTGAGTGTGTCTCCCATATTTCCCTCCGAACCATGCCGAACCTGTCGTCACATGTACCTAGCGTCTATGGATAGGATTTACTTTGGCTCGTAGAGCTTCGGGGAAAAATCACACGTTCCTATATCTCCAAATACCCGGACTCCTAGATAATCATTCATCTATGGACACGTGTCCCTCCCATTTCAACAATCCATATTAACTCCACGACTCCAAAATTTGGGAGTTTCGACACTAGACCATTCCAAATCTCCCGAAGTAAGACTTCGTCGAAGCACTTAACGCTTCCCCTCCTATGTTTGATTTAATGATTGAGAGCGATCCATACTGGATCCCCAGATCAATGGTCCTCATCAATTCACGACTTCGTCCTTCGACTATTTTTGAGGATTGTGAAGTCACAAGTCCCGAAGTCCTGAAGCTGAAAGAGTTAGCCCCTTTTGGACTAGCGCAGGGTTCCCAGGCCCTGGTCACATGGATACTTTGGAAGTTCTAGGAAATGAGTGCTACTCCTTTAACAATAATTGGGATAAGGACCCGGGAACGAGCCCTCGGTCAGATGGATGATTAGCCTAAAGGGAAACACCCATTTCTGTTAAGGTAAACTTCAAGGAATTTGTAGGAATTAGACAATTCAGTCGATCCTACCCTGACTCTCCTGTGGACTCACATCCCATGAATTTCTAACAATTAAACCGAGATAAGTCCAAGATCACATAGATATAACAGTTTACAGAAATCGAAGAGAATTTATAATAACTTTTGAATTACTGAGAGACTGAATCATAAACATAGACATTTCATCATCACATCCAATATAATACATAGAGTGTGAAAATACTTATTATAACTGGAAAATTTGAAGCAACTACTAAAAGGGGTGCATGTTTCCTCCCAACCATAGGCCAAGTCACTCATGATGAATTTACCATTGGCCACCCCCAAGCTAGACCATGATGCTCTGAGAGAGATTCTTTCTCTTTGCTTCACAAAAATTAGGGACGAATGTTACTCTCCTTCTCCCATAGGAACTTGGAAACTGGTTTTCTCTACTCCAAGAAAGGAGGTCTACATGAGTACTTTCTCAGTCACTCGTCAACCTCGTCTATCATCTTGTAGCGAAACCCTGCTCATGGATTCTTACAGCTAGATCGAGATTACTTCTCAGCTTTTTCCTCTCAACTTCATAATCAAAGTCTTTTCACTTCTCTTCTCGGGAGAGTGTTTTCTCTATTATGGTATCTTGTAGCTCTGTCTCTATCCCTGAATTACCTCATTTCTTTCCTTACTTAGCAAGGTTTCCTGGGTCCGAAACCCAATTCATGGTTAGGCCTGGAAGCCTTATAGATGGGTACCCTGCCCCATCTCCTCATTAACTCTTGAGGATGGCCTTCCAACTACCAACGTAACTGGTAATTCTTTTATGGGCCAGAGTACTATTGAGAAATTACTCCCAGTAAGTATTGGTCTGGTGAGGGTCATATCAACCATACTTGGTTTCCTTGCACCATCTTTCTCATAGCATTCATGGTCTATCTTGGAAAAATTTCCCCCTTTCGGCAGTTGTGCAACACATATTCAAATTAAAATTCTATTAATAACATAAAATTCATACATTGACCCTTTTATACAAAGTTTCATCAAATCAAACATTCACACATATTTAGTCCTCCATAGTCTCTTGGACAATTATAGTTGTATTTATAAATTGGGGGAAACAAGGGTATTACACAAAACTTCATTACCAGATAATGTTCATTACTCACAAATATTTGAGGATGACGAATAGATAAATAATTTCATCGAAATGGTTGATGAATTTTCAGAAAATCACATTGATCAAGAAAATCAAAATGATCCAGCTTGGATTATGCAAGAAGAAGAATGTGAAGAAAAAACGAAGAACAAAATTGCAAATCATAAAATGCTTTTGTTGAAAAATAATCAGATTCCAAAAGGACTCATTCCTTTAGAAAGACTCTTCGATCAAAATGATATCCCTTTGAAATCTATTTTGCAAACTCAATCAAAAGAGGTTGAATATTTCAATATTGGTTCTAAATAAAGTCCAAAATTTGTAAAGTTATCTAAATATCTTCCCATTGAACAGAAGCAAAAAAATACAGAACTGCTCAAGGAATATAAATATGTTTTCACGTGGTCCTACGAAGATCTAAAATCCTATGATACTTCTATTATAGAGCATAAGATTCCTTTAATACCAGGTGTCAAACACTTCAAACAAAAGATTATACAAAATAATCCTATTCTTTTTCCTGTAATAGAAAGAGAGGTGAAGAAACTTCTTGATGCAAAAATTATTTTTCCTCTTAGATACTTTCAATGGGTAGCTAATCTGGTTCTAGTTAGAAAGCTGAGAGATAAGATTATGTGTGGATTTCAGAAACCTAAATCGATCTTCATTAAAATATAATTACCCTCTTCTGAAAATGGATCATATTTTTGAAAAGGTAGTAGGGGAAAACACAATTTCTATGATTGATGGTTTCTAGGGATATAATCAAATAGTTGTCCATGAGGACGATAAAGAAAAAATTGCATTTACTACTCCATGGGGAACTTTTATGTAGGATAAAATGCCATTTGGTTTGATGAATGGAGGTGCAACTTTTCAAAGAGCCACGGACTTAGCTTTTATTGGTGAAAGAGATAAATTTGTCATTATTTATTTATATGATCTGACAGTTTTTTCCAATTCTAATGAAGAAGATTTAAAACACCTCAGACAAACTTTTGATTAATGCAAAAAATACGGACTGTCTCTAAATCCCAAGAAATCTCATTTTTCTATGCAAGAAGGGAAGTTGTTAGGTCATATTGTATCAAAATATGGGATTGAAATTAATCCACAAATATTGATGTCATTGATAGGATTAATTTACCCAGAAATAAAAAAGAGATTCAATCATTCTTAGGAAGAATCATTTTCTTGAGAAGATTCATTTCAAATTTTGTTGAAATTATTAAATTGATCACAGATATGATGAAGAAATACAACGAGGTGAAATGGAAAAAAAGAATCTAAGGTATATTTTCAACGAGTTAAAAAAGGCCATAGGAGAAGCACCAGTTTTGTTAAGTCTAGATTATTCCAAGGAATTTTTAGTCTTTTCTTTTTCATCCAAACATACAATTGTAGCAGTGCTTTTATAGAAAAATAATGATGGATTTGAACAACCTATTGCCTATTTTAGTAAAAGCCTCAGAGACGCAGAATTGAAATACGATGTTTTAGAAAAAAAGGCTTATGGCATGGTTAAAACACTTAAAGCTTTTAGGACATATGTATTACATTCCCAATTGATAACATATGTACCCACCAGTATTGTCAAATAAATCTTAATGCAACTTGATAGTGATGGCAGAAGAGGCAAGTGGTTGATAAAAATTCAAGAATATGATATGGAGAACAATCTAACCAAATTAGTAAAAGGACAAGGTTTAGCAAAACTCCTTGCTGAATCCAATCTTAAAGCTCTTGGGATTAATCACATTGATTTAGAAAATCCTTTATCAGATATTGAAGAAATTGATGATCAAGTACCAACAACTCAAATAGATGACACATTCTCTGCCTCCCCTTAGTATAAAAATATAGTGTAATACCTTCTCACTCTTCAATTCCCCACTAATATCACCCCAACAAAAGCAAGAACATTAACATTACAAGCAAATAAATATTGCATTAGTGATGACAAGCTATATTGGAAAGATCCTTTATGTTTCTTATTAATTTTCCTAACAGAGTTTGAAACAAAAGGCGTTATTAAAGAATTTCAAAAAGGAATATGTGGAGGACACCATTCTTGGAGAGAAATAGCCTACAAAATCCTAAGGACAGACTATTATTGGCCAAAATTGTCCACTGATTTAAATGCAAGGGTTATAGCTTGTAGACAATGCCAACTCTTTGCTGGAAAGCAAAATCTTCCTGTCTTACCTTTAGTCCCTATCAAAGTTGAATCTCCTTTCCAACAAAGGGGATTATATTTCATTGGAGAGATTCACCCTCAATCCAGTGCCCAACACAAATGGATCATAACCGCCACTGATTATTTTTCTAAGTGGGTAGAAGCTATTCCAGCCAAGAATGCTACAAACTCAATGGTAATAAAGTTCTTGGAGGAAAATAGTTTAGCAATATTTGGTTGTCGAAAAAAAATAGTTACAGACAATGCATAAGCTTTTAAATATGTTCCTATGATAAAATTTTGTCAGAAATATAATATTATTTGGGTCATTCTACAACTTATTATCCTAAAGGGAATGGACTAGCATAATATTCTAAATTTTTTTTGATGAGAATAATTAAGAAAGTTCTGACCAAAAAAAAAAAGTATTGGTATATACATTTAAAATATGCTCTATGGGTGAACATGATCAACACCAAGAAATCAATAGGTATGTCACCTTTTTAGTTGGTTTATGGAAAACATGTTATTTTACCTATTAATCTTGCTCTTCCTGTGATGAAATTATGGCAGGATGTTGATGAAGAGCCAAATGATCTGATAAGAAGAATCCATCAAATAATTGAGGTTAAGCAGATCAAGGAAGAAGTAAATGAAAAACTTCAAAAATATCAAGACAAAATGAAGGTTGTCTTTGATAAGAAAGCCAAAGATAGGGAATTCCTTCTTGGAGATCTAGTTCTAAATTGGGGAGCTAGAAGAGAGGACGTTGGAAAACATGGAAAATTTGATCATCTTTGGTTCGGTCCTTATAATATTGCAGCGGTAGAAGGGAGAAATTCCTTCTCTCTTCAAATTCTAAGTGGAGAGATTCTCAAAGTGCCTATCAATGGGCCTTATTTGAAATATTTCATTCAGTAGTTTAGTTTTCAATTTTAATTTTGTTTTCCATTGTAAATATCGGTGTTGATTGGATTGACGTTGGAAATTTACTTTCAAGTTTTGATCATAACTGAATTAAGAACTCATTATATGAATCTCGATTCAATTAAGGTTTTGAGTAAATTATCTATTATTAAATTGAGTTTTCAAAATTTAATTTTTTTAGCTATTATTTGATGATAAGAGTTGATTTGATTTTCCATTAAAAAATAATAGATAGATGTAGATAAAATGATTTTGAATTTTTTCTATTCAGTAGTTAGCTATTCAAATAATTTTTTTAATTTAAGAGTAAATAAAGAAATAAAAAATCATTTTCTCTTACCTTTATTTCTGATCTCTATATAATCACTAAAATTTATCATTAAACAAACTTTTACATGCTATTGTCACAAGTATGGTGAAAATTATGTTTCAATTCTTAGTCTTTGATGAAAGAGTATATTTAGGGTAATTTCTTTGAAACCTTGTTCTTTGATATTAAAAGATAAATCATCATCATCTCAAGAAAATAAAAATACAAAATCATCTATTTGTTCATAGGAAAAAAGTATAGTTAATTTTGAGGGTTATTAATCTCAGGGTAATCTAGACGTGTAGTCAGTTTTACATCATTATTTATTTTTTATAGTCATCATCCCATAGTGTTTTAAAACACACTGATTTCCCCCATCTAAATAAAACGAGATGATGAAAGGAAATTCATTATATGATTTCCCTCATCTCAAATAAAATTAAAAAAGTAGGATTGTGAAAGGAAATTCAAAATTGGGGAATGCAAATACCTTCATTGGGGCTATGGACACTTGGCTGGCAGTGAAGCAATGTTTATGATGACTATGATGAACTGCAACTACATATATTACATTTATACCTTGTTATTAATTCTCTTTAAAATTATCTTTATTGTATCCAAACGAGTTATCTTCCAAACAATGGATAAAATGGTTGTAATCCTAAGAGATGATAATTATCAGGTTGACCTTTAATATTTTAGCCATGCTCTGATTAATTACCTAAGATATTGCTTTAGGAAACTTAGATAAAAAATTTCTTTAATATCCTACTTGAAATCTAAAATTAAACATGTTTAAGGTTGTATTCTCAATAGTTCAAATGATTCTAATAAGATATTTATTTATTTTAGTAAGTGAAAATGTGTTTCAAATATTTCATAGCTTATTTTGAAGTTAGCAGAATAATGAATCCATTTACCCAATAAAGGCACTTGGTCTGCAGTTCTTTGATGCCTCACAGGGAGCCGCCATCCCCAGTTGGAGCCAATGTTAGAACATAAATCAAAATCTGAAATAAAAATTCAAATTTTAAATTCTTTTCTTAAATTTTTCTTGATTTTTTTCATTTTTCAATAAAACTTTTTCTTTAAAATTACTATTATATAAACTAATAAAAATTTGTTGTTATGTTTCAACAGGGGGGATCAATCCTAAACCGCTAATCTTGATGCATATCAACATCAATGATTCACGGGACTTCGGGGATACATAGTTGCGTAATGTTTAATCGATGCAGTGTTACCGTTCATGATTCCATTTCGGGACTTCGTCCTTCGGCTTTATTTGAATATTTTGTTTCGATTTACCTTAAATCATAAATCAACCCAATGATATACCTTTCCCTTAAAAGTTTTTAATATTATTATATTTCCACTTCGAGACTTTGCGCTTCACGATTTCAAACTTAACGTTTATTGACCCTTTTAATCCCAAAGTCACGAAGCTATGGGGCCCCAAAGTTTCAAAAAACACATTCATAAGGGAAAATGATTAGCTGACGTGTCCTATGCCACCTAGAATTATTGCAACATGGAGACATGTGACACTTATTTCTGGCATTTTTGGACATGTAATTTGCACATTTTAGGATGACACGTGTCACCCATGTTCTTATGACACGTCATCATATGTGACGTCATCCTGCTGCATCATTCTGAGATATCGTTCTTTGAGATATCATATCATTAATAGAGCCCATAAGTCCCAAAGCCCCGAATTACCGAAGTTGCGAAGTGCTGGAGATTAAAGGTTAAGTGTTAAGCCCTAAATAGTGGCCCATTACCCCTTAATTGGGGCATATTATATTAGTAATGTTATTTTATTTATGTCAGCTTTATTCCATTAGTTGTAATTATACCTCCTAGTCTCCTATATATACCAAGGATACATTTTCATTTTGAATCATCTTGTAATTGAACATTTACGTGGGCATAAGGAGGTTGCTCCCTCGAAGAGGCTTATTATCTGAATTTATCTCTTTTTCAAGGAGTTGAGTACTTATTTTGAGGTTTTTCTATGCTATATTGATATTTGGTTCCTAACATATGGTATTAGAGCTCAAGGTCTTGGGGTTTCGCTGCTACATCCAAGACACCCTGGAATTTTTCCTATAACTTTTTCCTACAATGATTCAGAAGGAACGACCTTGAGGATATTTAGTATACGGATCAAGGTATGTTGGGTTACAATTTCAGCTCTTGATTCTTATAATTTCGGAGATACAACCTTTCTAAGATAGGGTTCTGGAATCATCCTGAATTGAGTCATTGCAGAATTTTCGCTATAATTTTTTTTTTTCTGTAACGTTTCAGACCTTGAAATCTGGAGGATATTCACAGAAATCAGTAAGGTATCTGTGGTAACAATTTCATAGTCTGGGTCATCTTAAATAAAATAACATTACTAATATAATATGCCCCAATTAAGGGGTAATGAGACACTATTTAGGGTATCTGACTAGTCCTATTGATTAATCTCAAGCAGGTGTTCTGGGTAAAACAATCATAACTTCTTCCTAGATTATCCAAATTGAGTGACACTAGTTGCATTGGATAGTGGACAGAGCGTAGTAGTTCTGGTACGATTTTCATAATTTTATATCAATTATTTTGTGTGGGGCACACTACAAAAGTGAAATCTCCTGGAAAGGATAAAAATCAACAAGTTGTGGGGAAGTTACTGTAAATTCCACTTGGCACATCCAATTTTGATCAGACCTGTGGCATTGCAGAGAAGAAATATTAGAGACCTACAAAAAGGAAAATTTCATACTCAGAAGGGCTGAAATTTTGGAGATAAAATAAAAGGAAGATTGTCTAGCAAAACCACCTCAAAATCAAGGTTTCAAGTGATACTTGGCCAACATGCCACCAAAAAAGGGAACTTCTACACCAAATAAGCCTCCAAACAGTCCTACTTGGACTCTTGATGAAGGTGAAGAAATGTGTAGGGACATAAATGATTTAAAAAATAATATAGTAACAAAAGATGAAATACAAGAGATGGAAGATAAGTTGGAGGCAAAGATGGATGGTTTAAAAGAGGAGATCATGGAAGGATTGAAAAATTTCGTAATAGAGAGGATACCTGAAAGTGAAAATGTATCCCATGAAATTCATGATGAGGACACAAGGAAGGTGAATCAAGAATGGAGAAAATCTAACTTTAGGTTGAAGACCAACCACGTTCCTAAGATAGATATGAGGAAGTTTGATGGCAAGGACCCTATCACATGGATACTTCATATGGAGCAATTCTTTGATCTACATAATATGCCACATACACAAAAGGTACGAATTGCTTATTTATATTTAGAACCCAATCAATTTGTATGGTATAGATGGATTTGTTCTTGCAAATCACTTGTCAATTGGACAATTTTCATGGAAGAAATGATAGCACACTATGAGGAGACAAGGAGAAATACCTTCTTTAGCCAATTGATAAATCTCAAGCAAAAGGGTTCAGTTACAGAGAACATTAAGAACTTCCAAAGATTGAATATAAGGTGACAAATATTCCAGATGAGCACTTGATTGATGTATTCATAGGAACTTTAAGAGATAACATTCAACATGAGGTTCTCCTTTGGGAACCCAAATCATTGGAGAAGTCATTTAGGGTGGCAAGAAATGTTGAAAGTAAAAATATGGCTATGGCTACTAGAAGGACCAATCCTAACATCTATAGAGAGAATATTGCTCCTTCTTCTAAAACACCTCAACCTACAAGGTTGACACCTCAACAATTAGAGGAAAGAAAAGCAAAAGGTTTATGATTTAATTTTGACAGCAAGTACAGTAAGGGACATAAGTGTGGTGAGAATAAATTATTCTAAATATATTGTGAAGAGGAAGAAGAACAATAACAATAACAAGAACCATCTCAAGATGAACACGTAGAAGCAATTTCGTCTGAAGAGTTGAATCCCACGATATCATGTAATGCATTGGTTGGAATTAGCACTCCTCAAACCCTCAAGATCGAAGGATATATCAAAAATAAAAAGGTAATAGTCCTAATTGATTTTGGTAGTACTCATAATTTGATTCACTATAAATTAGCCAAAGATCTCAATTGCTTTGTATATCTAGCACCAAAGTTTCAAGTAATGATTGCAGATGGAGGAACTATCAATTGCTCAAGAAAATGCAATAAGATCAATCTTACTATGGGGGAATATGTAATGAATAGTCCAATTATTTCTATACCCATGGGTGGTGCTGATGTTGTACTAGGAATCCAATGGTTACAATCATTAGGAACAATGGATTTTAATTTTCAAGAACTTTTCATGAAATTTTCATTGGAAGGAAAAGAAATTGAGTTAAGAGGTATCACATGGAAACCCAGTAAGGTGATAATCTCTAATGGAATGATAAAATTATTGAAAAAGGGGCATCAAGGTGTTATTGCACAACTATGCTCACAAGATGTTCAAACACCTAAGCCATCTATTTCTCTAGATATCCAAGGGATCATTGATAATAATTCCAAAGTATTTGAAGATATTCCCAAAGGTATTCCACCCACTCGAAATCATGATCATGATATTCACCTAATTCATGGGAGTGTTCCTCTGAACATCAGGCCATACAGATACCCTTATGCCCAGAAGAGTGAAATTGAGCGCATGGTTGAAGAAATGTTAGAGGCTGACATTATTAGACCTAGCCAAAGTTATTACTCTACACCAGTGGTAATGGTATTCAAGAAAGATGGCTCATGGTGTATGTGTCTAGATTATAGAGAGCTCAACAAGATCACTATTAAATATAAGTTTCCCATTCCCGTCATTGATGAATTGTTAGATGAACTACATGGAGCAATCTATTTCACAAAGTTGGATCTTCGTTCAGGGTATCATCAGATTAGAATGAAGGAAGAAGATATCCTAAAAACAACATTCTGAACTCATGAAGGCCATTATGAATTTTTGGTCATGCCTTTTGGCCTTACAAATGCACCTTCCACATTCCAAGGGTTGATGAATTCCATTTTCAAGCCCTTCCTTCAAAAATTTATGTGAGTATTTTTTGATGATATACTAATCTATAGCAAGTATTGGGAGGATCATGTGTGACATGTTGACAAGGTGCTACAACTACTAAAGGAACAAGAACTATATGCCAAACCATCCAAATGTTTCTTTGGAGTGAAGGAGGTAGAGTATTTGGGTCATATTGTATATAATGAAGGTATTAAGGTATAACCTAACAAGATTCAGGCCATGATGGACTGGCCGATTCCCAAAACATTGAAGAATATTAGAGGATTTTTGGGTTTGACAGGTTACTACCGCAAGTTTGTTCGACACTATGAAAGAATAGCAAGACCTTTAATGACACTAACTAAGAAGGATGCATTTTCATGGACTCCAGAGGCAACTAAATCTTTTGAAAAACTTAAAGAGTTGATGTGAAAAGCTCCTATCTTGACCACTCTTGACTTCACAATTTTTTTTATTGTGGAATGTGATGCCTTGGGAAATGGAATTGGTGTTGTCCTAATGCAAGAAGGAAGACCCCTGGCTTTTGAAATTCGACCACTCAAGGGAAAGGACTTACACAAACCCATTTGTGAGAAGGAAATGATGGCAATACGACATGCATTGAAGAAATGACGTCCTTACCTAATAGGTAGGCACTTCAAGGTCAAAACAATTCATGATAATCTTAAATACTTCTTGGAACAAAGACTATCTTCAGAAGAACAACAAAAATGGGTAACCAAAATATTGGGTTATGATTTTGAAATCGTCTAAAAAAAAGGGAAGCAAAATGTTGTGGTAGATGCACTCTCTCAAGGAAGGATGAAGATGTTGAGGTCTTTCTGTGTGCTATCTCTATCATCCAACCCGATTGGATAGTAGAAGCAAGAGATGAATTGAAGAATGACGAAAAAGTGTGGACTCTCATTCAAAGGTTGCAAAAAGATTCCAGTACATCAGATACATTTACATGGAAAAATGATTCACTATGGTACAAATATTGCTTATATTTATATAGGAACTCGCAACTCAAACAAAAGGTACTATTGGAATTGCACACCTCTCCAATAGGAGGGCACTTGGGATTTTTAAAAACCTACCGTAGGGTCAAGAAGGATTTTTTTTGGGATGGCCTTAAAAATGATGTTCAAAGGTTTGTGGCAGAATGTTTGGTTTGCCAACAAAATAAGGTGGAAACAATTAAGACCCCAGGTCTTTTACAACCATTAGCCATCCCAAGTCAGTGATGGGAGGAGGTTTCCATGGATTTCATCACATGGTTACTGAAGTCTGAAGGAAATAGTGTCATCATGGTGATTTTTGATAGACTGACCAAGTACACACACTTTTGTGCACTCTCTCATCCCTTAAAATATAGTACAGTTGCCACTGCATTCATGGAGATAGTTCAAAAGCTACATGGCATCCCAAAGATTATTGTAAGTGACAGAGATCCCATCTTCATTGGACATTTTTGGATAGAATTATTTTCTTGTTTGGGTACTCAATTGGATCATAGCTCATCCTATCATCCTCAATCTGATGGACAAACCGAGATAGTGAAAACATGTCTGGAAGACTACCTTCGTTGCTTTGTCTCTGATAAACAAACACAATGGTTCAAATGGTTACCCTTGGAAGAATGGTGGTATAACACTTCCTTTCATACTGCAACAAAAATGACACCATTTATGGCACTCTATGGATACCACCCTCTATGCATCACTTCTTCTCTAAAATAAAAATCTAAGGTTCAAGCAGTGGAAGATCACATCGAGCATCAACAACAAGTTCTCCAAATATTAAAGGACAACCTGACCATGGAACATAATCGTATGAAACAATAAGAAGATCAACATCGTAGTGAAAGAAGTTTTGAAGTAGGGGATTGGGTGCTTTTAAGACTACAACCATACAAACAGATGTCCCTCAAGCAAGCCAAGAAGGATAATAAATTATCACCAAAGTACTATGGCCCTTATAAGGTG
>ML790389.1:166359-215056 GCA_009831015.1 Picea engelmannii | reverse complement strand
GACAAGATCCTAGTTCAAACTATATTTCCAGAACTTGACGAGGAAGGAAAAATCATATTGGAGCCTGAAGCCATCACTGACACAAGAATTCACCAGCTGAGGAATAGATCCATTTCAGAGTATCTCATTAAATGGAGGAAACTCTCGGCTGAAGATTCCACTTGGGAAGATGAGTATTTTATACAAAAGCATCCAGAGTTACTCAAGCATTGCAGACAACACTTGTCTCAAGGGGAGGGGCATGTTAAGCCCTAAATAGTGGCTCATTACCCCTTAATTGGGGCATATTATATTAGTAATGTTATTTTATTTATGTCGGATTTAGTCCATTAGTTGTAATTATACCTCCTAGTCTCCTATATATACCAAGGAGACATTTTCATTTTGAATCATCTTGTAATTGAACATTTATGTGGGCATAAGGAGGTTGCCCCCTCAAAGAGGCTTATTATGTGAATTTATCTCTTTTTCAAGGCGTTGAGTACTTATTCTGAGGTTTTTCTATGCTATATTGATATTTGGTTCCTAACATTAAGTAATGATCCATTTAATAAATATTGATTACGGATAATTAATGACTTCACGACTTCGACCTTCAGGATATGTTTAACGTTCCTTATTCAAAATCCCTGAATTCCCGAACTCTTGAAGTGTCAGAGTACTTATTCTCTCTAATCAAGATTGTTAATGATAATAAAAAATGATTAGGGTAAAATATTCCAGTAAAGTTGTTGTCGTAAGGTAATAAATTCACCATCTTTCTAGCATTATGACCCTGTCGTTCAAATGTGAAGTATTAAATGTAGAATTGATTGTGTGTTAAATTGATATTTGAACTCTACTCTATCTCTGTATTCACATTCACAAGTGTTATTTTTCCTACAAGAGCAAATATTGTTGATGAGAAGTCATGGCACCTTGTAGGGGAGCAAAAAAGTCAGTCCAAGACCAATATGTAGAGGAGTCGAACCCAAATTCCTATATTTATTCAGATATTATTGCTCATTTAACAGGTAACATTAAATCATGGGTGCATGTTTATGAAATTCTTGAAGAAGAGAAATCCATTATTTCAGATGATGCAAGCAAATGTGAAGATGTTATAAATGAAAACAAGCTCAAGGACATCGCCAAATCAAAACTACATAAGGTTTCAATAGAGCCAAATGTATTTCCCTACATATACATGATACGTTGGGCTTTGGAGCATGTGGATCTACCAACTAGGACTATCTACAACCATAAAAGAACTATTGTTGGCTCTTTTCGACCTGAATATATTTGGGTAATCTATAAATTGTCCAATACTCCAAAATATGTTTACAATGCATAATTTGTGAGGAATTTTGAGAAAGAAGAATGTGTAGATTATGACAGAAGCATCCATGATATAATTAAGACTTGATGTGGAAATGAAAATAAATTCAAAGTAGATATCTATGGTATATAATCCACATATTCCTGTGATGCACATATTATTTACATAGCTATGATGCTTTGTAGATTGTATGGAAAGAAAAACCCTGCACATTTCAACGTTGATTGGGTCCCTATTTTTCATGAAGTTGTAGAGGGTTTCACTTTTAATTGGGGAAAGTTGTTGTCAGAAAATTTGGTCAAACAAATAGGGATTTATACAAGTCAGAAGTCTAAAGGTGAAAAAGTTCCATTTTATATGTGAGCATACATTATGGATGCTATACGTTACAAAACCCCTTTCCCATTGATGAATTGGAGCTGGACTCCAAAAGTTTCTGAGCCAATACACATCTATCATTCTAAGTTGTGGGAGGAAAATGTAAAAGACCATTTTTATGAAATTTTCCACAATGTTATCATCCCAATTCATGAGGTTCTATATGATAACCCTCCTCCTAGGATTTCAGAGCAAATTATGAGAAATTTAGGTGTAATTGTAGAATGGTATATTGAGGAGAGTTTTTCCTATATCAGAGTTTATGGCTATTTTGCATCTCCTCATGCTTTACCAAAATTTTTGCCAAATAGACTTGTTTGCAAGGAGGTGGCATACCAAACAGTTTCTGCAGGAATACATAAAGAACTAAAGGCAACACAGAAAAGGGTATGACCAACTTATCCCATACAGGTTGGTGAATATTCCTTGTTAGATTTTGGACATGCTAAGGTTGAAGCTTCAACCTTGGAAGATATTGCATTGTCTTCCATTGAATTTAAAATGCACAATCCACATAAAGTGGTTGAAAATAATTTGTCCCAATTCAGTATGAAAAAATACTTTCACGAAGATTCACCATTTGATGATATTTTCAGAGGAGCGAAATTATATGATGAAGTTCTATCTAGAATACAAACTCTCTCTAGTAAAGAACAATCATATTTTCTCAAATTTCAAAAGCATAGGAGAAGTTGTCTACCAAATATTTTACAAGTAGATCAAATTTTTACTCTCAATGGTAATCCAGTTTCAGGTATGCCACCATCTTCTAATCCTAAGAAACATGATTTGCCTCAAGTTAAAACTAGGGAAGTTGATAAAACACCAAAATCATTATCAAAAGATACAACAAAGAAAGAAAAAAATCTACATGGACAATGTTTGAAGCATTCATGAAGCATGGAGACATTTTCCCTCAAATTGCTTCAAACACTGAGACTCCCTTAAAATATATTTCTACTCAAGGGAAATATACTTCAATTACATCTCCTATTCCATCTCTAACCCCTCTTGCATCAAGATTTGAAATACATGGTTCATAGGTAGTAAATGTTGAAGATATGACACTTATTGAGCTAGAAGAAATGTCTTCATCAGATTTATTTTTCAGCAAGAAAATGAAATCTATTGTGCAGAGAGATTAAAAAGAAAGGCGGTGTAGTAAAAAAAAGACAAAAAATTATATTTGATGGTCAAGGAAAGAGTGACCCTAAATTTGCAAAACAGGTAGCAGATTCTCTGGGAGATTTTGCAACAAAAAAATTGTGGTCAATAGACAATTTAAGAGATAAGTTTGATCAAAAAAATATTTTGATTGAGAAGTTTCAAAATGATTTGAATCAAATAGAGGCAATTGTTAAAGACCAAGTTAGTTATGAATTAGTTCAGGTCCAACAAAGTTATGAACAACAAATTAAGCAGCTAGAAGAGAAATTAAGAACAAGTCTTCAAGATCAACAAATGTTAAGAAATACTCTGTTCAAGAAAGATGCATTAATACTTCATTTAAAATACCAAGTCAAAAAAATTGAAAATGAAATTGTTGACATTTCTTCTTTTAAGAAACATGCCCTCGAAGTTAATGATGGATTACAGTTTTCCCAAGATAGTTTATGTGAAATCTTGGAGATTATTCAAAAAATTTATCTTATCATCAATTATTCATTACAAATCATTGCTAATAAAGAAAAAGAGTTAGTCAATACAAGATCCAAGTTTCAAGAATTTATGATGTGGAATCGGAGTTCAAATGTACCAGGAATTGCTCAGTTTTCAGAGTTTGAACAGTTAAAAGGTGAAATGGCAATAAAGACTTGGGAAAATAATCTTGAAGAGAGTAAAATATTGGCTAGAGAAGCCAAAGTAGCTTGATTAAATACTCTATTATATGTAGATGTATAAATGGATGATATTGACCTCGATGATGTGCATTCAATTATTGGGACTGTCAATGTTAATAAAAAAATATAATGTTTGAAAAAATAAAAATAAAAGGATAAAGATGTCATCCTACAAATGAATCAATTCAACTTTCATATTTTAAACCATTTCTTGGTCAAACACAATTTACAGTGCCAAAGCACCCAACAAGCTACGATCATAGTACAAAATAATTTACCATTAGTACATAGAAAGGCTTTTAAATTTGAATTAAATGTTAATGCAGAGCCACCTAAGTTCATAGTTTCATTATTGAATATGCACACTAAATACAAACATCAACAGAAAGAAGTTGCATCTACGAGCAAATAAAGAAAAGATAATCCTTAAAGCAACCGACAAGGATGATGTTTCCAAAAGCATGACGTATGTTCAAATTTTTTATTTTGTAATATTCAATTTGATGTTAATCAAGTATTTAGAGTATTTTCTTCTATTTTAGGATCTAGAAACATGGAGTCTAACCAATTTTGGTTAAGAGGAAATTGTATAAATATATAAATTTGAGATATGATAAAGGCCTTTTCTCGCCTGCTGTAAGGAAAGAATTTTTAATAGAAATTTCTACAGAAATACAAGAGATTCTACTTCTCATTTCTTTGAGTAGTGTGTTTCTATGTGTTGCTATTTTCATTATAATTATTCATTTGCTTCACTCTATGGTGTCTAAGAAATGAATGACTGCAATTTAGTAATACAACTACTGCAATTTTCTTATTAGAAATATATTTAGGTATAATTTTTCCTCTATTTTACTGTGAGTGGAACAAGACCTGTATCTATATATTTGTTCTTATTTTATATTTTAGACACACATTCCACATTTCTACTATTGAAAATAAAGTAAGATTTATCATAATCAGATACCTTGTTTTTTTTTCAATTTTGTTTACTCTAATTCTTGTTTCCATCTCTTGATTATTGATAAAAAGCTCAAGGAAAGGGATATTGCCTATGTGTTTCAAATTACAAGAGTATTTAAATTTCATTCTAAACTGAAGGTAGAAAGGAACTTTAAAATCAAATATCATTATTTTGGATGCCTGGTATTGTAATGTTTAATAGACATGGGTAAATTATCCCCCCATTGGACCCCTTCCCTCTCTTGTGGATACTTATCCCCCAATTTTTTGTCCGTGTTCGTCTGCAACTAGTGATGCATTTTATTTATTATATTCAATTTACATCATTTACATATTATATCGCTTGGCTCTCGGCCATATACTACATTTACAATATACAATACTGGGATCTTGGCCATATACTATATCTACACTATACATCGCTAGTTTGGGGTTTGAAAACATGGACATTACATAACATGTTTTTATAATGAATAAGTAAAAGAAGGATGTGGTATTTAAGTCGTTGCAAGGAACATTCAAATAAGATGGTGTTGTAAAGGAATTCCAAGTTAATTGGTTAGTTAGGGGAGCCAACCAAACTCTACATTTGAAAAAGAAGTGGTGTTAATCAAAGTCTACTTTAAAAAAAAAGAGGGTACCTTTCAAAAAAAACGAGGAGCCAATCAGTCTTTATCTATGAAAAAGGAGGGAATTGACAATATGAGATATTGTGTAGTGGTGTTAAGTAGAGTCCACGTTCAAAATGAGGGTTATGGTATTTAATGGAGCACTGAGAAGGTTCTAGATCTAAAGAAGATAAGTAGTTGCATTGAAGAGATGTTGCATAAAAAATATTTAAAATTCATAAATTGTGAAATGTTTAATTATTTGATTGATGGGGTAAAATATCATAAATCTTATTTCGTATTAAAGGGGTTTATTAGGGTAATAACATTCAACAATGTCATATTATACATGCAGTCAATGTGATGTGAGGTTAGATGTTAGTTGTTGGGTGGTTCAACCACCTAACTACCTTAAGAAAATTACCAACTTTGATCCATCTTAATCCTGAATCTATCAAGCACTAAGAGGGATCAAAACTTTCATCGAGTTTTTACACTAATGCTTCATAGGTCCAAGGTCAATATGAATATAGGCTAGTTATTATTTTTATGTATTATTACTTTTTGGGTGGAAGTATGTTGATGTAGATGTTGTCAATTGGGTTTAGATCGGGTGGTTGGGAGGAATGATTGGTATCCTCCCCACCTAGGTCCAACTCCCGTAAGTGACATGTTGAGCTCTTAACAAGTATATTCGAGCCTTGTTCTTGACTGGACTTGTTCCCTAAAGATCTTAGGATTTACCTTGGTTACCATCCTCGAAATGAGGGGAAGTACTCAAGTTTTTTACTCGAGTAGTGTAACCTGAAAAAAATGTTGATTTCATTGTTACCCACCTTACACATATACCCCATACTTGGTTTGAATTTTCTTGCTAAGATTTCATAATGTGAGTGATGTGAGGGTTTTTGATGATTTTGGTTCGATATGTTTTATTTTTAGCACCCAATTTCATCAATTTTAGCAAGTTTTAGTTTGAATTTGGCTCGTTAAATTCCAATAATACATTATTAAAAAAAGGATGAAACATTAGCTCATTTCCATACCCCTATGTATAAACAATCTCCTTCATAAACAATGTCATCGAATGTAAACATGACAGAATTATCGTGCTCAAATATTATGCCATGCAAAATAGTTAATCTTCTATCATCTCCCGATCTATAAATTGTTGTGGATATTCCATTGGAATAGTCCATCACAACAGATCTTACAATATTCTAAAATATTTTATTATACAATTTATTACCTTAGATATCATATTTAATATTACTAGTGTAGCGCTCAAAATTATGGAAATAACAAAAACATAAATTAAAGAAACAAGCAAATGAACACAATATGCAACCTAGGAAACCCAATATGGAACAAGAAGCAATGATTCTATTCAAAGTTGACATTGATAAACTGGCCAAGGTATTAAAATTCAACTCCACCAAATCCAAGGAGGATTGATTGCCCCAAATGAATAAACTTGAGCAAGAAAGAATGATAACTCTTCACCACTAGGAAGTACAAAAACAACAAAAGAAAGATTGGCATGATAGAAACTTAAGGAAAAAAGAGATTGATACTAGATACCTTGTGCTATTATATGAGAAAATGATCAAGGGAAAGCCTAGAAAATTGGAGACAACTTGGCTTCGTCCCTATGTAATATAATACATAAGAAAAAATGGAATTGTGTAGTTAAGAACTCTTCAAAGAAAAATCCTAAACAAGGTATTCAAGGGTTCCCAACTAAAGAGGTATTATCCATAACTTTGAAAGAAGAAGAAGAAGAAGAAGAAGAAGAAGAATATGAATGGTGAAAAGAAATAATGGCACCATTGAGCAGGATTTTGTTTGAAAACTATCTCATTGGAAGACAAAATCTTGGAAAAAAAAGGAAATAAATAAATTCTAGGGGTGAAAACTCTTATGACACCACTAGGTGAGAGTCTACTAAAAATATAGGTCATCTGGATGATAGACTCTTGAATAATAATAATAATAATAATATATAAATGAAGTGGTTGGTTAGGGTAAGTCAGGAAAATGATTGTTGAAATATGGAATTTAAACAATGAACCTTAGCCACCACAAAATAAAAAGAAGTAGAACACTTAGAGGTCATGCCAATTGATTGGGACCATAGGAGAAGTGATGAAGGTTGTAGAAAAGAAAAAAGTTAACAAGAGCATGATCCAGTAAAGAAATTCAAAAGAAAGGAGGAAGGAAGTTGCTACAATAGGGAATAATCGTCATCACAAACATGAATGGGTTCCAATTGAAATTCGAATAAATAAATAAAATTGGAATCAAAGTGGTGGGAGATTTGATAATGAATGACGAGTGCAAAAACAAAAGATAGCAAAGACGAAATAAACAGGACATGTCAAAAAGAGATAGTTGAAAGGAAGTTGACTGGTCAAAAGGAGATAGTTGAAGGGAAGCCAACCGATCAAAAAGAGATAGTTGAAAGGAAGTAGACTGGTCAAAAGGAGATAGTTGAACAAAAGCCAACTGATTGAAAAGAGTTAGTTGAAAGGAAGTTGATGGTCCAAAGGAGATAGTCGATGAGAAGTCAGTTGGTCACATTAGGAACTTAGTGCATGAATTTAATGAACCATATCATTTGTATGATCATCACATGAGTGACCATCACATTCAAATGGTGAATTTGACTATAAATAGAGTTTGGGAAGACAAGAAAATCATTAAGAGTGAAAATCCAATGGAGATTGAAGAAAATAAATAAAGAGTGCAACATAGTCGAATAAATTTGAGTGAAAACTTCAAACTTATTAGAAATATGATGTCGAAGATGAGAGGAGAAATCCCACTTTCAATAACAACACCTAGGTCTAGGACACTTGAACCTAGAACCAATAAAATATAATACAATTAGCTTACAACAAAGTTATAAGAAAGGATGGATACGTGTTGTAGGTGAATCCCCCTACAGACAAGTGGATTCCCTCTTGGTCTCTAGACTCCTAAGACCAAGATAGAAAAGTACTTAACATGGACACTAACTTCCTTTTAGATCCTATCAAGCTAATGAATGAAAGAGAAGGAGAAATATATGTACCTTATTAGCGACGTTTGTCCTTGCAAAGTCCTGGCTGAGCTTCAATCCTGAGCTCCTTGAGAGATCCTGTAAGACAAACAAAGATACAATGGATTTTGATGCAGACCCCCTACCTCAACAGGGTCTACTGACCTACTGATCACTGGATCGTTCTTCTGCTGAGCCGAATTATCTCCTTTGGGCTCTTTCTAGAACCCTTCGAATAAATCCATAGGCCCCCCTTTTCTCCTCTAGCACAAGCCTTCAACAAAATCTGTGCGCGTGCCATTTTCCCTTGGCACTCTTCTCTCTGTTTTGACCCGACATACCTTTCGGGGTTTTCGGGGTTTCGGGACTCCTGTGAACGAATTCTCCCTAGTTCCTTATCCTCTTGGACTTTCGATCTCCGAAATGATGAAAAATCACAACGCCTCAACTGGCTCCTCCCTTGGCCTTTCGAGTCTTTGGGTTTTGCGGTTTCGCGAGTCGGGACTCCCAAGCTCCAGACTCCTGGCCTCTCGAGTACCCGATACCCGAAATACCGAAATGATGACCCACGATAATATGCCACCGACTTTTCATGATTCAGGGAATCACGAAGCGAGCATTCTCCCTTCTGTATTCTGTCTTTCGAAATTCCTGTTCACGAAATGCCGAACTGGCTTGGCGTTCGCTCTTTTGGAGTTTTGTGATTCAGGGAATCATGATGTAAGGGCCATTCCTTTCCCCTTTCGAACCTCTGGTGGCTGAAATTTCGAAGTGGAAAAATGCTGAGATACTCGATGCCTATTCTTTCGAGATTTTGTGTTTTGCAAAATCAGGATGCGCGGGATGTCCTTGCTTGTTAGAACCTCCGGTCGCTGAAAATCCGAAATGGCCCGACGCTCTCTCTTTCGGGATTTCGCGTTTCATGAAATCTATATACAAAGGGTATCCTTCCTCCTTAGAGTCTCCGGTCACCGAAAAGCCGAACTGTCGAAATGCCGAAACGTCAAAATGCTATGGCGTTCAATCAACGACTCACGGAAATCCCTGTGATCGATGGCTCACGTAGAATCACGATTTATCTATTTCACGATTAAGGGTTCTGAAGGACAAGAGCCTCTATCCTTCCACCTCCCGGTACCCGAAGTCCCGAAATGAACGTCGAGAAACTCTCACTGCTAACCTCCTCGCAACTCTACCTGATCTGATGGTCTGCGGGGTTTTGGTGTTCCCCCTTGAGGGTTCTCCACCGTCCATTTGGATTTTCAAACTCTCCTCCTGGGTCTATGCAGGGTTAAATCCTGTTCTCCTTCCTTCAATCAGATGGCCTGCAGTGTTTTCCACCTTGATCCAACGCTCGATGATGTTCTTCCTCTTGAGATTTTACTCGATTTCGACTTAGGAGATTCCTAAGTCTGCGAAGACTCAATCTTTGCTCCTTCCAGGGAATGGGTTCTTGGATCCCGATAACACTTTCTGAAGTGTTACTTCTCCTGAGCTTTGTCTGGTTCAGATTCTGACTCCTGCACACTCCTTGCGTATGAGGGAGTTCGATAGCTCAGATCCACGACATTTTCTCTCTAGCTCGATGCACACCTTGCAGAGATCCTAATGAAGAGAAAAAAATTCTATCTCTGGCTCGATGCACACTTTGCAGAGCTCCTAACGAAGAGAAACAATTGAAATTGGGAACAACTCACAGTTCCATTCACTTGTTTACAAAACAAAAAATAACAGGGAAATACACACAGTCCAAGCTCAACACATTTGGATCAATTTTCCATTCTGTTATATTCACAAGTGCCCAATGGCTATAGATTACATTCAAAATTATAGTGACTCAAAATCATTTTTTTCTCCTGCTACTCACAGTTTTCTCTTACAGCTAATTTTTCTCTGTATTCCAGCTCTCCTTCTCACTAGGTGTGTAAACTTCTACATAACTCAAAGATGGTTCTAGGGTTTCCCCTAGCTACTTGCCTACTCTAAAATTCATCCTACACTATCTAAGTCCAGTCGCATTCCAGAGTTGAAGTGGAAACTCTTGCTCTGTTTACAATTTCAAAAACTTGCTTCACAGGGTAAAATTCGGCACCGGTTCAAGCGTGCCTCAAAAAGTGAATTCTGGCATTGAGTGGAGGAGGATCCTAAATTCTGTTGTAACCGCCCATGTCAAATTTATGGAAGAAATTGCACGTGTTGAATGTTCCTACCTCTATGCACTTGACACGATGCTCCTGCATCATACTCCCCTTGAAAAAAATTCATGGACTCCTGTCCATGAGCTCCTCTACTGATTTTCCCTGCTTCTAGATAGTAGCTTCATTTTCCCAACTGACATCTTCGATTGGGTGTCCCTTCCATTTGACAAGATACTCAAAATAAGTCTTCCTCCTGGTCTTCTTACCAATCCTCTGATCAACAATTTTCTCCATCTATAGCTTCTCTGCCATAGACATCTGCTTCTCCCACTGAATCTTTCCTTGATCTTCTGATCCTTCTGTGTCATATTTCCTATAAGGATACAGGTCTAAAACATTGAATATGGGTGAAATTCCCACACCATCTGGCAGTTCGATCTCATAGGCGTTTTCATCAAACTTCCTCAAGATCTTATAGGGTCTTATCTTCTTCATCTTCAATTTGTTATATGTTCCCCTAGGGAACCTTTTCTTCCTGAGATGTGATAAAAACTGGTCTCCCACTTCAAGTTGAATTTCCTTGCGATGTTTATCAGCTCTGTGTTTGTATTTCTGATTAGAACTCTGTAATTGTTCTTTAATCCGACCATGGAGTCTCTGCATCTCAACAACAAAATCCTCTGCTCCAGCACTTCTGATCTCTCCCTGTTCCAAGTCCCTTAACTCAGACACCCCGCTGGGTTGCATTCCATAGAGTATTTGGAATGGGATCCTTCCAGTTCTTCTGTTTGGTGAGTCATTGTATGCAAATTCTTCTTGTGGAAGAATCTGATCCCACTGGTTATGGTGTTCAGTAACCAAGCTTCTCAATAAGTTTCCCAAACTTCTATTTACCACCTCATTCTGCCCATCTGTCTGAGGGTGATAAGCTGAGATGAAGGACAAATATGTCCCCATATTCTTCCACAACGTCCTCCAAAAGTGACCAACAAATTTTGTGTCTCTGTCTGAGACAATGCTTCTGGGTAGTCCGTGAAGTCTCACAACTTCTCTGAAAAAGAGATTTGCAACATGAGTTGCATCACTGGTCTTTTGGCACAGGATGAAATGTGCCATCTTTGAAAATCTATCCACCACCACAAATATGGAGTCAAATCTCCTTTGTGTTCTCGGCAATCCCAACACAAAATCCATGCTTATTGCATCCCAAGGCCTCTCTGGTATTGACAATGGTTGATACAATCCAATGTTCTGTCTTTTCCCCTTTGCATGTTGGCAGATTCTACATCTGTTCACCAACTTTATCACATCTGTTCTCATACCTGGCCAATAGTACGAGCTTCTCAACTGTGCAAACATTTTATCATGGCCGAAGTGTCCAACTAATCCTCCACTATGCTTCTCCTTTAGAATATTATCCCTCATTGAGCATCTTGGTATGCATAATTGATTTTCTCTGAACAAAAATCCTTCCTGAACCATATACTCTGTCCACTGACTTGTATATCTCAGTACAGGACTTGTACATGCTTTGTAGGCCTCTTTTAAATCTGTATCATCACAATACATATCCTTAAGGTGTTCAAACCCCAAGGTCTTCACATAGAATTCCTGCAGAATTAAACATCTCCTGCTTAACGCATCAACAACCTTGTTAGTATTCCCAACAATATGTTTTATGATAAAAGTAATTTTTTTCATAAAATCAACCCATTTTGCATGTCTCTGATTCAGTTTTTCTTGTCGGGTTATGAATTGTAAATCTTGGTTATCACTGTACAAGACAAACTCTTGCGGGACAAGATAATGCCTCCATTTCTTCAATGCTTGAATGATGGCATATAACTCCTTGTCATACGTGGAGTATTTCCTCTTAGTCTCATTCATCTTCTCGCTGAAATAGGCAACAGGTCGATTGTCCAGACTCAAAACTACTCCTATTGCAACTCCACTTGCGTCACATCTTACCTGAAATGTCTTTTCGAAATTCAGTAAGACCAGAATTGGTCGTTCTGTTATCTTCTCCTTCAGTATATTGAAACTCTTTTCAGCTTCCTCTGTCTATTTAAAATACTTGTGCCACTTCTTCACTATATCCATCATTGGTGCACAAATCCCACTGAAGTCTCTAATGAACTTTCTATAAAAACTTGCTAAACCATGAAAGCTCCTTACCTCTAACATGCTCCTTGGTGAGGACCATTCTCTGATCGCTTTCACCTTCTCTGGATCCATCTTCAGTTCATTCGAAGAGATCACAAAACCCAAATAAATGGGTTCTGTCTTCATAAAAGAGGATTTCTTCAAATTGATTAGCAACTTCTCCTGCTGTAGCCTCCTCATTACTAGCGTTAGGTGTCTCAAATGCTCCTCTTTAATCCTGCTAAAGACCAATATATTGTCCAGATATACAACCACGAACTTGCCAATGAAATCTTTTATAATTTTGTTCATCAGCCTCATAAAAGTGCTTGGGGCATTCGTTAAGCCAAATTACATAACTAGCCACTCATACAGGCCTTCATTCATCTTAAAGGCTGTTTTCCATTCATCACCCTCTCTCATCCTGATCTGGTGATATCCACTTTTCAGATCTATCTTAGAAAATAAATTTTCTCCACTTAAGCAATCCATTAAGTCATCCATTCTCGGTAAAGGAAATCTATACCTGATGGTGATCTTGTTGATGGCTCTCGAGTCTGTGCACATTATCCATCCTCCATATTTCTTTGGGCTTAACACAGTTGGTACTGCGCATGGGCTCAAAATTTCTCTGACCAAACCCTTATTCAACAATTCTTGGACTTGGCTCTTCACCTCCTCATTTTCTCGAGGTGTTAATCTATACGTTGCCATGTTTGGCAGGCTTGCTCCTGGTATCAAGTCGATATGATGAATGATACTCCTGATGGGTGGTAATGATTTTGGAAACTCATCCACTACTATATCAACAAAATTATCCAGCAGCTCCTGAACTTCTTCAGGTAGATCATTCACTGATGTACTTGTAAGGATGACTCTGGGCTTCCTCACCATAGTGAACTGCATCTCCTGTTCTTCCTTGGCTTCCTTTAGGAGTTCCTTCCCTCTCATGAGAAGTATGCTTGTGCTGGCTTCCTCTTTCGCTCTCTTCTCCTCCATTGGCAGTAACATATGCGTCCTACCATTCTTCTCCAATGTGTATGTATTCTTTCTTCCATCATGAATGGAATTTCTGTCAAACTGCCATGGTCTTCCCAACAAAATGTGGCATATGTCCATGGGAATTACATCACATAGGATTTCATATTTATATTCTCCTATTTTAATTTCTACCAGACATTGTTTAGCGATTATTACTTGGTGTCCTTTTTGCAGCCATGAGACTTTGTATGGCCTCAGATGTGTAGTTGTCTTCAGCTCCAATTTCTCCACCATCTCTGTGGATACTAGGTTTTCAGTACTCCCACTGTCAATGATTACCTTGCATACTTTATCCTTAGTCTTGCAAGCTGTCCCGAAGAGACTGTTTCTCTGCACTGGATTTTCAATTTCTACCTCTGGTTTTAAGAGAACGTTTCTCAACATCAGGGATGCTCCATCCTCTCCTCCTTCTGCCTCAACATCTCTTCACCTTGCTTCTGAAATGTGAGCTTATCCTCCTTCCTTCTTCTTCTTGGGACATTCCCAAGACATGTGCCCTATCTTTCCACAGTTATAACACCTTACTCTTCCTCTACCTCTTCCTCTAGAAGAGTTTCTTCCACCATTCTGTCTTCCTCGTGAAATTCCTCCTTGTTCTGAGTGATTGTGTGGTTTCTCAGCCTCATACTTAGACTGATGTGATCTGTCATGGTTAAATCCCTTGCTTTTGATTGGGACCGATATTTTACCTCTTCCTCGCTAGTTCTGTTTTTTGGCCAACTTCTCCTCTGCCTTCAACGCAAACTGATAAACATCTTCCACAATCCTCATTGACATCATGCTCAGCTCATCTTGGACTTCATATCTCAAGCCATTTACATATTTGGTGAATTTTTCTTCATCTCTCTCCCTTTGTCCAGTTTTGATGTTCAACTGGTAGAACTCCTCGGTGTACTCCTTGACTGCCATCCCTCTTTGTCTCAGGTTCTGTAGCTTCCTGAACATATTGATCTAGCAGTCTTTGGGAATGAACTTAGCCTTTAGTTTGGCTACCATCCTGTCCCAACTCTTTATCCTCTATTTTCCTTTACTTCTCCTCTCAGTATGTAGTTCATCCCATCACAGTGCTCCATGCCCTTTTAGCTTGGTGACTGCCTACTTCACCTTCTTTTCCTCATTGACATATTCATAGTCGAAGTGTTTTTCCATGGACCTTATCCAGTCCAACAATTCTTCAACATCTAGATTTCCCTCATACATGGGGACCTCTATCTTAGCTCTGCCTCCCAACCTGACAACTGCTCTCAACAAATGTTCTTTTGCAACATCCTCTCCTATAGCTTCTTCAACCTCAACCTCTTCACTTTCTACATCATTGACATCCCCAACGTCAGGTGCTCTTCTCTGTGCTGCTTCTATTGTTTCCAATCGGGCGCGAATCTCTCACATCTCCCTCTCTACAACATGGTTGGCTAAAGGCAGATCTCGTCTTCTTGGTGGAATTGTGTTGACTGTCTATCACACACAGAGTACAACTCTAAGTTTTCTGTCTCCTTGTTTTTCCTCCTTCGCCTAAAATCTACAGACGAAAAAATGTGCTTTGATACCACCTGATGAAAACTCCCTACCTCAGAAGGGTCTACTGACCTCCCAATCACTGGATCATTCTTCTTCTGAGACAAATTATCTCCTTCAGGCTCTTTCTATAACCCTTCAAACAAATCCACAGGTCCCCCTTTTCTCCTCTGGCACAGGCCTTCAACAAAATCTGTGCGCGTGCCCTTTTCCATTGGCGCTCTTCTCTCTGTTCTGACCTGACATACCTTTTGGGGTTTTCCGGGTTTTGGGACTCCTGTGAACGAATTCTCTCCAGTTCCTTGTCCTCTTGGACTTTCAGTCTCTGAAACGTCGAAAAGGTACAACGCCTCAACTGGCTCCTCCCTTGGCCTTTCGGGTCTTCGTGTTTCACGATTTCGCGAGTTGGGACTCCTAAGCTCTTGACTCCTGGCCTCTCGAGTTCCTGATACCTGGAATACCGAAATGATGACTCATGATAATATTCCATCGACTTTTCGCGATTCGGGGAATCGCGAAGCGAGCGTTCTCCCTTCTGTACTCTGTCTTTTGAAATCCCAATTCATGAAACGCTGAATTGGCTTGGCGTTCTCTCTTTCAGAGTTTCGTAATTCGAGGAATCATGATGTAAGGGCCCTTCCTTTCCCCTTTCGAACCTCTGATGGCAAAATACCGAAGTGGAAAAATGCTGAGATACCCGATGCCTATTCTTTCAGGATTTCGTGTTTCATGAAATCAGGATGCGTAGGATGTCCTTGCTTCTTAGAACCTCTGGTCGCTAAAAATCCAAAATGGCCCGGTGCTCTCTTCTTCGGGGTTTTTCGTTTCACGGAATATGGATACAAAGGGTATCCCTGCTCCTTAGAGTCTTCGGTCACCGAAAAGTTGAAATGACGAAATGTTGAAACGCCGAAATGTTGTGGCATTCAATCAACGGCTCATGGAAATCCCTGTGATTGATAGCTGATGTTGAATCATGATTTCGCTATTTCACGGTTTGGGGTTCTGAAGGACAAGAGCCTCTGTCCTTCCACCTCCTAGTACTTGAAGTCCCAAAATGAACGTTGAGAAACTCTCACCGCTAACCTCCTCGCAACTCTACCTGATCCAACTGCTTGCGGGGTTTAGGTGTTCCCCCTCGAGGGTTCTCCACCATCCGTTCAAATTTCTGAACTCTCCTCCTAGGTCTATGTAGGGTTAAAGCCTGTGCTCGTTCCTTAAATCGGACAACCTGCGGGGATTTCCACCTCGATCCAATACTGGACGACGTTCTTCCTCCTGAGCTTTTACTCGATTTTGACTTAGGATATTCTTAAGTCTGTGAAAAATTGGTCTTCGCTCCTTCCAGGGAATGGGTTCTTGGATCTCGATAACACTTTCCAAAGTGTTACTCCTCCTGAGCTTTGTCTAGTTCAGATTTCGACTCCCACGCACTCCTTGCGTCTGAGGGAGTTCGATAGCTCAGATCCATGACGTTTTCTCTCTGGCTCGATGCACACCTTGTAGAGCTCCTAATGAAGAGAAAATAATTCCACAACATTTCTCTCTGGCTCGATGCACACTTTGTAGAGCTCCTAACAAAGAGAAACAATTGAATCTGGGAACAACTCATAGTTCCATTCACTTGTTTACAATACATAAAATAAAAGGGAAATACACACAGTCCAAGCTCAACACATTTGGATCAATTTTCCATTCTATTATATTCACAAGTTCCCAATGGCTATAGATTACATTCAAAATTATAGTAACTCAAAAGCATTTTTTTCTCCTACTACTCACAGTTTTCTCTTACAGCTAATTTTTCTCTGTATTCCAGCTCTCCTTCTCACTGGGTGTGTAAATTTCTACATAACTCAAAGATGGTTCTAGGGTTTCCCCTGGCTACTTGCCTACTCTAAAATTCATCCTACACTATCTAAGTCCAGTCGCATTCCAGAGCCGAAGTGGAAACTCTTGCTCTGTTTACAATTTCAAAAACTTGCTTCACAGGGTAAAATTCGGCACCGGTTCAAGCGTGCCTCAAAAAGTGAATTCTGGCGCTGAGTGGAGGGGGATCCAGAAATCCGTTGTAGCTGCCCACGTAGAAGTTCTGGAAGAACTCGTATGTGTTGAATTTTACTGCCTCTATGTGCTTGACATGATGCTCCTGCATCAGACTTCCTACTCTACTGAGATTAGCTCAATCATAGATCCATCTACTGCAGACAAACTCATATGGAACAAGCACAAGTTTGAAAGAAACAGGCCAAGCATTGATTATTAATGAGAACAAGTAAAGATACCTACAATACTTTGAATGAAGGTGCAACAACCTCTTCCATTTCTCCTTTTCCAACCCTTTTTCTCAAATAATCTCCACTGATTGCTTTGATGACATCTCACTCATGAGATCATAAGTTTGATGTAATTCTCAATCTCCATTGTGCCTTTCACCATGAGAAGGCCTCCTTATATAAACTTGGAGAGGTCCAACCACTTGAGAGATATTTGGGATAAGTTGAGGATTCCTCTCCTTCAGTTGAGGATATCCCCTAAGATCATGCCTTGACCATCTATTTAAATCCAACTACCTTCAGGAATTGAGGGATTCTTCCCTTATTTTCCTCAACAAACCCATAATTTTCCAAAAAGAGGGTAGCGCTCCCCCATAAGGGTGCACAGGGCACTCAAGCACTCCCCCAAAGAGTCTTAGAGAGCGCCATCACTCCCTGACAGTGGGTAGGGGAGCGCTCCTCTCCAAAATCCATTTTTTTGTGGTTTTCTCAATGTCAAAAGGCTTGTACTTCTTGTCAAGTGATTTCTCTTTTTCCAAACCACCTTTTGAGGTCTCTTAAGTGTCTTCATGATGTCGTTAGAGGCACGACATATGCAAGATGACAGTATGATTTTTTTGACACTTGCAACACTTATAGTCAAGATGCGACACTTGCGGACAAGATGCGACACTTACAACACTCGTAATGACGACACTTGTGACACTATCGAAGTGAGTAATTTTGAGGTGTAATAGATTGCCCCCCAAAGTATGAAGTTAGAAGACGATGACGACTGAAGTACTTTGTAGACTTTTTCGAGAAAGGGTATGGATGCAGAGAAACTGGAAAAAGATGCACACAACCATCAAACAAATATTATGACATGTTTCAAACCCAAGGCAGACATACCTATGCTTGAGTGATAAAAACTTTTTAGGTATGGCCTCCATAAAATACACCACAGATCCATCATTATATTGAAAAAATGGTATAGCCATTGTAGATACAATGTGGATCTATACTCCTATGACCTGAAATGATCGTAGCCACAAAGAATACACAGTGGATCTATGAAATGACAAGACATAGCCACGACCAATACAAAGTGGATCTATGTAACAATATATGTGTCATAGTTCAAGAGAAATCCTTTGCAACCCGGGAAAAGTACATATAAGAGTGATGACTCAACCTGGGGTCTTCTTACCGATCCTGATGTAGTACGAATCTAACCATGTGAATATATGTCTTGATGTTGAACATGGTAGAAGATTACTGATCAATGATGTAAATCGTTAACAAGCGTGAGGGAAATCACCATTGATGTCAATAATTTCCAAGGTACTCTAGTAAACCCACTGGAACATCTGTGGAATCATCTGATCAGAGGTCAATGATGTAAACCCACTTTCGAACATGAGGAGGCCTGCCATTGAGGCATGCAGGTCCCAAGGTACTAACTGGTTTCTAAGTCAGAGTCCCTGGATAATGTGTTGAAGTCAACAGGAATAGACTCATCGAAGGAGGGCCTTGATGTATCCCCATCAACGAAACGAAACAAACATAGAGATGTAATTAGTAGATCAAATGAACATGGACTAACATGGGTATTGAAACATGATATTTGTGATGGCTGACTCTCGAAGCAGATACTTCCCTTGAACACTGAGGCACAACAACAGAAACTTGACATGGACCAAAACTTGATGCAATGGATGATGTGACTTTTTTTAGGTGACCCAAAGGAGTAAAAGAAACTCAGAGGATTGGCTCAGTGCAGAGGTTCAGTGGATAACAATGCATGAAGATACAAAGTGTCGTGTTCAAGGGCGACTGTAAGAGCTACTGGTAGTGTTCTCAAAAAACTGCTCGTCTTGCTTCTTTCAATTTTTCCCCCATCCAGATAGACGAGTACCTCTTTTTAATTTAACGAGCTCGAGGAGGGTAACACATGCTCGATATTACTCACCTTCGGTAAGTTCCTCTTCCTTTGTTTAATGAACTGGAAGAAGTAAGGGTTCGATCCCGTATGGGCCCTTCTATGTATTATTGTATAACGAGTCTAGTAAACTCTGTGGTTTTTCATATTTAGAGAGTCTGAAAACAACTTAAAGAAGACTCCAATGTTGTTCTTTTTCGTAATGTTAGTCTCGTGAGGCCGAAAAAGAGATAAATTATCACTCAAAAGATGCCCTTTGAAACCTTTTAATGAGTGGAAAAGGAAGCAAGATCACTCAACAATCTTTTCATGTTTAGATTGTCTGAAAAGAGCTCAAAGACGACTCCAGGGGGTTCCTTTTTCGTTTATCCATGCAGGTCCGAAAAAGAGATAAAAGTTTACCTGGTTGCATTCTCATGTATTTATGAGCACGAGAAAGAACAAAGACTAAGCTCAGTATGCCCCCAGCTTGAAAGCTGTGGGATTAACTCCAGAATGATCATAAAATATTGGAGACATGCTCTCCAAGCTTCAATTCATTCACCGACTTTGAGGTTGTCACCAATTTCTCTACTAGATGGAGAAAAATGATAAGGGTGGATGAAATGAAGGTTCAATAGAGGTGACTGTTCCATTTTTTAACAATCTTGATACATAAAAAGAACTATGCTCAAGGCCTCTGTTTGATTTTTTAATGAGCTTGTGACAGAGAAAAGAAACTATGCTTGTGGACTCTTCTTGATCATGGCTTCCAATAAAATAACGCTCTGGAAGAACACCATGTCAAGGGACAAAAGTCGATCATGGATTCCAAGAGATCTTCAATAGATGGAAGAAAATCACTCTGGAAGGAACACATGTCGAGGGCTGTGACAGGGTTAAGGAGATCAGGCTCCAATAGCCCTACCGAAGAGATCACCATGTCAACCACCGGATCCAAATCATCGGAAGTTGAAAGCATGGGAGACGATGGAAAATAAACAGCAGGAGGGGAGAGTGTATATTTGCCCAAATTGATTCATGAGGGGGAAGAAAAGAGGATTGATGATGGTTATCATCCCAAGGTAGCTCTTCAATTCTCAACATTTCCTTAATAGATTCATCAGAAGGAAAAATTGGGGAAATTCAGTCGATCGTAGATGACAAGGAACTTAACCATGATGGCATCGAGTAACTGTCGGGTGCCAATAGATGTTGGTCATATGACGAGGGAGAAGTGGATTGGATAGAAATGTATGATGTTTTGACTGGACTAAGTGGCACGGTGTCACCTAGTGCATCAAATTCCAATGGACTAGGTACAATCCAAGGGTCAGATGATTCCAAAGATTGATAAGCCGCGGTCGAAATAATATCGACGGTGGAAATATGATGTGTAGTCGGTGGAAGTGGTGTAGGGAAGGTACCCATGAGGCTAGAATATTTTAGTAAGAAAACACCAATGCTTTCATACGTGATCTTGTGGCCTCCCAAGAAAGGAATATTGTTGGTAGCGGGAGCGCGAGCATCGGTCGTGCAGAAATCCAACTGATCAAAAGTGAAAATTTTTCCCTAATGAGGAAATTGTACACATCGAAATATCGACAAGGCAACAAAAATCATAGCATAAAACAAACTTCTTCCAAGTAACAAGTTGTAATCGAGGGGAGCACCGACTACCTCGACATCAACAGTGACAATTTTTTCACCCAATTGGATGGGCAGGGACTATAAAATCCCATGGGGATGGAAACCTTGCCCATCGAAGGCGCGTAACATAGTTGGGGATTTTTTAAGTGCGGGTGATTTTAAACCTTTCCAACATGCTAAAGACATGACACAAGTTGAGGCTCCCTCATCCAGAATAGTTCGGTGGATTTGTTGATTGTGAACAATAACATCAACTTGGAAAGCAAGTTGGTGGGAGAGTCGAGACACATAATTGTCCAGGTTAAACATGATATGGTTGGACGACTCATGATAAACAATGCCAATAAAAACTAAGAGCGTTCTACATTGAGTGGGGCAGTGCTGTAGAACTTCTAACGCAGACATAGGACACGGTTCTTGAGCCAAATATTCAACAATGTTGTAGTTCTGGGTGGCACGTGAACTAGGATTAAAGGTAGCTTTGCAGATAGTGCTCTTAGGAGGGTGTAAGATAGATTCGAACATAGGTTTCTCAATTTGAAGTGGTCCATATGGAGGATTAATCGATGGAGGATTAATAGAGGATGATGATGGATCCGGTAAAGTACTGGTACCGTTAGTGACCTTTCCTTTGTCAGGGTTACCTAGTGTGTCGTATGTCTTAGAGAGAGTGTTCAAATTAATCCCATTAAACATATAAATATGTGCACTCGTCGAGGCCTCATCATGAGGATGGCTAGAACTTCCCCCAGGAGAGGGGGTTTGAGAAACCATGGATTGCTGCTGTGGAAAAGGCTGAGTAAGCACAACGGGTTGTGAATTTCCCTGGAAAAGTTTGGCCACTTCATTGTGATGTGGACGGTCTCGAGTGTAGTGATCGTCACCACAAATTATACATGGGAATTTCAGTTTTCGTTGTGGTTGCTCTTCGGTAGTAGGTGTTTGAGCTTGATCTTTTGGTTGTTCATTGTTATTAGTATCTTTTGATTTATTTTTTGTCTTCTTCTTACCTCCAGATTGTTGTGAAGGGGCAGATTGAATTGCATTCACCTCAAAGATCTGAGTTTGGGGGAAGGTAGAGGAGAGTGTGGTCGATTGGGAAGTAGATTGAGTTTTGACGGAACCGATAACACTGTCCACATGAGATGAGGATGACGGCTTGGATGGATCAGTATTAAGCTTGAGCAACATTCAGAAGCAAATCATACAAAGTACCAGATTGGGAATAAACCAAATCTAAGTACTGAGCCTGAGCAATGGTTTCTTCCTCGGTGACTATGCCACCCATAGCAACATCGCAAGCGATCAGGGGTAAAAGTGATTTAGCAAACCATTCTACCAATAATATGTCAGGAATGATTACCTTGATCATTCTTTGTCATCGTCTCCACTCATGAATATGATCAGAGATATGCACGGAGTCAGTTTGATGAAGGGAGGTTAAGAGTTCTATACCCGTGTTGTAGCGAATAGGTAGTTGAAAGTGCGTGAGGAAACACATGGAAAGGGAGTTGAAATCATGAAAAGAAGCACATGGTAGTTCAATATACCACTTTGTTGCAGATCCCATAAGTGTTCACTGGAAAAGACGCAAACGTATAGAATCATCCATGAGGGAGTTTGATGAACACCACAAATGGAAAGTCATCACATGGTTATTTGGATCTTCTCCAAATTTTCCGTCAAATTTTGGAATATCGGAAGGAAGTTTAGATGGAATAATTGGCCAAACTGGTGAATGAAAAATAAGATCATTAGTTAATTGAGACAAGTCTGGGAGATCTAGAGTCACAAGGAAATGTAGCTATCGATTAATTTGTAGATGATACTGGTGTGGCATAGGAACACCAGTAGGACCATAAACTAGGTTAGGTGGATAGTTATAACCAGTAGGTCCTCATACATACGGTTGTTGCTGGCCAGGATAAGCAGGATTTGATGATGGCTGAGAAACGTTTGCATAACCCGGTGGGTTTTGAGCATTATAAGTCATGTGATTTGCTTTCCCATAAGGAGAATAAACATTGTTCCCTTGAGGAGGGTAAGGAGTAGATCCCAAAGGCAGATACACATTAGACCCATGGGGAGGATAAGGTTGTTGTCCTTGAGGACTCCAGGTGGTGTTTGGGATGCCTCCCAGATAAGGTTGTCCATAAGACAGTTCGGAAGGAACAAGATTTGATACTCCTCCTTGTGGGTTATGATATGAGTTCCCCCCAACATGGGGTTGGGTAAATGTGCCTCCAAAAGATAAGCCCCAGGATTGTGAAGGGTTTTCAGCAGATGAAGGTTGCCCCCCTACCAACGGTGGATTAACAACCGGGGTATGACTGGCAAAGGGAGGTTTCCCTCTGGGAAGAACATGAAAAGGGTGTTGTCCCTTGGGAGGGTTAGGCCTGCCATAGGATGGTGGTCCGCTAGATGGTGGTTTCCCTCCAGTTGGTTGTATTTGGTTGGCAAGGGTCTGCATTCTTGGGTGAAAAGATGTCCTAGCAGGATCGTGCAAAACATGTGGAGCTCTAGAGTGAAAATTTGTAAAAGCGGGGGTAGGGATCGAAGTGCCTTGGGAATGAGTAGAGGTGATGAGTCCAGCATTAGGATAGACTTGTGCTGACACAATAGTAGGGTTAATGACATGATTGATGGGGTGATTCATCGTTTGACCAGATGGCCCACTTTCAACAAGAGGGTCATGAGGATTAAAGGGCTGTCGAAAGGATTCAAAATGCTCATAGAGATCACGTTCTAATGAATTCCTCCATACATAACGAGAATGTGTGGGATTTGTATCTACTGGAGTGGTAGGACGAATAGGAGTCCTATACTCATCACCAAAGGTTGGTTATGTGGATCCCATATATGTTTCGGTAAAATCTCTCTCAGGTAACTATGGGACCTCTTCATCTATGACATTCCCAAGGGATTCTAAACGAAGAAAAAGTGGTTCGAGAGGGGTTACCGACACAGATGTAGTGTGAGGAGTGGGATTCTCAACCATAACCAAAGAACCTTCTGAATTGTCTAATGGAGGAGCAACAACACTCCCAGCGTCAGATTGATTTTCTACCTCTCCACGGTAGTTGTCTTCTGGAGGGTTAGGAGGTAAGGGTTGGTAGCCTTCCAGAGGAAGCCCTTTCATCCTATACGATCAATGAAGACCTTTTCATCTACAGGCTCAATTTTGGAGAATAACAGTACACACTGGAAATCTAACGCCAACTAACAAAAATAAAAAACATACGCTAATAAAATCTAGGAATCAAAACCAAGCAAACAAAACTTCTCTTGATGATCGTACTAGTTGGTGATGAAATCCAATGTCACGCGATCAAGTCAAGAAGGGGCTAGGATATGGTGGAACAGTTACAAAGGTGACCTACTTAACAAACTTTCACCTTGGTGCAAGCTTCCACACAGTAATTGTGGATTTACCCTCCAAGGAGCCCGAGTGAGTTTGACCAATGTCTGTCTTAGGTACAGTGAGACTTCCCTTCACTGTCACCTTGTGTAAGTACCTAAGGATTATGGAAACTACGGAAACCAACTCGCCGTCAGCCCCTGGGCGGGTACAGTCGACAATCCGATCTAAACATATGGGCATGATAACAAGTCCGAAATCAACTCAAGAGGCTCCCACAGATAATCGTGGGTATACCTTCAAGTGACCCCCAATATATGATCCGACCACTACAAACAGTTGAACCATGGAGGGATAATCTCCGTAACTCACCCGAATGCAACCTTGTGTGTAACCCCTATGTGAGAGGGGGATCCCAGAAAGCCTATACGAAAATTGGATTTGACTCTCCCTATCTCAGGATGCTAATGTTCGTTTTGAAAAATTTGGAGAGTTCAACTCACAACCTAATCCAAAGTGATAATCCTAGTCTAATGTTGGTGGAAGATCCTAAAAACAAAAATGATCTAGATAATTTTTAATTAGCGTTGATTTTATTGTTGTTCTTTACTTAAAGGGTGTATGACAATGAAACTGATGGTATGTTGACTCAATTCCTAAAAATGCACAAGAAGATGATAAGCAGTCATTTCTTTCGATGAATGGCTATTTAAGGAAAGGATAAAAGTTGTTTTCACTATCAAACACTAATATGCGATTTCCTCAAACAATTTGTTTCTCACTCAAATCCAATGTAATGCTAAAAATTTCAGAAATGCCTTCTAATATCCAAACCAATCACTAAAATATGTCCTTTTGCTTATATGTGAATGATAATCAGATGCAATACTTCTAAATGTCAATCAGACTTCAAGATTTAAACAATCAGAAGCAAACTTCACACAAAACAAAAAATACACGCTTGTCATGAAATAGACAAGAAGGATAAAGATAACCAAATTGCAAACAAGAACCAAAAACCTCAAACAAAAGAGAAATGATGGAAATTTGACCTCAAATATCAAATGAAAAGTTCATAGACCTTTGGATTTCCTCACAAAAGTTTTCACTTAGTCAGATAAAGGAGAAGAAAACAACAAGTTAACTCTAGGTCAATAAAGACAAAGAGTGGCTTCAAGGAAAGGAAAGAAGATGTCAAAATCCCAAACAAAAGAGGATGAATTCTCATAAATAAGGGTGTTTGAAAGCCAATATCAAGATGGACTGTGAGTATGGGACCTTGAGCAAATTCCAAAACCCAGAAATAGCTTTAGAAGATGAAAATTATGGAGAATTTCTCACAAAAATGGGGTAGTGCTCTGGTGTAAGGGGCACAAGAGCATTCCATTGCTCTGTGTAAGGCTATAGGGGAGTGCTAGCACTCTGACAACAACAGGAGGGGAGCGCTCTGCTCCAAAAACTCAGAAAAATGTCCAAAAACTCAAAAAATGAAGGAAATTCAGTCAATCAGGGTGATCTTGATGACATAATGAGGAAATCAAACAAATCTAAGTATAAAAAGACAACGTGGAGAATATCAAATCAGTGGGAAAAGGGCCAAAACAAGATCTAGGAATGGAAACAAAAATCAGAGCTCCTCCCCATCGGAGTCACCAATTTCTGTTGTAGGTGAATCCCCCTACGGACAACTGGATTCCCTCTTGGTCTCTAAACTTCTAAGACCAAGACAGAAAAGTGCTTAACATGGACACTGAATTCCTTTTAGATCCTATCAAGCTAATGAATGAAAGAGAAGGAGAAATATATGTACCTTATTAGCGACATTTGTCCTTGCAAAGTCCTGGCTGAGCTTTGATCCTGAGCTCCCTAAGAGATCCTGTAAGGCAAACAAAGATACAATAGACTTCCTACTCTACTAAGATTAGCTCAATCATAGATCCATCTACCATAGACAAACTCATATGGAACAAGCACAAGTTTGAAAGAAACATGCCAAGCATTGATTATTAATGAGAACAAGTAAAGATACTTACAATCCTTTGAATGAAGGTGCAATAACCTCTTCTAGTTCTCCTTGTCCAACCCCTTTGCTCAAATAATCTCCACTGATTTCTTTTATGACATCTCACTCATGAGATCATAAGTTTGATGTAATTTTGAATCTCCATTATGCCTTTCACCATGAGAAGGTCTCCTTATATAACCTTGGAGAGGTCCAACCACTTGAGAGATATTTGGGATAAGTTGAGGATTCCTCTCCTTTAGTTGAGGATATCCCCTAAGATTATTCCTTGACCATCTATTCGAATCCAACTACCTTCAGGAATTCAGGGATTCTTCCCTTATTTTCCTCAACAAACCCAAAATTTGATAAAAAGAGGGTATCACTCCCCCATAAGGGTGCACAGGGCACTCAAGCACTCCCCTAAAGAGGCTCAGGGAGCACCAGCACTCCCTGATAGTGGGTAGGGGAGCGCTCCTCTCCAAAATCCAAATTTTTGTGGTTTTCTCAATGTCAAAAGGCTTGTACTTCTTGTCAAGTGATTTCTCTTCTTCCAAACCACTTTTTGAGGTGTCTTAAGTGTCTTCATGATGTTGTTAGAGGCACGACATATGAAAGATGCCAGTATGATGTTTTTGACACTTGAAACACTTATAGTCAAGATGCAACACTTGCGGACAAGATGTGACACTTACAACACTCGTAATGCCGACACTTGTGACACTATCGAAGTGAGTAATTTTGAGGTGTAACAATAGGATTCAACAAGCCAAAATGGATGAAATAGATTGGGACAAACACTAGAAAAGCTATAAGAACTGGACCATAGTTGAAGGGAAATGGAGGGATGAAACCCTCATGCTTGAAAATTAATAAATCTAGTCATACCTGAGTTCCCCATAGATAGATGCATTTGAGAGGTTGAAGGAAGAAGCAACCAAGTTTGTCATGGGTCGATATCAAAAGGGGAATATTTGACTGGATGAACCCATTAAAATTGTGCCAGGATTGATTTGTCAAATTATAGGGATACCGAGCATGGGAGAAATCATTTCAAATATGACCAATCCACTTAGATGGATTAAGAAGTTCACCAAGGGAAAAATTGATCCAGATTTATAAATGGAATGGAATGAAATAAATATGTATGGCAAAGAAACAAATAGAGATACAATAAAACTTGACTTCTATTAATAAAGAGAACTTGTTGAAACTCTAAAAATGCAGACTGAAACAAAATTGCTCGAATGGTGGCAACTTATCACTGAGAAGAGATGTGATGGCTACGCTCATTCACAAGAAGATGAGTACAATGAGGCTCCAAAGGCATTTTTAACATAAAACATAAATGATAAAACCATAAACATCCAAAACCATAACCCCGAGAGATGAAACACCAAAAAGTTTGTGGGCCCCGATGGGGGTAGTTGATTCGTCAACTTCCCGAGGGTGTAACTTTTGCATAGAATCTTATTTTGGCGAGATCGGTACACCGTTGGAAAGGTATAGATGAGGATTTCATATTCCATTCAACCTACCATCTAAATTCAAATACATGTTAGGTGCTAATGAGCCCAAAAAACATCGTCTAGGACCTCAAAATGGTCCTAGAAGTTTGGGACCTGAAAAAATTTAAAACAACTGCCAAAATGGAAACTGTTATTTGAGCTAGTGAAATAGGTGGGTGACCATTGATATCTACTTGGATTATTCCTCCCTCCTTAGGAATAAATGGTCTCCATTGCGTTGAGAACCCCCATCATATGGGGAAACTTCTACTGAACTAGGCCCCAGATGAGCCACTTTCCTTGTTGTAGGAGCTGCCCTCCTTTGAGAACCTGACAAATTTGGATCCTCTTTTGGAAAGTGTTTTTAATATGAGTGTCCTTGATTTGATCAATGTCATCATATTCCATGTAATCAAGGTTTAGATATGTCATTTTCAATTTCTTTACGATCTATGATGTATCCAATAATGGTGGGAAGTATGGTCGAAGGAGGTCCACATTGAACACGGGGTGTAGGCCAAGCAGGGGGGGAATACTTATCTCAAAAGAATTCCCACCCACAACCTTGGTGATGGTGTAAGGTCCATAGAGAAGTGGGCAAAGCTTCCGATGGAGCCTTGTAAGGCACTCTTTTTGCAAATGTAATTAAACCTTGTCTCCCACCTGGCACTTTTGCGACACCCGATGTTGATCATGGATTTTTATGTACTTAGCATTGGATTTCTATAAAATATCATGGACCTATTTCAGGATGTGTTGAATCCATTCAATAAAATTGGTAGTTTTTTTGGCCTCAGATTGAGCATGGGATGATTCTACCTATGTGGATGCAAGGGGTAGCATGACATTAATGGGACCCAATGGTTGAAATCCCAACCCCACCTGAAAGGGACTATGGCTGGTCGAGCTATGAAGGGATCTATTGTAGCTATGTTGAACATAGGGGAGAATCTCATCCCATGTGCATGAATGTTTGGAGTTGTACATGCACAAGATATGCATGATCATTTTGTTGATGACCTCTATCTGGCCATTAGTTTGGGGGTGGAAGGCGATGGATTTGGTGAGCTTGGTGTCCAAAAGTGACCAGAGGATAGACCCGAATGTGCTTAGGAACTTATTGTCCCATTCTGATATGATGGTCTATGGTATCCCATAGACCATAAGTGTACCCACACATGTTTCATAAGAGCTTGGAAGTGGACTCTACTATGATATTCTTCTTCCAGGATGTTAGGATGTCCATCTTAGAAAACCAATCAAAAACCACAAAAACACAGTCATTTCCTTTCTTGGTTGAATGAAGGCCCAACATGTAGTCCATTGAGATGGATTTCCATGGCCTATTTGGAGTATGCAGAGGGGTGTACATGCCTTGCTTATTAGTGGCTGGTTTGGCAATCATGAAAGCAGTACATGACTTGATATACTTGTTGACATTCTAGTGCAATTTCAACCAATATAAATGCTTCTGTAGTATTGCCACAATATTTTCCATGCCAAAATGTCGTGCCATTCGGCTGTAGTGAGCTTCCCAAATAAGATTCACACACTCACTTGAAGGAACATAGAGGTGGCCTAGATGGAATAATAGTCTGTCTTGAAGATGAAATTCAATGACATTTGCGCCTATGCCCAACATTTGGTAAGTGCTAGTGAATTCATGATCACTCTTGTAGATTTGGGGCCATTCAGATGCCTCATGGCCATATGAGTGGAGCACCATGGTTAAGTCTATAACTTGAGGTTGAATGAGGCAATCAATGACACGATTGGTGCTCCTTGTATTATATTTGATGTTGATATGGAAATGTTACAAGCATGTGGGACACTTTTGATGGCGTTCATTCTACAATTTTCCTTGTGTCTGCATGAACTATAGAGGATTGTGATTAGTGTGGATGACTATCTCCTTTAGAAGAATGTAGTGCTTCCATTGCCAGCTATCTTGTACAATGGAATTCTTTTTGTTTTCATATATGGGATACTTACAAATGACATCTGAAAGTGTCTCACTATAATATTCCAATGGATGACTGTGTTGAGTGAGAATTTCACCCACGACATAGTTTGAGGCATCAGTCTCAATCTCAAAAGGTTGTTACAAATCAGGTAAGGAGAGTACTAGAGCTAAGCATAAGTAATTTTTTAGATCATTGAATTCTTTTTGTCGTGACTTCCCCCACACAAATGTTTCCTTTCCACCATCCTTGGTCACTTTGTTGAGGGCCCATGAAATATGGGAGAATCCAAAAACATACTTGCGAGAGAAGTTGGAAAGTCTTGAGAAACTTCAAATCTCGGTTAGTGTGATCGGGGTTGACCAGTCACAAATGACTTGGATATTGGCTAGATCCACATGCACACCATGCTCATCAACAATGTAGCCTATGTATTATAACCTATTCATACCGAAGGAGCATTTTTCCAAGTTAGCATATAGCTTGTGTTGTCGTAGAGTGTGAAGGAACTACTGAATATGATGCAAGTGTTTTTCCCAATTCTTGTTGAAAATGAGAATATCATCTAGATATACCACCACAAAATAATTGGTGAAAAGATGCAATATATCACCATCAATCTCATGAAAGTTGTTGGAGCATTTGTTAAGCCAAAGGAAATGACTAACCATTCAAAAATACCTTCTTTGGACTTGAAAGTAGTATTCCATAAATCAGATTGTTCTATTGGGACCTGGTGGTAGCCAGACTTTAGGTCAATCTTACTGAAAAACTTGGCTCCCTTGAGTAGGTCAAGAAGGTCGTCAATTCAGAGAATTGGGTACCATTTCCCCACTGTGATTTTGTTTAGTGCCATGTAATCAATGCAAAGTCTCCAAGTCCCATCTTTCTTCTACATGAGTATAACTGGGCTCCCACAAGGTGAGGATCTAGATCAGATGTTCCCCTTTTGAAGCAACTATTGGATCTGTCACTTGATTTCCTCATTTTCCATTAGTGAGCGACAATAGACTGGTCATTTGGGTAGAGGTACACTGGGGGTTATATCGATTGAATGCTTGACCTGAAAGTGCAATGATAGCCCGATGGGTGAGGAGAAGATGTCTTTGTATTCTTCCACAATCTTGTCCACTTACTTTTTCTACGTGGAGAGGCCTGTGCAAAGGCCATGGATGTGGCTATGAACTTTTGTTCACTTTTATAATGAATCATGAAGAAGACAAATTTCCTTTGTTGGGAAATGACCTTCCTGCATTACTTAGCAGAGATCAAAGAAATGGTGATAGAGGGAGCTAACTCTCATATCTTATATAATTGTCTACCCAAAGTAATAATAACATTGCGAGGTATAGGCTCATATACAACATGTCATTCCCACAAGTATGGTTGGCCTAAAATAACATCACAAACTTCAAGGGGGGTAATATCACACAATACCTCATCCTTGAAGGATTGATGTCATAGGGGAGATGACACTGTTGGTTAACGCGAAGATCTCTTCCTTGGCGGAGCCACCCGATGGTGTAGGGTTGCAGGTATGGTTTCATCAGCAGGTTCAACTGCTTGACGACCTATACTAAGATCAGGTTCTTTTGACTTCCACTATCAACAATGAAATGAAATGGAGCACCCTTCACCCACATCTGCAAGTGAAAAATGCGTTCACCTTCCTTTGGTTCTTCTGGTTCACTTGGATGGACCTTGGTGGTAGTGACAGTGGCATTGGTTTCTGCATCAATGATCTATTTCCCCTTGTCTATATCTGATTCAGAGTTATAACCTACCTTTGTCTTTGAGGCTTTCAACTCGACCACCAATGACTGCTTTGAGAGACATTCATCAATGTTATGCTAGGGGATTTTATGGAATTGAGACCACTTCCTAGTGTCTTTCTTCATCTTCTCATTACCCTTCTTTGTTTGCGGCTTGGACTGGTTGTCCTGAGGGGGTCCATCCTTTCTCTTTCCTTTGATCTGTGGGTTGGGGTTGCCTTTTCCCTACTTCTGGTATGAGGAACTTGCAGATCCAAACTCCCACTTCTTCCATTTAAAATTTTGTTCGATTTTGACAACATATCGATAAGTCGTGCCCAATGATGAGATGTCTAGAAACTCCATTTAGGTTTTGATGTATCTATGCAGAAATCTGCGGTACTTGAGCACCATATGTGGTTCAGAGACTTTGATACCCAGCTTGGTGTGCAAGGTATGGAAGATATTTGTGAACTTTGGTACTATCTGGTCCCTTTCTTATCGCAGTGTGGTCCATTTCATATACTAGTCATCGTAGCTTCCAACAAGGTAGTATTTTTCCTTAATAACATCCTTCAAGGAATACCAAGTGGGTGCAACTGAAAATATTGCAGATTGCTCACTGTCCTTTTTCTCACAGTAAGTCTCTGACCAATCCTTTACATGGGGAACAACCTTAAGGAGAACAAAGGTAATATTTTCTCTATTGGAAAAATTATGGACTGAAAAATACCCCTCTAGCAGATTCAACCATTTATCTACATCATTGTTGGATTACTAAGAGTGGGGGTGAATCAATAATAAAACAATTTAATCATTTTTCACCATAAAATGCAAGTGTTATATCAATGTAGCATTATCATCCAATAGTTGTAGAGTAAATAAACAATGAACAAATGAGCAATCACACACATACGCAATACACCAGTGTTTTATGTGGAAACCCAAACCGGGAGAAAACCACATAATTCTTTTTCTTATATGTCTTAAATAATTACATTCATTAGAAGCACCAACTTCCTTTGTTTTCCAGCTGCAACTGGAAGGAGGCTCCAACCCCCTAGTTTCTCAGGCTACAACCTGAAGGAAGCTCCAACTCCCCAATTCTCTGGCTACAACCAGAAGGAGGCTATAACCCCTTGTGTTCTCCAGCTACAACTGGAAGGTGGCTACAACCACCTATCCTTTCCCCATCCAACCACCCTGACGTAGAATTAGAATTATGGAACCACTATCACACTATCACCGTGAGATATACTGCTGTAAAACTGTACCAATCAACCTGCACCAGACAACCTGTACCAATAACCTGAACCATGCATCAACCTATACCTCAACCTATACCATAAACACGTGCATAAACCATGCACCAACATGTACCAAGCAACATGTAGTCAACCTGTACCATAAACAAGTGCATTAACCATGCACCAACCTATACCATGAACAAGTTCATCAACCATGCGCCAAACCTGTGCCTCAACCTGTACCATGAACAAGTGCATCAACCATGCACCAAACCTGTACAAATTACATGTCACAACAACCTGTCCAAACAACCTATCACAACAACCTATCGAAACAACCTATCACAACAACCTGTCTCATCAATCTTATCAACCAAATAAGATCTACTCACCAATATCAATCACCAAGACAACTCTCAAATATGTGCATCAACCAAGCATAACAAAAAAACTCATAATCATCACCAAGATCAATATGTGCTTATAATAATATACCAATACAAGTACGCTACATCATCCATAAACCATGTGTCAACAATAATACTAACAAGTTCCTCCAACCATGTACGAAGTATGTACCAATCATGTATCAACTACTCATCAACTATGACTCCTCAATATGTACCAACATCATCAACTATACACCTCATGTATGTGCCAACTCATCAACTACTTGTCTCAACCATGTACACAAAATGTACCTCAACCAAAATCCCTCATCAACTACTTGTCTCAACCATGTACCCAAAATGTACCTCAACCAAAATCCCTCATCAACTACTTGTCTCAACCATGTACCCAAAATGTACCTCAACCAAAATCCCTCATCAACTACTTGTCTCAACGACCTATCAATTTCATGGTTTGAATCATTCTATAAAAAACGTTATTGTGAAAATGGTGAGATGACCTATAAATAAAATACCTTAGAAAGCATCATCAAAATAATTTATCCTCCCTTGAATTTCGGCCTTCTTTAATTCACCTTCTCTCTGAAATTTGGCTTAGATATCCTTTGGTTACCTCGGTCACCTGTATATATTCAATATTCTCAAGTGTGATATATAATGTGAGAGCCTTGCCTCTTATTTATACTTTCATGTAGCTTCCTCAAGGGGTTACCTTTTAACCATCTTAACCCACTTTCCTTATTTTAGGGTTAACCAACTTCTAACCACTTGTCCAATTAGTAATTTATCCATTAAATGTATTATTTAAATAATTTATTTTGTATCCACCTTGACTTACAGTACACTCATTACTTCACTTTACCTCAAGGGGTTACCTTCTAATCATCTTAAACCACTTTCCTTATTTTAGGGCTAACCCACTTCTAACCACTTGTCAACTTAGTAATTTCTCCATTAACTTTATTATTTAAATATTTTATTTTGTATTCATTTTGAATTATAGTACACTCTTCACTTCACTTTATTATTTACCTTCTAAAAAAATCTTAAACCACTTTGACTACTTTGACCTTTTGGGGCTTGTAGAGGACTCATGAGGGTTCTCCAACTTCACATGGCCATAAATCTCTAACCGTGAGGAGTTATGAGACGTTCCACATACCACTAGAAATGAAATGACATGTAATATCCATATAGAATAGTATTACCTACAAATATATCAAAACTCATACCATTATCCATCAAACAAACTTGGGTCCATTACCCAAACCTGGGTTCTCCAACTTCACATGGCCATAACTCTCCAACCGTGAGGAGTTATGTGATGTTCCACATACCACCAGAAATGAAATGACATTTAATATCCATCTAGAATACTCTTACCTTCAAATATATTTAAACTCATACCATTATACATGAAACAACCTTGGTTCCATTACCCAAACCTTTGTGCTACCGGGCTTTCTCCAAGGGTTGACATCAATCACTAAGGGTTGACATCAATCTACAATATCACTCTCCAATGGTTGACATCAATGAAAACCAAAACTCCATATCAACTATCCATCAACATAAGCCAACTATCTGACAATCTCCCCCTTTTGGCATTGATGGCAACACCAACAATGATGGAAACACTTATTCATGATAAAAATCATGCTTATAATCCTCATCAATGTTTCTATCTCTCCTCCTTTGACATTAATGGAAAAGGGTATCTCCCTTTGGGGTTTCTCCCCCTAACTGAACTCTGGATTCTTCCCTTGTCTACATGCCTATGTTCTCTATCTCCAAGCATTTTTATCCTGCATCTAATAAATNCCCCCCCCCCCCCCCCCTTGTTATCAAAGGAAAATGTATCTTTCCATCCGAGGTTGCTCCCCCTAACTGAACTGTCCTTTGGGATAATCCCCCTGACTAAGCTCTTCCTGAAAATGATCTCCCAACCTGAACTGTCCTCTTTATGGTGCTTCCTCATGTAAATCTAAGACATATAAGATAAGCATTCAAAAGAATTCATTTGGAGTAGAGATTACTCCGAGTCTCTGACAAAGATACTCAAAGGCTTCTCGTGGAAGAAATTTTGTAGAGATGTCTGCCACTTATTCTTTTGTGCCCACATATTCAACTTTGATGTTCTTCTCTACAACCTGTTCTTGTCGAAAGTGATACTTTATTGGAATGTGCTTCGTTTTGGAGTGCATCACCGGGTTCTTTGAGATACTGATGACGCTTGTATTATCACAATAGATTGGAATGGGCTCATCATACTCAACCTGTATATCTGTTAGAGTTTGTTTCATTTATAGAACCTGTGTACAACATGTTGCTACTGCAATGTACTCTGCCTTGACTGTAGATAAAGATACTGATGATTGTTTCTTAGCCATGATAATAACCACTCACCCAAGTAGAAAAATACTTTACTAGTGCTTCGTTGGTCATCAATGTAACCTGCCCAATATGCATCCGTGTAGGCAATAAGTGATAGATCCTTTCCTTTTGGATACTATAATCCAAAATCCTCTGTTCCTTTGAGATATCTGAAAATCCTCTTCACTACTAATACATGTGATTCCTTTGGTGCTGCTTGAAATTGTGCCACCTATCCAACTGCTTGCATTACATATGATCTGGATGATGTCACATATAGTAAGCTACCAATCATTGACCTGTATTTCCTCTGTTCTGTAGACTTTGAATCATCATCTTTTCTCAACTTGCAACTGGTTTTCATAGGAGTGGTAACTAGTTTGTAATCTTCCATTCCGAACCACTTTATCATTTCTCTGATATACTTAGTTTGAGAAATAAAAATTCCTTGGTTTCTTTGACATATCTGAAGACCCAAAAAGAAGGATAGTTCTCCAAGTTCAAATTCATTCTGCATATCCTTTGCAAATATCTGGCTTAACCTATCATGATTACTTCCAAAACAAATACCATCAATATAAATTTCAATTAATAAAATACTACCTTGAGTTACCTTAATGTAGAGGTTGTTGTCTGCGCTTCCTTTCCATAGTTCGTAGGGAGTTTTGTCATTGTTGTTTCTGAGAATTGCTTTGTTTTGAATGTGAATTTTTGTATGCACTGCATGTGTCCAAAAAATAACTGTCAATTTGGAATCCATTAGCATTGTTTGATCCATTTCTTGTGTAATTATCATCCATTATAAAAATGTTCCTTTGTCTCTAAACCAATCTATGAATCCATGCTCTCATCCACTTTCATATATATGTCCAAACCTACTAAGTATTCTTACAAATCCAACTCTATCCATACTGTCCAAGACTTTACTTGCGCAACTATCCATAATGTTGACCCATTTATCACTATACTATCATGAAGTCTTGATTAATCTATCAAATTGTACTTCTACTAATTGACTTCTCTGGATCTGTCTTCTCAAACTCTGCAAGCTGCTTGAAGGATGTTTCTTTGGTTTGTCACAACTATCACATAGACTCCCCCTATCTAATATTCATATTACCCAGGAGTCTCTAAGACAAATGGCTCATAACAATTCATGCTCTAATGTGTATTCATCATCATATTCATTGGTAGAATCATCATATCTCTGAGCTCTGACTTCTTTCTTTCTATCAATGGATTCATCTTTCACTACAATACCTGAAAGTACAATATCTTGAACCTATTCCTTATTTACTTGGCCATATTTTCTTTCATTTATTTTCCAAACCTTTCTATATTTGACATCCTTCTTTTTCTCTATAGATTTTTCTTCATCTCGTTTTATTGCCACTCTTGCGATCTCTGGGACCTGGTATTTTTTCACCTGTTCTTCCTGTTTTCTTATCCATACTTTCTTATATATGATATCAGTGTTCCGTTTCATGGAATTATCGATCATGCTTCTAGAATCACGAGCTATGTTTCCATAGTTATGACATTTGCAACATTCAATGTTACGTGGGGCCATATAGGAATTTCTTGCTTGAACATTTCTTTTATAATCCCTACAATCTGCAACCTTATGTCCAAAGTTAGTACAATAAAAACAGTGACCATAAAAGAAATTTGCATACCTGGGAGTGAATGATCTTCTTTGTGGTGTAGTCCTTCTGAATTTCTGCCTTGAATGATCATGATCATGATTGAAGCTTCTTTGTGGCTTGAAAATGGATGGTATTCTTGAAGATGTATCTTTATTAGTTTTCTTAGATTCTACTTGACCATGATTCATTCCTTTGAGTACATCTGCATAACTCTTTATATTTTCTTCATTCTTCTTTTATAGCAACGTAGAGTGCTTCTCTTCATTCTCTACAACTGATGTGGATGTTTCCATCTCTTCAACATTCTTGTTGATCTTGACGATTTTGACAACTTATTCTTCAAGATTCTCAACCTCTTCTTCTTTCTTCATTATCTGAGACTTCATGACCTCTTCTGTTCTCTTTGCTTCTTCAAGTTGGATTTTCAATGTAATTATTTCTTCTTCTAGTCTTCTCTCTTTTTGACCAAACTCTTCCTCAAGTTGGTTTAAGTCATTGGTTCTTTCCCTGAGATGATCTATCGGTATCTTTTATCTCTTTTCCGCTTCTTCCTTTTGTGCTTCTATGTTGGCTTCTAAACATTTCTTTTGATATTCTAGAATTTCTTCAATTCTTCCGGCCTCTTCTAGTTGAGCTCTTAAATTCTTGATGACCTTATGATATTTTTCGGAACCTTGAACACTTTCCTTTTTCTTCATCAATTCTTTCTTGGATGACTTGTTTTCTTCTCTTTATTTCTTTAGATATTCAATTGCACTAATCCACTACTACATATGGATTGATTATTCCACGAAAATTTTCCACGTTTCCATTATTTTCATGTTTTTATTTTTTATTTTTTAAATAGGGCAGGATTTTCATCGCTATTGCCACGGAAGTTCGTCGATATAGCCACAAATAGGTTTTTTAACTTGGTCGACATTTTTTTCTCTATTTCCACAAAATTTCATCCCTATTTCCACAAACTTTCATCGCTATTTCCACGATAATTTTTCCTATCTCAAAAAGCATCTGCTAACGGCTAGTTGACTAGTTGATCTATATATACCCGACTTTAAGAGACTTTGCGACACAATTGCTATAGTTGTGACACTATTCATGGCTTTTGTTTGGGATGTTTATTTTTTTCGCCATCCACTGGTTGAAAAAATCCAATTCTTGATTTTGAACTTGCAAGGTTAGTATGTTTTTTTAATTGATGTACTCATTTAACTTGTAAATTTTTGTTCAAATGTCAAAATTTCATCTAGCTTGTTTTTTCCTTGATAATATATTATATGTGTAGTACCGTATTTCATGTCTTTGGTTTTTGGATCTATTTAGTATATTCTATGGAAATTCATGTGAAATGTCAAGAAAAATATTTTCCGAATAAGTATTTTAAGTTGTCTACAAAACTACTTAGAGGCTAGTGTATGGTGTCGAGTGATTCAAGTTTGAGAAATTTTGACCACTTTCACTAAATGGTCTGTAATTATTTTCCATGGTGATTCATTACACACTACTCTAAATTACAAATTAAAGCATATTGATCTTAATAGTTAATCAATAATAAATAAAAAAAACATGTCAAAATGTCTTAGAAGAAATAATTGTGAGGATTGTAGGTCACTGTAAATAAACATATCATAATCAAAAGGAGTAGCTAAAATATCATGAAGGAGTAGCTAAAATATAAAAAATTGACAACTTACTATTTGGTATGGTGCAGGTAAGACAATTACTTGTCAGGATAAGGATTTGTCACTATGAACACAAATGACAGGAAGCTTGCTCGATTAAGAGCGGAATTAGAGGTGAGGAGCGATGGAAAATGTTATTGCCCTTTCTATGATTGCAGAGGCTTGCAAATAAAAAGGCTTTTAATAACAATAACTGAAAGAAATTGTAGGGAGAAGGGGCACGCCGAAGGGGGTTATGAATATCGTCCCTTGGTAAGAAGAGGATTCAATATTTAATGTATTCTATGTAATAATCAACATGTCATGAATTTTAGTAATATTTCTTATCGAGATTTTTAAATTTTCTATACACACTAACTTTTCTACGTTGTTTTTAAATATATAGACGATGCCCCCAAAATGTCGACCTCCAGAGAGTTATTTTCCAAGTACTAGCAGAAATACTCCTTTACATGGTGATGAACTTCGAGATCAGAATATTGAAGCTGCTGATCAAGTTATTAATGATGATATGGATGGAGATAACGTTAGAGATTCAAATCAGGAAGATGAGATACACATATTGATCCAAGACACATTTTCTCCAATGGATGAGGACAACCAAGATGATAGTCATGATGTTGATCCTCTACTCGAGAAGTCACGTCAACCTCTTTATGAAGGCTCAACAACAAATCTTTTATCTGCTATATTTTTGTTGGTGAACTTGAAGGTTTTGAATGGTTTATCAAACACATGCCTCACACATATACTAAGGTATTTAATTTGTTAATTATTTATGCCTGCATGTTTACAAATACTTGAAAGGTTCAATTTTTTCCTATATTGCCATTGTTTTCTAATTTGTAAATTAGTATATTGGATGCAATATTGATGATTAATATTGTTTACATTGACTTATTGTTTAGAATTTTGTAGATTGTTAGGTGAAGTTCTATTACCGATGTCAAATATTTTTCCACACACATATCGAGAAATATCTATGATTATGAAAGAAATTGGAATGGACTATCAGGCTATTGATGCATGTCCTAATGATCATATCATATATTATGGACAATGTGCATTAGAAAACAAATTCCCACAATGTCAAATAAGTATATATCGAACCGATAAAGCATCAAAGAAGGTGCTTCACAAGGTTCTTCGTTATATTCCGATAATTCCACGTTTCCAGCGGTTGTTCAGGTGCCAGAGTATAACACAGTTTATGGATTTTCATGCAAAGAACAAAAGTTGAGACAATGTTCTTCAAATGCCTGCAGATGCTTCTACATTGAAGTACATCGTAGAAAAGTGGTCAATTTTTAAAGAAGAACCTCGTAATGTTAGACTTTCGTTGGCAGCTGATGGTGTCAATCCATTTGGAGAGATTCATTCTACATACTCAGTGTGGCCTATTTTTATTATAAACAATAACCTTCCTCCTTGGATGTCGATCAAGAGAGAGCACACAATGTTGGCAATGATTGTTCCAGGTATTTAATTATCTTTTATTTTCATTAAAGTATGACAAAATATTTCATTTCTTTGTTTCATGCATGGTAATTATTTATTTTATATATAACGACATCTAGATACGTATAATTAATCATGCAGTATGTTGAACCAATTAGGTAGGTACTAGGTTAAAGATATGAATGTATATATTGAGCCTCTTATCGATGAGTTGTTGAAGTTATGGGCTGGCGTCACTATGTATGGAATCTCTAGACCAACAGGGCAAAAGCGATTTCAATTCCATGGAATACTATATTGTTAACACATTTTTGTGGTATATTGTTACTTTATTTTGTGATTTAATATTATATATATTTATTGAAAATATCATGCATTATTTTAAATTGTAACTCTAATTTGACGCTACATTAATTCATATATCTTGTAGGTCTTTAAACAAAGGGTAAATTTGCATGCTCAGTTTTCGAGGATAAAATCTCATCGTTCAAGGAGTTTAGGAAAGGAAGTGTTTTATGATTATAGACACTTTCTGCCTAAGAACCATAGTTATCGAACTACAAATAAAGCAAAATTCAATGGTAAAGAAGAAAATGGAAAAAAACCACGAAGAATGACACCTCGCCTATGGAAGTTGGAATATATTAGAAATTGTCAAGGTACACAAATTATTTATGTATGACATATTATATAAATCTTTGGTTAATTTCACTAGTATTAATTTAATTTTGTCCCATTAATTAGTATTAATGTCAATTTGTTGATGTTTCATGAATGTCTTTAAGGCATAAATGGGCTTCCATGAGGAATGAAAAGTTACCCGATGCAATTCAATAGATTGCCATACTACGAGCACCTACAATTAGTTCATATGTTTGATACAATGCATATCGGGAACATAACATAATTGTTATGGCAGATATTAGATGGAAGGACTGACAAAGAGAGAATTGGAAAGATTTGTTGTGATATCCAGGAAGATAATCACGCATTGCAAAGTGTTATTATTAATTCTAATGGCGATGGTCATGAACAAAATACTAGTCTTCCTTGTTTATTTATGGAGCAACAAAGCAATATTGTAAAAGAGGTCATTTGAAAAATTAGGTTTCTGACAGGGTTTTCATCGAACATACAAAATATCTTAACGAAAAAAGGTGATTTTGGTGGGGTTAAAACACATGACTGGCATACATTCATTAAGGCAATTAGTAGGTTATAATATATTTCCTTATTGATACACATTTTTTGGAAACAAATAATAATTATTTGTTTTTTGTTACAATATGTTCTACCTTTATCTCTCCCAAATGACTTTGACAACAACATAAAACAAATTATTTATGTACTTGGAAAATACATGAGGTAAGTGTTGTTTTATAAGGAAAATGTACTTCTTATGTGATTTGTAGCGGAACTTATTGACATATTATGTTTTATCTGCAAATTTATGTATTCCTTGATATTATTTTATTTCATCAACATTTGTAGGTGGCTATCATCAAAATAAATCCATAAAGAAGATATAAGGTATTGGAAGAGAGAAATTCCCCAACTAATGTGTCAAATGCAACAACATCTACCTCCAATATTTTTCAATGCACAAGAACACTACCTCATACACCAAGTTGAGGAGATTGAATTATGTGGACCAATACACACAAGGTCGATGTGGATGCTGGAGAGGCAGTTGAAGTCACTGAAGTCTTTTGTTAGACAAAGAGCACGTTGTATATCAATGCATGCTGTATATTAGTCAATATCTACCTAAATTAGCAGAAAATATGAATGTGCCTTGCATTTGGCATTTCGACTCCATCAACAATTTGAAGGGGAGGTCCTATTGGGGAAAGGTAACATGAGGACTGTGAAAGGCAATTATTAGATGTTGACGTAGATTTAATATATTACACATTTATTAAATTATTCCTTTATTAACAATAGCTAATTAATTATATTAAATTGTTATTCTATCATATAGTTGCTTGAGAGTGGGATTATTTACATTTATACATTGCAAACAACCTTGATTGGATGGAGCATTGGATAGAATATACTGAAGAATAATTCGGTGGGTTATCATGGGAAGGGGTGAGTAATATGATTAAAAAAATGCATCGTCATCGAGATCAATTTCCTGATCTTACATCAAGGGAAGTTGATTTATCCTTTGGTTTAAAAGATAAATAGGCAAGTAAAATGTTTTACCCACATTTTCCTAGTTTTTTCCCAATTTTTCAATGTATTTGGTTTGCTTAATTTTTGAAATATATATTTACTAAGTCCTATATGAGGTTTATTAATTGGAAATTCATTTTTTACTTGTTTTCCATGTTGAAGTTGAAAAATCACAAGGCGATGTGGTGTAATGGTCGTAAATTTCGTATCAAAATGTTGGATGATAAGATGAAAACCTTAGATTGTGGGATAACTGCAGTGTTTAAGGTCACCAACATTTCCTCTAGAAGTGACAAAAATATGAAAGAAACTGAGAATAGGTACTATGGGCATTTGGAGGATATAATTGAGTGTGATTTTAATTCCTTTAAAATAGTTTTGTTTGAGGTTAAATGGTATAGGCTATAGATGCATGAATGTGATCTTGAAAGAACTATTATTGAGCATGATAATGGATTTACCATGGTTAATACAAGGGAATTTGAACTGGGTATAGAGCCTTATGTTCTTCCAAGTTAATGTGAGCAAGTATTTTACTTAGAGGTACTTGGTAAAGCAGGTTGGTCATACGTTGTTAGATATGATCCAAGAGGAAGACCAGTAAAGTATAATCATGTAGCTGAGGATGAAGATAATAATGAGGAAGAAGATCATGATTATGTAGATCAGGAGCAGGTGGCTCATGTAGTCGATGTGTCAGACGAAGAAGTTGAACAAGTTGATCATCCAAATGTAGGAGATGATGATCTCATTGACGATATCGATAACTATATTAGCGAAAATGACGTTGATGATGATGTTGATATGAATGAGCCTTTCACCAATATTGATTCTAAACCATATCATGATACAGATGTTGATCTGGATGAAGAAGAAGATGACCGTTATTTAATTGTTGAAAAGAAGAGGTATGTGTTTATATCTTTTATATGATCTTTATATGTTTTTATTTTGTATAATATAGTATATGATACATGTTCTTTAGAATTTCAAATTAGGTAATATGGGGAAATTGAGAGTGATGTGAGGGGGGACGGGGGGGGCATAATTAAAGCTTCCACCTTCACGTGGTTGCCCCTGTTTAGTAGAGAATAAACTATTATCGAAACCAAGAGGAGCTCTGCGTGACTGCACCTAATCATACCAATGGTGTAGGTATGTCCATCGTCAATTTATAATGTAAACCATAAACCCTAATTTAGTGGATTCATCGATTTGTTCCCAGTGAATGGATGTGTTGTTGTTGACATGGAATGGGACAACACAAGTACCTTAATTTTCTTCCTTCACTTGATGTGGGCTTGGTCATTCCTAGGCTTGAATTGAAAGTTTCTCCTAGTCTTAGTCATCACCCTTCATGACACTTGTCACCCAATGATCATTACATCAAAAGGTTGGAGGCATATGGGCATTGGTACCATGAGGATTTATAACCCTACAATAACAAGAGACATTAATTGAACTTTGAATAGATTTAAAGGTGCGTGCAATTGAAAATACTAACAACCCAAAACTAAAAGGGATCAATACATAGACTGTCAATGAGAGGTGATCTAGCCATGGTGTGTAGGAAGAGGCATAGCACCTTCAAAATGATCATTCTCCAAATATCTTGTACAAATTTTACAAAGAAATTGTACTAGGACTAGACACATGCAATAATGACCTGTGAATGGGGCCAACATTGAAATTTTTTCAAACTATTTCTGTATGCATTGAAATTTGACATGGATAGAACATTCGCATGCCTTAAGTATATGGGAGGTTTTCTGGACTCAAATTTGACTCACACACCCACTTTCTTCCATCATCAATTCATCATGTAAACCATAAACCCTAATTTAGTGGAGTCATCGATTTGTCAGGTTTTAGTGTTCCCAGTGAATGGATGCATTGTTGTTGACATGGAATGGGACAACACATGTACAAATTCTTAATTTTCTTCCTTCACTTGATGTGGGCCTGGTCATTCCTAGCCTTGAATTGAAAGTTGCCCCTAGTCTTAGTCATCACCCTTCATGACACTTGTCACCCAACGATCATTAGATCACAAGGTTGGAGGCATATGGGCATTAGGATCATGAGGCTTTATAACCCTACAGTAACAAGAGAAATTAATTGAACTTTGACTAGATTGAAAGGTGTGTGCAATTGAAAATACTAACAACCCAAAACTAAAAGGGATCAATACATAGACTGTCAATGAGAGGTGATCATGATTCAAAATGTTATTCCTTATTTTCCATGAATAATAATATGCAACTCTATAACAAAGAAATTAAATAATTACATATTGTATAGGTTTGAGATATACATGAGATAACATATATAAGATTCCAGGTCTCACAGGAATAATTTTTTGGAGCATAGTACTATTGTTTTATCCTGTCATCTTTTTCTACGCCCGAGGAGGGATCCAAAATTTCTTTGAACCCTAGAGAATTCCTTGGACAACCATGAGAACCATACTTCATGTTACAAATGCATTTGAAATGACCATTGTTATATCACATATTTCATGTGTGATTCCATAAATTTTACAAGGAAATTGTACTAGGACTAGACACGGGCAACAATGACCTATGAATGGGGCCAATGTTGAAATTTTTTCAAACTATTTTTGTATGCATTGAAATTTGAAAAGGATATACTATTCACATGACTTAACGATATGGGAGGGTTTCTGGACTCAAATTTTACTCACACACCCACTTTCTTCCATCATCCATTCATCATGTAAACCATAAACCCTAATTTAGTGGAGTCATCGATTTGTCGGGTTTTAGTGTTCCCAATGAATGAATGTGTTGTTGTTGACATGGAATGGGACAACACATGTACCTTCTTAATTTTCTTCCTTCACTTGATGTGGGCCTAGTCATTCCTAGCTTTGAGTTGAAAGTTACCCCTAGTCTTAGTCATCACCCTTCATGACACTTGTCACCAAATGATTAGGTCACAATGCTGGAGTCATATGGGCGTTGGGACAAGGTTTTATAACCCTACAGTAACAAGAGACATTAATTACACTTTGACTATATTGAAAGGTGCGTGCAATTGAAAATACTAACAACCCAAAACTAAAAGGGATCGATACACAAACTTTCAATGAGAGGTGATTTGGTGGTGTGTAGGAAGAGGCCTAACACCTTCAAAATTATCATTCTCCAAATATTTTATTCAAATTTTACAAGGAAATTGTACTAGGACTAGACATGAGCAACAATGACATGTGAATGGGGCCAACGTTGAAATTTTTTCAAACTGTTTCTATATGCATTGAAATTTGATATGGATAGACTATTCGCATGCCTTAATGATATGGGAGGGTTTCTAGACTCAAATTTGACTTTGACACCCACTTTATTCCATCATCAATTCATCATGTAAACCATAAACCAAAATTTTAAAGAAATAAGATTGGAAAAATTGTTGGACCCTTTCCCTAATATAGCCTTGAATACAATGTTGTGTGTGTTACTTAGATGCATAATACCACCAACTCCATTATTTTTAGGGGCATATTGACTAGCTCTGTCAAAATTACATGAAGCTCCAATTTGTCTATTGGGGTATGGGTTAGATTTCTTTACACATAGACTTTTGTTCCATGTTTGAAATTAAAAAAGTATGGAATTTCAGGAGAAGTGCATAGGAAAGGGGGAATGTACTTATCCTAGAAGGTTCCAATATTCTAAGCTAACTAGATGCCCCATGATGTTATTAAAGGAAGACATTTAAAGTCTTTGAGTTCAAGTTTTAGTATCCATTTCCTTAGACATTCTTCTACTAAATTTCCTTACCAATTATGCTTCTTAGTTGTTGTACTGTCCATCTCACTCCAAAATTCTTTAAATTAAGGATTAAATATAAGAATACGACTTATATTTTCTTCTTTATTTTTACAGAGAATACACCTATTTGGTCTAGACTTCTTCCTCTTTTATAGAATTTCCTAAGTTAAGGCTTTGTTTCTTTATTGTCAACCACATAAAAATTTCAGTCTTTAAAGGGGATCTAATTTTACATTTATCTTCCATCATCGTTGAACTTCCTTTGGCCTACCAAGAGCATACATTTCTTTATAACCTAATTTTGGAGTATAAGTCTCTAAGACTAGGTTCTTGAACCAAACCAACTTATCTTTTGTTTCAATGATTTGAACATGACTTAGAGTAATTTTTTCTATGTATGATTCCCATTAAATCTTATATTGGCCTTCCAATCCTAACTACTCTATCTTCTACCAATATTGATGCCATATAGAAGAAGTTTCATGAGAGATACTTTGTGCCAAGTTGAAAATGTTTTCTCTAATATAAAACATTGATCACTACTTCTAAAAGTCAACTCAAGAATATATCCCAATCCTTACACTTTCACATTTCCATAAAATTTAATAAATTTATTAGATTCTACTAACTTGTAATATATAACTTCATCTCCATTGAATATCATGAAATTATGTTGCGAATATCATTTATTTTTTAAGTTTCATATTCAATAGGATTAAGAAAAACCATATTTAAAGATTTATCATAAATAAATAAAAAATTATTCAAGTTTAATGCACTCTTATCCTCATACATTTTGACTTATGAAATAAGTAATACACTTATTACTCTTAATTTTTTAGTTTAAAATAATTTTATATTTATACTTTATTAAAAATATTTATGATCATCACATCTTCGTCGATAAGCGTTTGAATTTAACACTATAAAACCCCTCATTATAATATGAGGAGGGGTTTTAAATGTTTCTTAATGTCAGATGCATGTTAAACCATGTTGAAGTCATATGCATGTTAAACAATGTTGAAGGTAACCATTGGAGATATATTATTGTGTACTAAACAATGTAAAACCGTGCAATACTACAACATTATAATACAAGAATTGAACCTTGAGTGCACAAGACTTAAAGCACAAAACCTTGGTTTATATAGTAAAGTGCAATGATTTTATTGACTTGCATACCTTGAATATTAGTATGGTGTGTGGTAATATTACAACATTTACCTCTCTATTTGAGGTCGATCTTTTACTTAGACTTGCATTGAGTTATCTATTAGGTTTTAATTTCTATGAGTTGTTTTCCAAAGAAAAGAGTGTGCACGCGACCAAGAGGAGATAGTCTATGAGAAGAAAGTCACAAGAGATAGTCTATGAGGGGATAGTTTGCGAGGAGCCAGGGAGGAGATAGTCTATGAGGGAGAGAGATAGTCTGCGAGGAGATAATGGAGCATGCAACCAAGGGGAGATAGTTTGCGAGGAGAAATTCGTAGGAGATAGTCTGCGAGAGGATAGCATGCAAGGAGAACAATGAGGAGATAGTCTGTGAGGGGATAGTTTGCGAGGATCCAGGGAGGAGATAGTTTGCGAGGGAGAGAGATAGTTTGTGAGGAGATAATAGTCGAGGGAACACAAAGGGCACACGAGGGCACCAAGAATGGTGAGTAGCCTATAAAAATTATCATTTGAAGTCATTAAAGGTGAACATTCCCGCCTTATTGATTCATTTCATTTATATATGATGATTGTGTCTTTTTATATGAAGCAAAACTAACCATTGTTCCTAAGGGAACTGAAGGGATGCTAACCTAATACCTCCATGATAAAGTTATTAGTATCCAACCAATATTTTTGAAACTACATTAAAAATTCAAGGAAGAGAGGGTTTGGTAAACCTTGGCTCTCATATTATCTTGAAAACCTAAGTTCATTCTAGGAGAAGAAGTTAAACTATTATGATAATCCAATTGAAGGACATTGGAAACAAAAAGTGAAATACCTTACAATGACATTACTAATGTTAAAAGATAAGCTAATAGTTGAAAATATGGATGTTGCACTTTTGGGCATCGAGATTAGGGTGGGTATTTTTGATGTGTGTACGAGGTAGTAAGAAGAACCTATGCCTTAAACAACCACTATTTACAATGAAATTGAGGCCTTCATCAATTTGGTTTTAGATTTTTGTAAAAAGGCAGTGAAATTGATGGAAGATCATGCACCCCTCTCAAAACTTGTCAAGACCGTCCAGAGATACCATGTCAAATTACAACATCATATGGTAGAAACACATGATCCCCTAGTCGATGCTCCATTTACCAAATTCGGTGATCCCCTAATCACATGAAAACTCCACATGATTCTTGATGATGAAGCCATGGGTTTAGTTTTAAGAAATGACCACTATGTATCCCAGTGACATCACAATGAACCACATATGTTGAAAACCATGTTTAGATATTTATATTAGCAACAAAAATAAGAATAATTTATAAGTAAACTTAAAGTAATTAGGTGTT
>ML790389.1:153367-166309 GCA_009831015.1 Picea engelmannii | reverse complement strand
AAATGACCACTATGTATCCCAGTGACATCACAATGAACCACATATGTTGAAAACCATGTTTAGATATTTATATTAGCAACAAAAATAAGAATAATTTATAAGTAAACTTAAAGTAATTAGGTGTTTGTCTCTATCACTCACAAACTCAGTGATGTCATTCAATCTTATTTAGATTCAATTGGCCTTATAACATGCTAACTTAGATGTTCTAGTTATCTAAGACTTAGCAACATTCAACTATGTCTCATTTTCCAAATGAGTCCTTATATCATGGAGATAGTTCATATATCTAAGTCAATATAGAAACACTTTGGTTCTCCGATTCTCATTCCACCTTGACCAATTCACAGACCTTTGATGGTATACAATGTGAATCAATAGGAACTATATATAACTTTTTATTGAGTTAGGTTGTTTTAGTCAATGTTGCAGTTATGACTACCCATGTTGACTTTAACTTACCCCTTGGTCATGACAAGTGTGCCCTAATGGATTAGGGAATTTTGGGGACCCAAGGGAGGATCCTCAACCTAGAAAATACCCCAACTAGTGCACAAGGCCCAAGAGAGGTCATAAGGACAAATAAGGACAAGTGAGTGATTTACCCCAAGGAGGAAATTTGTTGAGTGCAAGGGTAAATAACCTCAATCGGTTGGTTTGGACAATGAGTAACCTCAATGAATAAGTGATTTATTGGCTAAATTATCCAAATATACAAAAAAATTGACACCTTTCTTTTCTTACTTCAATGATGAAGGTTCAATTACTAACTTTTAAACTCATAAAAAAAATTAAACTCTTATTCTATGCAACATTGAGTTTCCTACATGGTTGCTTGGTGATTTCAAAACTTATTCAACTCGTCAATAGTACTAAGGAGTCATTAAGGGATCCAATACCTTCATAAATATTTACACATCAAATTCAGGCTTGAAAAATTGATCCTAAATCCTCATAGATATAAACTACCTCATGTGAAAGCTCAATATCAACAAACTAAAAGAAGTACTGGCAAGTGATTAAAAATAAATTTAAATGAGTGTTGGTGGAATCCCTTGATTTCTCTTCTCCTTGACCACCACAACGAAAAACCAATAGGCAGTATTCCACCCGTGCTTGTGCCGATGCAACAGCCTGTGTTGGTTCACACCTCGAGTCAAGAAGCGGACCAGCTTGAGCCGTTCCACATTCGACCGAGACGCATTGCCGACCTCCATGCGCTTCCCTCCCAACAATTTAAAGCACTCTTTAACTCTATTTTCAAATTCATTTTCATCTTTCCCTTGCGGTACTTGTTTGTTATCGGTCTGTCGCCTGTATTTAGCCTTGGATGGAATTGACCACCTGATTAGGGCTGCATTCCCAAACAACCCAACTCACCGACAACGCCTCATGGTGTAGCAAGGTCCCGGCCCGATGGGGATGTCACCCTCTCAGGCGCCCCCTTCCAGGGGACTTGGGCTCGGTTCCCCACTAAGGACGCTTATACAGACTACAATTCAGGCGGCGTTGCCACCCAATTTTCATGCTGGTCTCTTCCCGGTTCGCTCACCATTACTAGGGGAAACCCTGTGAGTTTCTTTTCCTCCACTTAATTATATGATTAAACGCAACGGGTGTTCTCTCTTGAGCTGGGGTCACATGTTGGAGCCAAATCCCTCCACCGAGATGGAAATTCGATGGGAAATGTTTTTCCTAAAATGCTGCACACAACCTGCATCAACCAATGTCGACTCGCCCAAACAAGGGGACAATATCACCGCTCGCCGACACAAGACACAGAACATGGCATGCATTTTAGCCAACCACACCATGTTGGGAATGGACGACCATATTCACCTTTAGTTACTCACTTCCTAGGTGGTGAGTAACCTGGTTTAGAAAGGAGGTAGTTTGGGTTTAGGTTATCTCAAATATGGTTAAGGTTGTGCTTGGATAAATAGAGTAGCGGAAAGTATTTTATGTAGCAATACTTTGTGAATGTACTAGTTGGTCATTTTTATGATCAATGTCACTCCCTACTCAAAGGAACTCCAATGATGTTTTGTTATGTAAATAGGTCTTACTCCATAGGCCCTAGAATCCCTTGAGAGGCCCCATTAAAGAAACCCCACGAAACATATTCATCCAAATTTAGAGGAAGAACAACCCTATCTTTATTTTGCTTGGGGCTAAAAAGGAATGAATTGTATGCACTCTCAATCTTGTAAAAACATTGAAGAGTGTAGACCATGTGTTTAAAACTATAACCATTTCATGCCACCCACATGGCCCATAACACATATTTAAAACTATGTGAGTCGTTTGGTTGTTGCCTAAATTCTTGTGAGAAGTGACAAGCTATGAAGAGGTGGAAAATAGTTTCTTCATTCTCCTTGCACAAAGGATAGATGTGTAGAACTTGTCAACTATTGTTTTGTATGTTATCCCATATTTGGAAATTCATCACTTAATAGTTACAACTTATTAAGTGATGAATTTCCAAATATGTGAAATTCCAGGATCATGGATTTCCAAACTATCGATCCAAACTTGAACTCTTTGATGGGTCTCAAATCCAGTTTTCCACTGAGCGTTGGGGGATATATGTTGATAAAAAAATACTAACAATTTTGTATGCAACTATATGCAAATATGAAACTATGCAACTATATGCAACAATATGAAACTTTATGCAAAAATGCAACTTATGCAACTATATGCAACTTATGCAACTATATGCAACTATATGCAACTTTATGCAACTATATAGAAACTATATGCAACTATATGCAAATATGAAACTTATCCAACTATGAAACTATGCAACTATATGCAACTTTATGCAACAATACAACTTATGAAACTTATGCAACTATATTGCAACTATATGCAACTATATTGCAACAATTTCGTATGCAAATATATGCAAATATGCAACTATGCAACATGTAACTTATGCAACTTTATGGAACTTTATGCAACATTGTACCCTTTATGCAACTTTATGAAACTCGAGAGTGGGATGCTATCTGGGAATATTGTACCCTTGAAATCACTAAATCATGCATATACAATGTTAGATACTCATAAATCATTTTGTGATGCATTGTCAATCAAAGCATTATATTAGAGTAACCAAGTAACCTCCCATCAACCACCACATGTATTGCAATTGTATCATCATTACTAAGTGTTGGAAGTGCAACAAAGTAACTTATATGATGTCGGATTCAAGCACCTTTTATTAAGTGATGAACTTCCTAGGTGGTGAGTAACCCGATTTAGCAAGGAGGTAGTTTGGGTTTAGGTTATCTCAAATATGATTAAGGTTGTTCTTGGATAAATAGAGTATCGAGAAGTATTTTATGTAGCAATACTTTGTGAATGTACTAGCTGGTCATTTTTATGATCAATGTCACTCCCTACTCAAAGGACCGCCAATGGTGTTTTGTTATGTAAATAGGTCTTACTCCATAGGCCCTAGAATCCCTTGAGAAGCCCGATTAAAGAAACCCAACGAAACATATTCATCCAAATTTAGAGGAAGAACAACCCTATATTTCTTTTGCTTGGGGCTAAAAAGGAATGAATTGTATGCACTCTCATTCTTGTAAAAAAATTGAACAGTGTAGACCATGTATTTAAAACTATAGCCATTTCATGCCACCCACATGGCCCATAGAACATATTTAAAACTATGTGAGTCGTTTGGTTGTTGCCCAAATTCCCGTGAGACGTGACAAGCTATGAAGAGGTGGAAAATAGTTTCTTCATTCTCCTTGCACAAAGGATAGATGCGTAGACCTTGTCAACTATTGTTTTGTATGTTATCCCATATTTGGAAACTCACATATTTGGAAATTCATCACTTAATAGTTACAACTTATTAAGTGATGAATTTCCAAATATGTGAAATTCCAGGATCATGGATTTCCAAACTATCGATCCACACTTGAACTCTTTGATGGGTCTCAAATCTAGTTCTCCACTGAGTGTCGGGGGATATATGTTGATAAAAAAATACTAACAATTTCGTATGCAACTATATGCAAATATGAAACTATATGCAACTATGCAACTATATGCATCTTTATGCAAAAATGCAACTTATGCAACTATATGCAACTTATGCAACTATATGCAACTTTATGCAACTATATAGAAACTATATGAAACTATGCAACTATATGCAAATATGCAACTTATCCAACTATGCAACTATGCAACTATATGCAACTTTATGCAACAATGCAACTTATGCAACTTATGCAACTATATTGCAACCATAAACAACTATATTGCAACAATTTTGTATGCAACTATATGAAAATATGCAACTATATGCAACTATGCAACATGCAACTTATGCAACTTTATGGAACTTATGCAACTTTATGAAACTTTATTCAACATGCAACTTATGAAACTATGCAACTATATGCAACTTATGCAACTATATGCAACTTATGAAACTATATGCAACTATATGCAACTATGCAACTATGCAACTATGCAACTATACACAACTTTATGCAAAAGTGCAACTTATGCAACTATATGCAACTTTATGCAACTATATGCAACTATGCAACTTATGCAATTTATGCAACTTTATGCAACTTATGCAACTATATGCAACTATATTGCAACTAAATGCAACTATATGAAACTGTGCTGGTACCACAAACGTATATTGGCACGATAACTTATATTCTTGTTTTAGCGAGTGTAGGTACCACCAAATAAGTATCTGTCAGATCTATCTTCATCGAGTGATGATCACGATATACTAAGAGAGGTTAAAAGTGAGATGTGTTGTACTAGATCTACTGGTTCTAGATCAACTAGATCTGAAAAGGTAAGGAAAAGATTTCGTATACGCATGCAATTTTTTATTGCCAACGAAGGGTCATGTAATTATGATGCTGAGAGCATAGGTGACATTGAGTTTCCCTTGAGGTATAAACATCTAGTGCAATGATGGGCGCCTTAGGAGCTACCTGAAGTGGACATAGGTTTCTTCATCTGTGGGAGGATGTATCTGTAGAGACCTAAATTAATTAATCCTAATAAAATTCATAAATTTAAACAGATAAGATTACTTCGACGCATAAACAATAAGTAATTTCTTTCATTCAACATATAAGCAACATAAATTTAAGTTTATGAACAACATGTTGATAATTTTAAATAACCATCACATGTTCATAAAAATCCGTACATAAAAATACCTCTGTTTGATGCTAAATTCCCGACCTCTGGTTGGCCTCTCTGCTGCTCTGCCCAGACTCTGCTTGATGCTCTAACCAAACCCTGCCCAAAACCGACTGACCACCCAGCCAGCTAGGAGCATCCTATCTGACTCCCTAGCTCCAGGATTCCGTGAGGATTCCTGGCCCCCGAGTCCAAAAATCCCAGCAACCTGGTGCCCCCTGCAACAATTCACCCAATCTCCAAAACCAAACTCCCAAAACCAGAAAATATCCAAACCAAGAAATACAGTCCTCCCCTCAAAATAATGCTTCCTCCCCAAATTTTCATAATAATTCCCGTAAGCCTCTGCCCAGTCATATCCCCCTCATTCACCGCCTCCTACCTTCCATTAATGCCACCCACCTTATCCCTCCATTTAATACCCTATCCCTCCATTTACTACCTTATCCCTCCATTTACCACCTTATCCCCTGTCACATGTAAAGTCTTATAATAAATAAATTAAAGTTGTTAAGACTTGAATTTTTTATCCAAACTTTAAATGTGTTGATTAATCAATTATTAAACAATTAATAAATAAATAAATAAATACTTAATATTATTAATAAATAATCTTTATTTAACTAATACACACTAGGAGAGCTAATTATTTAATTAACTACTCTTGATAAACCCTATGCAACTATTTAACTAGGGTTGTTACATACACCCACCCTTCAGGAAACTTCATCCCGAAGTTAAGGTATTTTATGATACAAGGGAAAAGAAACATAGTTCACACATTCATAACAAATAACTGTCATTATTAGTAAGTAAGCCAAGAAACTCATTCATACTAGTGTACATGCGCAAGAAATGCATGTGTAGCTAGTACATACAAGTCTCGTTCATGTACTAATATCAATAACTATCATCTCTATAGTAATTTCTTCATGCATCCAATCCATTCAACAAGACTATTCATTTTATAAAAGACAATAAACCAATCAAATGTTTGCGAAATCCTTTAATTACTATTATCTAGCTCAACAATGTTATTTAGACAATTGTAATTTAGTTACATAATTATGAATATTCATATATATATACATTTTCTTTTCAGAAAGGAAACAATAAGTTCCAACATAAGACAAGTCTCCATAAACTCTAAACTATTTCTACTCATCCTTCCTCCCTAACTTACTTCCATCTTCCATTCCTATCCTTCCTCTGTTGGACTATCTTGGAGCATCAACTATATTGACCTAACTCCAAATAGAACCCGTAAGCGGAAGTGTCACTATCTCGACCAAGCTTCCCCAACAGGCAACTGATAGTCATCATCACATGTCTAGGGGAGCGTGAACTAACACCATCCTCCCATGACTTCAGGTTTCAGAGGATACATGGTGGGAAATGCCTCCACCCCTCATAATAGGACTAGGGTCCACACCCTACAATGGAATATACCGTGGCACCATGTTGCTGAGAGTTTTGTCAACATTTATCCAGTTTTGGGCAGTCTCACCACCTGAAATCCTGCATTGGTCCGCATATCATAGCAATGCATTCAAACCAATATAATTTCACATACAAAGATTCATACCATAATGTTTCTCGGCTAGTGGTCATGACATCCACTTTCATCATCATTATCCCTTGGCTATTTCATAGCCCATAACTTGCATATTAGTCTGTAACACAAACTCATACATTTCTATGCATTATCATCATGTAATTTCATACAACCATAATTTCAATTCAGTTGCTGCATACCAACAACTTAACATCAAATTTTTCAAGTTAGAAATAGATCTCATAATATCCCATAATTCAATTTTGACACCCATTCATAAAATTGTCTTTTACGAAATAGATTGCATCATATCCAACATCATTCTAATAGCATTTAAACCTTCATAGGTTTCTCATTCACACAATATATCGCATCATATTCATCATCATCAATAGCATTTAAACGTTCATAAAATTTACATTCACATAGTAGATCGCATCATATCCATCATCATCAATAATATTTAAACATTCATAAAATTTACATTCTCACAATATATCGCATCATATCCATCATTATCCAAATATATTTAAACATTCATAAAGGTTCATACGTCTTAAAAGTTTAAGTGTATCATTTAATAGTTTCACTATGAATAGAAAATAAAAGTGTAGGCCTCAGGTAATCCTGGCTATCTAAGTGTTACCTACAACCCACCTTCGAGAAACATATTCTCGAGGTGGTCAAAAAAGTGAGGGATAGTCTCGTCGTAGTGTCTCGGTGTCTTCCCAAGTAGCAGATCCTGGACTATACTTGTCCCATTGGACCTTAAATTGGTCTACCATATGGTTCCTGAGCTGTCGGAATCTACAGTCCAATATGCGTAACGGTTCTACTATGAGAGTTCCCATGTCTGATACCTGCAATTCCTTCCAATTTAGCTTATGTGATTCATCAACAACATAATGACGTAAAACAAATACATGAAAAACATTATGAGTTTTATGCAAGTGGGGTGGAAGTACGAGACACTAGGCAACGGTTCCAATTTTCTCTTGGATTCTGAACAGTCCTATAAATCGAGGTGACAACTTTGTCCCCTTCCTGAACCGTATGGTACTCTTGTTAGGCATGATATGAATGAAAACCTGGTATCCCACTTTGTAACTTCAGTCAGTCCTGTGTGCATCCGCATAACTTTTCTGCCTATCCTGTGCTTCCTGTAGTCTCTGCCTAATTTGAATCACCTGTTCCTCCATCTCTTGAATCAATTCTGGCCCAACTGTTACTCAATATTCTAATATTTCCAAACTCAATGGTGTTCTGCATGGTCTTCCATACAGAGCTTCGTAGGGTGGCATTTTGATGGAGCTATGAAAACTGTTATTGTAGGAAAACTCTACCAAAGGTAGGCACTTCTCCCACTGGGTTTGATTATCCATGACATACATCCTAAGCATGTCTTCCATGACTTGATTTACCCTCTCAGTTTTCCCATCTTTTTCAGGATGATAAGCTGTGCTTAAGTTCAACTGAGTCCCCAATGCTGACTACAAACTTGTCCAAAACCTAGAAGTGAATCTAGAGTCCCTATCTGAAATGATCTTCTTAGGTATCCCGTGCAAATGGATAACGTCACTTACAAACACACGTGACACATGAGTGACATCGTAAGTGTCTCTAGCTGGAATAAAATGAGCACTCTTGGTTAACTTATCCACTATCACAAGAATGGCATTGTGTCTATGAGATGTGAGTGACAACCCCACAACAAAATTCATAGAGATGACTTCCCACTTGGACATAGGAACATCATGTGGTTGTAGGAGGCCTGCCGGGTGATGGTGGTAGGCTTTCACTTGTTGACACTCTAGGCATTTGGCAATGAAATGGACTACATCGCGCTTCATGCCTACCCAGAAGAAAAGTTTCCTCATGTCTGCATACATCTTTTTCACACCTGGATGCACACAATAAAGTTCTCTATGGGCTTCTTTTAGTATGATGCTTCGAATATCCCCTTCTTCAGGGATGTACATCCTTCCTTGATATCTTAACAGTCCGTCTACTTCCAGACTATATCCTTCATACTTTGGATCTAATTCCCTCCCACTTTGGAGGTTTGAAGTAACCTCTAAATACCAACTGTCTCCTTGGAGTTGCGTCAACACATGTTCTCTCAGATTGACTTTTAAGGGTACCAGGGAGAAGACACGTGGTCTCCTTCTCAAGGCATCTGCAACCACATTTTCCTTTCCTTTGATGTATGAAATACCAAAATTATACTCACTCATAAACTGACTCCATCGCCTTTGCCTAGCATTTAGATCCCTTTGAGTGAAGAGATGTTTTAAACTTTGATGGTCCATTTTGAGCTCAAAGTTTTTCCCCACAAGATAGTTCCTCCAAAGTTTCAGAGCTAGCATTACAACTGCCAACTCTAAATCATGAGTCACGTATAACTCTTCATGTTTCTTCAACTTCCTTGACGCATAAGCTATCACTCCTCCATCCTGCATTAGCATGGCCCCCAACCCTTGCTTCGAGGAATCCGTGCAGGCTGTGAAGTCCTTTTCCATATCCGACACTCGTAGAATTGACGCACTAGTTAGTAACCTCTTAAGCTCAATGAATGCACTATCACATTCTTCCGTCCATTCATACTTGACCCCCTTACACTGCAAAGTGGTGATGGATTTCTCTATTTTTGAGAATCCTTCCACAAATATCTGATAATAACCTGCTAGCCCCATGAAGCTTCTCACCTCATGGGCATTTTTCGACACTGGCCACTCCATAATGGCCTTTACCTTTTCTAGGTCCATAGAGATTCCTTCACCGGAAATGATATGACCTAAATAGTGGATCTCTTTCTGAAAGAAGGAACACTTCGACAACTTACCATACAATTTGTTCTCTCTAAGGCAGGAAAACACCACTCATAAGTGTTCCTCATGCTCTCTTTAATTTTTTGAATAGATGAGGATGTCATCTAGAAAGACTTGTACAAAACGGTCTAGGTACTTCCGAAATATGTTGTTCATGAGGCTCATGAATACTTCTAGTGCATTGGTCAATCTGAAAGGTACTACGACAAACTCGTAATGCTCAAACCGAGTTCAAAAGGCAGTTTTTTGGATATCGCCTTCCTTAATCCTCAACTGATGATACCTTGATCGCAAATCGATCTTTGATAATATCATTGCTCCTTTCATATGATCAAAGAGGTCATCTATTCGTGGCATTGGGTACCTATTTTTCACTGTAGCATGGTTCAAGTCCCTGTAGTCTATACACAATTGTAAGGAACCATCCTTCTTCTTTACAAAAATTACTGGTGCACCCCAAGGTGAGACACTCAGCCTTATTATCCCTAAGTCTAGTAACTCTTTCAACTGCATTTGCAATTCACAAAGTTCCGGCGCTGTCATCCGATACGGAGTCTTGGAAATTGGTTCTGCACTAGGTTTGAGCTCAATAGTAAAATCAAGCTCCCTCTCAGGAGGTTACCCTGGTAACTCGTTCGTAAAAACATCCTTAAATTCTGACAATACCGGGTACTGATCCAAGGAGGGTCCCTTCCTTTCATTCACCACTATAACTACATATAATCGAAACCCTTGCCTCAAGCATTGCTTAACCTTCATAGTTGAGATAAAGTGTAATGACACCCTTCTCTGTACACCTTAGATCTCCACTGGCCTTCCTTCGTCGTCTACACAGAGCACCCTTTTTGTGAAACAATCTACCAAAGATCGATGAGCTTCTAACCAATCCATTCCAATGATTAGGTCATACACCCCGAGAGCAGTGACATATACCTTCAACCTGGTAGTACACACTCCTAGGTCTACTATACAATTATCAACACTAGGTCCTACCGCTTGTTTTCCCCTCGAAGCCATCTCGACTTGTTTAAAGTCATCGTGCTTGTAGGCTGCCGACCCACTCTTTTCTAATGCAGATGGTGAAATGAAACTATCTGTAGCACTAGAATCAAATAAAATCTTAACGTTGATATGATTTAGCGTACCTAATGACTCCACCATCGTGGATTGATGTTCAGCCTGGCGATCATTAACCACTGTGTAAATCTGGTGGCTGCTACTTGCTCTTCCCATCGGGGCCTTTCCTTCTCTATGCACAAATCCTGATTGTAACTCTGGGCAGTCACGCTGGTAATGGGGTCCTCCACATCCCCAATAGGTAACACGAGATTGAGCCTGCGCACTATTCTGTGACTGTCTCTGAAATGAGTTCCTTCCCTTGGAACCCTTGCCCCTACTAGATATTCCTTGAGATGGTTGTGGACCTGTCTATGTCATTGGTGATGAACGAGATGTTGCACTTGCTGCCATTGAAATCCTTGCGGCTACTGTCCTTGGTGCGACTCTGTTACCATATGGAGGTGGCCTTGAGGCCCCTTCCCTGGGAAATGTCCTAGGGGCCTTCCCCATGAATCTAGGATGATGCAGAAAGGAAGGTCTCGTACCTCCAGTTAAGTTCATGTGTTCCTCCGCATAGCGCGCATTTTCCATAGCTTCCGCTACTGAAGACGGTTTCCACATCCACACCATAGCCCTTATCTTAGGATTTAACCCATAGATGAAGCGTTCTACCTATCGTTGGTCATTATCCATATATGAAACATAATTGACCAATTCCATAAACCTAATCTCATATTCTTCTACGGTCTTGTTTCCCTGTGCTAGAGCATGAAACAATCCTACCTGCTATTCCTCATAGTAAACTGGAAGATATTTCCTTTGGAACCTCTCCTCAAAAAGTTCCCAAGATACGGTGTTTGGGGTAAGATGAAGTTGCCTTTCCAGGTTTCCCCACCAGTTCAAGGCATTGTCTCTCAACTGAAAAATAGCTATCTTCAACTTTGAGGTGGACGCATAGTCCCTTAAGGCAAAACACCTTGTCATGCCTTCCAACCATGCTTCTGCATGTTCACTGGCGTGACCCCTGGCAAACTCTGAAAGTTTGATCTTCTACAGTTCTATAGTGATGTCTTTAGGTGGAGGTCCTTCCCCTGAATCCCTCGACACTTCTAGATTACCCAGTCCAGATGGTGGGGGTTACACTTCGATCCCTATTGGTTGTCGCCCCTTTAAAGTCTCATTTATAGCCTCCAAAGAGCGCAGTATGAGAGCTAGTTCCAGCGATGGTGGTGGCGGCGTTGGCGGTGTTGGAGGTGCCTGCGATGATGCTCCTCTGCCTCGATTCCATTGATTCCTAACCATCCTGTATGATTTAACCTACATCAACCAAAGTTGTCGGGGTGAGTTCAAGGACATTTCACATTTGCGCAACTTAAACTAGAAAACAGGGTTAGGCATAAGTTTTTTTTTTACTTGTCTGTAAATAGACATTACTCTCTTTAGGGTAAGTGGCTAGGTTAGGGTTAAGTGTCTAAGCTTGGTGTCACTACCTAAGAAAACTACTGACTCTCTCGCTTGGTATCTATGCTAGCTTTGCACCATATTCGCCAATTCTCTAACTTACATGCCTAGTGCGCACGAAGCCCCCCCCCTGCTTGTCTTGGTCTAAGTCCTTATACTTTGCGTTTACAACTAATTAAGGTCACTTCCAACCTAATGTCGATGAAATGAGTATAAGGATATCCTTCGATGCTTGACTCATGGGATTTTCTTGGCACGTTGTACATGTGCGTTGAATTGTGTGTCTCAGTGGCTGTAGGTGCGAGTCTTGAGGATTGTAGAGTGGCTTTCGGGCATTGGATCTTAGTGCTTATGCGTTGTGGTTATGTATTGTTTCTGGACTTGTGGTTGTATGATGTAGTGAGCCTGAGGCGATGCATTGAAGCTTGGTGCTTGGCTTTGACTGGTGGAATGGAATGGAGGGACTTGGCGCTTGGCTCGGTGGTTGAGGAAATGGAACTTAGTGTTTGGTTAACATGGATAATTGGAGATTATACTTCGGGATAGTATTTTATGACTATTAATTTATTTATGTATAAGAATTTATTTTATAATGACTCATGTGTGGCGCGTTGGTGTTTGGTTTTTTTCCCAACGCTTGGACTATGGTGAGTGGTCATGGTTTCAAAACCCGTCTGCTCCAACAAAATTTAATCTAACCCAAATTTAATCTAATCCCTAAAATCATTAATTAACTTTAATTTAGATTAACTTTACACTAAATAAAACAATTAATTTTTTTTTTAAAGATAATTAATTAACTTTAAAATTATTTTTTTACACTAAATAAGTTTAAACGTATAC
>ML790389.1:123148-142895 GCA_009831015.1 Picea engelmannii | reverse complement strand
ATTTATCATTGTCTATTATCTATAGAAAACTTTTCAAAAATTCTTTGACTTCATCTTCCACTATATATACTAGTAGAATCATGCATTGGCTTAGTGGCCAAATTATGGAAGGTTTTCTATTTCTTGCATTCATAGAAACTATGTTTCTAACATTCATAGTAACTATGTTTCTACAATCATGTGTATTATGTATTGTCTTTTGGTAGTACCCACATCATGGATGGTGAGGATATAAGTAATTCCTTTCAATATACCCCACTTCATAATAATTATAAAATAATGGTGGGAGATGATCCACTTAATTCCATAGAGCCCTATTACCCTAATTCTAATTATGTCCCCCATCCACTCCCATGGTTGAATCCATTGTTTGGAAATTTATACGCTAGATTATGTCTCTTCTAATTCCCCTTGGAGACTTTTTTATTGCCAAATCATTTGGCCTTCTACATTCCAAACATTTAATCTACCTAGACTATTATTGGAGAAATATCACCAGTATGGTAACTTAGATATCCCTAGGACCTACCTATTGATCCTAGACATACAATGGGGATATAATTCTAATGGTTTCCCTAGATGCCAACAAATTATTTTTCTTTTAACCAAGAATAATAGTAAGCATACCTTATGACCAACGATTTCCTCACATATTTGGCTGATGCACCTCCTGAGATCTAGCTCCAGCTCCTATAATATGCTTCCTACACATGAGAAGACAAACAACTATTGATCCACTTTCTCTCCTAATGTTACAAAAATCCAATTCACTAGATCTATCCTGATCTATTTAACATGAGACCATATCTAAGCATTTACAAATAAAATACAAACACATTTAGGGGAAACCAATGATATATTCATTAACATGTAGGAAACACATCAAACATAATGCCTTGGATGTGAAATCATTTCTCTTTTCTCCTTGCTCCTAATTCCTCCTCAACTTCTCAATCTGAGTAGGAAATTTGATTGTGGTTGTTGTGACTGGAGAATCACCTCTATAATTGGACATCATAACTCTGCAAAATATTCTTCCCCCTCTTTCTCAAGACTTTTCTTCTTTATATATATCCTTGGAAGAGGCTTGGGAGAGATTCTATATCTTTTGGAACCCATTGGAAACTCGAATGATGTGATTTTATAGGCCCATGCCATAAAGACACAAATGATCCCTCACTTACCTCTTCATAACTTTTCAAATCTAGAAGGTTGTAGGGATCATCACTTGTTGCATTATAAATGACCAATGACTATCATCGCATGTTTTATCCTATATTCCACGTGAAGACCCTAAAAAAAAGTCCTAAATCCTGAGAAATAAATGTATTTTGACTTTCATCTTATGCTGGATTTCCTTCTGGCATGTAGGGTGGAAATTAAGACTATAACATATACTACTAGCTATTCTACTTCCCACCAAATTACATTACTCCAAGTGAAATATTTCCTATCTCCCATTCATCATGTGTGATTCCTACTCATTTATAGTGGTATGTGTTACCATTTGTTGGCATTAATGTGAGTACCCCGACTTCAACAAGTGCAATCATCCTTCATTTAGGGTGTTGTGAGAAACTATCACCTAGAATAGTGTGATCACCCTTCATTTCAAAACATTGTGATCGCACTAACTTGATTTGGTGTGAACTACCCTTCAAGTTAAACATTTCCATTTCTCTTCATTTATATGATATCATGTACCTTCATTTTAATAGGGTGAGTTACCATTACTTGAATAGGTGTAAGTGTCTTTGTTTAAACAAGTTCTCCATTGTTGTGATCTACCATTCTTTCAAAGCGTTACAACTTTTTTCGTGGGAACAACTTTGATTTATTTCATTCATATGAGTGTGAGTAACCTTCATTTTTTTGGTAAGGGAATCAATCAACCACAAGGCTACAAGTTCCTCATCCAAAAATCTACAAACATAGTTTTTGAAAGGGTGTGAATGACTTTAATCTCATGCTGTGATTATCCCTTCACATTAATAGGTTAAATTTGATATTCAAGGTAATTATTGTGACCAATCTATATTAATATCGATTAATGGTTGTGAGTGCATTGAAGAAGATACGTAAAGGGTTGGCCCACTCTCACAAGGATTGTGATATATTAAAAAAAAAACTTCTCCCATATTGTCCCCCTGGGATACCCCTACCAAATTGTTTTTGACCTCTAGTTCAGAGCCCCAATATCTCAATAAAAACCATTCATTCAAGGGAATGTATTTTATCTTCCCCTTCATCCCAAGGTGCCTTGGGTTTCCCTTTTGGTCCACTAATAAAGACCCCTAATATGTCCTAAAACCCTCTCTCATAAGCCCTTCTCACATAAGAAACCCTTTGAAGGGTCAATCACACATGAAAATATTGATTATGGGTCAATCACGAATCCCAACATCTAGCTTCTCATGTAGATTTGTTTTTTTTAAAACCTACAGGAAGCATGGAAATATTGACCATAGTTCGTCACAAGGTAATGAATGCGTTTTATTAAGCGTGGAAATATCGACGAACATTCGTCGCAAGGCAATGAATAGGTTTTATTAAGTGTGGCAATATCGACGAAAGTGCATCATGCTTTGCCATGGTTTTCCGTCACACATATAACATCTACGTCGTAAATGTTTTCTCTGCTAAACATTTTCGTCGCTATTGCCATGCTTTTTCATCTCAACTTTCCACAGTTTTGTGTTGCACATATGGCATTTGCGTCGTGATTTGTTGGTAATTTTTTACTTTAGCATGGTTTTTTGTCGCTATTGCGACATAGTTTCGTTGCTATTGCCATTCTTTATAAGGTAAACCTATCTTGAGGATGATGACACGTGGAGGGCTTATTTCGTCATCGTTGCCACGAATAACTGGTTCGTTGATCTAGCGGCGAAAAAAGTTCCACGAAAAATAGTCTGTGATTTCATGGAAAGTGTGATGGATATGTGTGGCAATAGTAATGAAAAACCATGGCAAATTTGGTCATATGTAGTAGTGATCAATTTTTCTCTGTAATCAACTTCTGCTTCTTCATACTCTTCCTCTTCCGAATCTATCTGAAATGATGAGCATCTTTCTTCTTGTTCTGTATCTGCATATTCTTTGGCATTTTTTGAATTTGCGATGGGTGAAGAATATATGTCATGTAACTTATCCCAAATTTATTTGGATGATGAACATTCACCAACCTTTTCTCTTACCGGATTAGGTAATCCTTCCCAGATGAAATCCATTGTTATTTTTTTATTCTTCTTCAATTCCTTCTTGGCTGCAGTCTTTTCCCTTTTTGAACTATCATATCCTGTAACAACTGATAGCCAAATATAATGTCCCTGTGCCTGTAAAAATACTTTTTTCCTTATGCTCCACATCTCATACTTAAAACCATTTTGACCATTAACCATTAGTACTCCATTCTCAGAATAATCCATGGTCTCCTTCCAGTGGTTAAACTGTTTCCTGAAGGAACCTGCTTTGATACCAATTGTTGGATTATTGAGAGGGGGGGTGAATCAATAATAGATAAATTTAATACTTTTTCACCATACAATGCAAGTGTTATATCAATGCAGCATTATCATCCAATAGTTGTAGAGTAAATAAACAATGAACAAATGATCAATCACACACATACATAGTACACCAGTGTTTTACGTGGAAACCTAAAGTGGGAGAAAACTACATAATTCTTTTTCTTATATGTCTTTAATAATTACATTCATTGGAAGCACCAACTTCCTTTGTTTTCCAACTGTAACTGGAAGGAGGCTCCAACCCCCTAGTTTCTCATGCTACAAATTGAAGGAAGCTCCAACTCCCCAATTCTCTGGCTACAACCAGAAGGAGGATACAACCCCCTATGTTCTATGGCTACAACCACCTACCCTTGCCCCATCCAACTTCCCTAACGTAGAAGTAGAATTATGGAACCATTGGCTCACTATCACTATGAGATATACTATTGTAAACTTGTACCAATCAACCTACACCAAACAACCTGTACCAATAACCTGAACCATGCATCAACCTGTACCTCAACTTGTACCATAAACAAGTGCATCAACCATACACCAACCTGTACCAAACAACCTGTAGTCAACCTGTACCATAAACAAGTGCATTAACCATGCACCAACCTGTACTCAACCTGTATCATGAAAAAGTGCATCAACCATGAACCAACCTGTACCTCAACCTGTATCATGAACAAGTCCATCAACCATGCACCAAAACTATACCTCAACCTGTACCATGAACAAGTACATCAACCATGCTCCAAACCTGTACAAATTACATGTCACAACAACCTATCCAAACAACCTATGACAACAATCTGTCTCATCAATATTATCAACCAAATCAGATCTACTCACCAACATCAATCACCAAAACAAATCTCAAATATGTGAATCAACCAAGCATAACACAACAACTCATAATCATCACCAAGATCAATATGTGCTTCTAATAATATACCAATATAAGTATGCTACATCATCCATAAACCATGTGTCAAAAATAATACTAACAAGTGCCTCCAACCATGTACCAAGTATGTACCAATCATGTATCAACTACTCATCAACTATGACTCATCAATATGTACCAACATCATCAACTATACACCTCATGTATGTGCCAACTCATCAACTATACACCTCATGTATGTGCCAACTCATCAACTACTTGTCTCAACCATGGAACCAAAATTTACCTCAACCAAAATCCCTCATCAATTTCATCATCCAAATATGATTTGTAACTCTGTAATAGACCCGGTGTATATGATCACATACATGCAAACCTTCCTTAACTTTAACAACAAGAGAATAGCATTTTCATCAAACTTTTCTTTAGTCTCACATGACTAGTTTTGGATTAGTCAACAACCCTAACTTGAAATAATCATAACTATGTACCTGTAATGAATAAATATCTTAAAATAGTACACAATTTTCTTCAGTGTGTTTTATGCAATTCCTCTATGTTTCACTACTTGAAACCTCTCAGAAAAGGAGTTATAGAAAAAATGGCATACCTCGTTGGATTCTGGCTTATTCTAGAGAGAGAACTTGTAGAGCGCGCCCCACACAGGATATTTGTTGTATGGATCAGAAATTTTTACATAGAATAATACAGACTGTTCTCTAACCAACACTTTTGGTCTTACATAATTTGGATCTTTTATGAATAAGTTATGATGTTTTTACCCAAAACACCTGTTTTAGACTAGTTTCAAGACTAGCCACAAACCCTATTTTCCATGGAGTGTAACTCCAAAACTACAACGACCCACAAGATGAAATTAGTAACACAAATACTTGGATATGTTTTCTCAATGGACTCTCAATTTCATGGTCGGAATCATTCTATAAAAAACGTTATTACGAAAATGGTGAGATGGCCTGTAAATAACATACCTTAGAAAGCATCATCAAAATAATTTATCCTCCCTTGAATTTCGACCTTCTTTACTTCACCTTCTCTCTGAAATTAGGCTTAGATATCCTTTGGTTACCTCATTCACTTGTATATATTCAATATTCTCAAGTTTGATATATAATGAGAGAGCCTTGCCTCTTATTTATACTTTCATATAGCTTCCTCAAGGGGTTACCTTTTAACCATCTTAACCCACTTTCCTTATTTTAGGGCTAACCAACTTCTAACCACTCGTACAATTAGTAATTTATCCATTAAATTTATTATTTAAATAATTTATTTTGTATCCACTTTGACTTATAGTACACTCATCACTTCACTTTACCTCAAGGGGTTACCTTCTAACCATCTTAAACCACTTTCCTTATTTTAGGGATAACCCACTTCTAACCACTTGTCAACTTAGTAATTTCTCCATTAAATTTATTATTTAAGTAATTTATTTTGTATTCACTTTGAATTGTAGTACACTCATCACTTCACTTTATTATTTACCTTCTAAAAAACTCTTAAACCACTTTGACTACTTTGACCTTTTGGGGCTTCTAGATGACTCATGAGGGTTCTCCAACTTCACATGGCCATAACTCTCCAACCATGAGGATTTATGTGACGTTCCACATACCAATGGAAATGAAATGACATGTACTATCCATATAGAATAGTATTACTTGAAAAAATATCAAAAATCATACCTTTATCCATCAAACAAACTTGGGTCCATTACCCAAACCTGAGTTCTCCAACTTCACATGGCCATAACTCTCTAACCGTGAGGAGTTATGTGATGTTCCACATACCACCAAGAATGGAATTAAATGTACTATCCATATAGAATAGTATTAAATTCAAATATATTAAAACTCATACCATTAGACATGAAACAACCTTGGGTCCATTACCCAAACCTTTGTTCTACCGAAATTCACTACCAGACTTTCTCCAAGGGTTGACATCAATCACTAAGGGTTGAAATCAATATACAATATCACTCTCCAATGGTTGACATCAATGAAAAACAACAATCCATATCAATTGTCCTTCAACATAAGCTAACTGTTTGACAATCCACATCTATCTGTCCTTCAAATAAGGGGATATCAAAATTGACTTGTACCTTGAAGGGGGAGATGCCTCCAAAGTGTCTGCTTGATGAAGATGTGTCTCTTATTGGCAGTCATCAAAGGATCTGTGCAAAGTTATCCATCATCTCATTCCTTTGTCGCACAAGGGATTCCTTGAGCAATAATTTACAAGGATCTCCTGCTCCATCATCTCTCTTTTCTTCCACCATGGGAGGCCATCATGACCAGTGGTTTACGGTATTGAAAGGGCTCAACTACTTTGAGTCCCAACTCCTTGTACCTTGACCTTGTTGGGGACATGCACAGCGAAACAAATAAAGAGCAGATTGCTCTCATACCACTAATATGGATTTATAAATGAAACAAAATGAAATACATAATATGTATGGCAGAGAAAAACACAAAGATACAATAAAACTTGACTTCTATTAATAAAGAGAACTTGTTGAAGCTTTAAAAATGCAGACTGAAACAAACTTGCTTGAATGGTGGCAACTTATCTATGAGAAGAGATGCAGCGACTACGTTCATTCACACTAATATGAGTACAATGAGGATCCAAAGGCCTTTTCAACATAAAACATAAAGGAGAAAACCCTAAACATCCAAAACCCTAACCCCGAGAGATGAAACGCCAAAAGGTTTGTGGGCCCCGATGGGGTTAGTTGATATGACAACTTAGCGAGGGCGTAACTTTTTCATATGATATTTATTTGGGGTGCTCGATACATTGTTGGAAAGGTATGTCTGAGTAGTACATATTCTGTTCAACCTAGTATTTTCCTTCGGTTAAATGCTAGGTGCTGTTGATCCCAAAAAACATCATTTAGGGCCTCAAAACGACCCCAGAAGTTTGGGACCTAAAAAATTGTAAAACAACTGCCAAAATGGAAATCGTTCTTTGAGCTAGTGGATTAGGTGGGTGGCCATCGATATCCACCTTGATCAAAAAATGAAAATAATTTAAAGGGCTTGGTGATAATCTAGGCCAAGGATGATCTAGTGAAGTGGACATGTATAATAATCTCTTTCTACTTGACCAACTATGGTCAAGCTATGATATTATGTTAAACCTTTTGGAATAAATAGGGAACATGGTCAAGGAAGGAACTATCTACAACTTGGTAGAGAACATTGCCAACATTCTTAGGGTTAACTATGAGTAATGTGAAGAAATGAGTGAGCCAATATGGTACCCATTTCTCTTGATTTGGCTATCAATGTCAAGGTTTTTCTTATTCAGACAGGTTGCATTTACCTTACCAAACACCCTAACCATGTGGAACTTTCAATATTTTGTCTCAAACTAGAAGGGAAGAATAGACAACCTCATCCCATGATACATGTTTGCAGAGTGAGTGAATTCAATGAAATTGGCATGCAATAGAAGGAGAGTACCACAAAACATTCGACATAATTTTTTTCTTAGTGTACATATTCAACTAGCCCTCAACTACATGAAAGTTATGTATATATATGGATCAATAGGAGAACCAAAGAAATTTGACTATTACCCAAGAGTTGAGGAGATTATTGTAGAAGTCATAAAACAATCAAACACCATGTACTTAGTCTTAGAAGCATCTAAATGGGGTTGAAAGCAACTAATTACATGGTTTCTTGATGGATATTTGGAAGAAGAGAATGAAGCAATAGTCTGCAGAGTTGGAAAAGGAGAATGAAGAAACAATATACAAAATTCCCTTTGTCTAAAGAGTGATAAATTCAACAATTTCACAAAGAAAGAACAAAAAATAAGTCATATAAGAAGACAGACCAAGTCGACATTGAGTCTGACAATTAGTTCACTGAGGACAACCTATTAGTCCTCCTATAAGAGAAGCAGTAATTAAGGTGCTAACATCATGGGGATATGGAAAGGGTAAGCTAACTAGAGAACAAGCAAGGAAAATGAAATAGATGTTGGAATCAAGTGTGGGGAAAGAATAAACTGAAGAAAATGAAAGAGACAAATTCATTCAAGTTAGATCCCTTAAGAAAAAAATCACTACTGAAAAACAAATTCAAGTCAAATTTAAAAGGATCTAATAGTAGAAGGAAAATGAAGAAGCCTAGGAAGTGAAGGGGAGGAATATAGAGGGTCCCAAGATCATAGCAAAGCCTCCAACCAAAAATACAATTTGACTAGGGTTCAAGAACTAAACATTGAATTGACAAGGGATCCCAACCCAACTAAGCTAACCCTTATAATACAAGAAACTGCAGAAAAGGGCACCCAATAGATTGAGACTATGGGAAATGAGGATTCTCAATAGCAGAATGAACAATAGTAGATAGAAAAACAATAGGAGATAGAACAATGATAGGAAGAGGAGCATCAAGAGTAGAAAGAAAATATACAAACCTATACACACCAACAAAAAATAGATAAATTCAAAGAAACACCACATAAAGCAATACCAACACAATAACAAACATAAAAAAAACAACAAGTTACATAATAGGTGATTGAGATGGAATAGTCAAATGTGGGGTAGAAGGAGAAAAGAAACAAGAAAACAAATGAGGTGAAGGACAAAAGAAAAATCAACAAGAATTTTCACCACCTTCGTATTGAAGGGAAAGAAACAAGGAAAGAATCAATTTCCTTTGACCTGACAGATGATTAAACTCAAATATTTAGGACTTGTATAAAACAATGATCAAGGAAATAAATATTTGATTAAGCAGCTTGGCCAAGGAACTTAAAAAAATAAGAGAAAAGGAAGACTAAGTGTGGATAAGCTGTAGATAAAGTGTCAAAATACAATTGGGAGTGATAATGGTTGACACACCAAGTGATCCAATTGATTGTGTAAAATAGTTTTCCACTGACCCAATTCATAGATGAAAAAATGTCCTTGCTAAGAATCAACAACTGAAAGCTGGCCAGATGGGAAGGAATTTTGTTATGAACAAAAACCTTAAAATGTCAAAATAAACCAGAAGTATACACCATGTTTAGAAATGTGAGAGTGAATCACAACTTCAATGTAGATAAGAGAGATGAGTTACACAATAACTCCTTAAATAGTAGGATGACCTCCTCCAAATATCCAAATACATTCATACATCCCAATTCACATGTCTCCAATAATGAATACATGATCTCTATATATACCTATTCACACATTTCACATAAGGCGCCTTTATCATTAGGCCGACCCTATTACATTTACATTTACTCATTACATGTAATTTAACCCCATATATGCCCACCCTTAGGGTCATATCATATACATTGAATCATGTATATGCCCCCCCTTGGGGTCATATCATAGTACCCTCCTTAAAAAATATTTGTCCTCAAAGCTTTGCAGTTAAAGGCTTTACATGTGATGAAACCAAGTAATATGATTTTTGTATGTTTGTACTTTCTTCCTTCCACTGATGATGATCCATCCATCCAAAATCAATTCTTTTTGGTTTGAATACTTTATGTCTTGTTGTTTCATAATTTCTTTCTTTTGATTCTATGTATTTTTTTGTAACTTATCCAATTTGTAGTAGTTGTTGTTCTTTGATAATAGTTTGTTGAAGAGTGGTATTGTAATGCCCCATTCCATGTATATTTATGAGTATTCCATTTTCTTCCTTGAAATATTTTATGGTAATGGGTCTGTCAATATGGTTTCACATGTGATGGTTTCCCTTCATTGCACACCCATTTCGTCTATCTTCTTTTGAGATACAATGGCATCCTCTATCCTCTTTTCTGGGCCTTTGATTACTCTATCCTTGTATATAATACCATCATATTTGGCATGTACATTCTCTAGATGTACTTCAACTTATTCAAGTGTATTTTGGTGACCTTCTTGAATCTTATCTTCTTTCTCCTTTTGAAGTTGCAATGTGACCCTATTTATCAAATTCTTACGTCCTTCAAATTTGGGTTGCATTTTTTATTTTACCCCATCAGTATTTAGGGATTCCTCAACCTTCTTGCAAATTTCCTCTTCAATTTTTTTGATAGTGTCCTCTTCAATTTTTGTGGTAATATTTTCATCCCTATAATTTGATTCATATTCCTATAATTGCCTTTTCACCTTCTTAACATCATTAAAAATTTATTGGTTATGCTTACATCACCTTTTTATTTCTTCATATTTCCTTTTTAATTCTTCCTTTAACTCATTTTTTTTCCAACTTTCCATTACTAATATTTTCTTTCTTTATGTTCTTAACCTCCTAAACAAGTGATTCATTAAGGGATTTCATCTTGGAAAACTCATCATCTTTCTTACTAATATATTTTTTAGTTCTTCATTCTCCTTTTGAATTTTCGAGACTTTTTTTTTTGATTCATTTAATTCCACTTGAATTTTATACATCTCGTCCATTTTGTTTTATCCTTGATCCATTTATTTGAGAAGAGTTTTCCAAAATTTCCCATGTGGGGGAGAGTCTTGTACCTTCATCAAGGTTATCCCACCACTTGCAATCTTCACAACCAAATTTAAGGCTTGCCCCAAAAGGATTCTTACAATATTCTTTTACCCTCCTCAACCATTCCATGGTATTGATTTCATCTTTATATTCATCTCTTGTAAATCTAGCTATTTCCATTGGTTCTTAAGTGAGGTTTAACCACAATCCTCAACTTACAAAATAAACATATTGAAAATAATATCCAAAATTGTTATTATTATTTTTCCAACATATTATCTATGTTTCCTCTTTCCAATGGCTTTTGAATCATCTTAATCGAACATATCAATCAAAAGTTATAATAGTTTTAAGTGAACATACCTTTGAAACCCTGAATTGGAGTATGTCCTTCTAACCGACCTTCCTTTTGATGCATCTCTAAAAGTTTTGGCTTGTATTACTTTGATATGTATTCTCTACAATGCCATAGGTCTGGCCAAAATTTGATGTGCCAAATGAAATTTATGGTAACTTTCTCAAACCTTGTTGATTTTTGGACCTTTCTATATAGTGAAATTGCATGGAATGTCATGTGTCAAATATTTAATATCTGATTATAAAATTTCCACCTGTAATAACATTATCTATATCCTTTTCCAACATAACTGGTGGAACTCAATTTAGAATTTCCAAGCTTCAAATATGTCACGTATACCAAGAACACTTGTTTGAGGCTACTCTGAGGACTAGTCAAATACCCCTAATTACAATAGTCCATATCTCATAACTTAAAACGATACAAAACCTAATTTTTTTTTTTATCACAAGTACTTTTCTATGTCTCATAAGGATCCTTAAAATTTCACAATTTGAAACATCACCAAAAACCAATTATAAAGAATTTCCCAAAATGACTCGTTTGAGACTGATTTTACAGCTAGTAAAAAGCCCTAACTTCCATATGATGTATCTTATAAATCATAATGACCCAAAACATGAAATTTTTACTGAGTGAACATAGACATGTTTTCTCAGCATGCTGAAAATTTTACAGTCCAAAATTTCTCAAAAAAATAGATATAGTAAAATACCAAGATGACTCATTTAAAATTGAATTCAGGATGAGTCAAAAACCCTATCTTCCATAGGCTATATCTCCAAAATTACAACAAACCAGAACTTGAATTTTGTACCACAAGTACCTCGCTGTATCTTTGCAGTATCATGAAAATTTCACATTCTGAAACTTTGCAGAAACAAAGTTATAGAAAAAATTCCAAGATGGCTCACTTGAAACAACAAAACCCTTGGATCGATGCTCTAAAACCAAATGTTATGAACCAAAACCTTAAAATGTTAGAATAAACCAAAAGTACACACCATGTATAGAAATGTGAGCGTTGATCACAAATCTAGTATAGATAAGAGAGATGAGTTACACAATAACTCCTTAAATAATATGATAACCTCCTCCAAATATCCAAATACATTCATACACCCCAATTCACATGTATCCAATAATGAATACATGATCTCTATATATACCTATTCACACATTGCACATGGTGCCCATTTATCATTATTCTAACCCTATTTCATATACATTTACCCATTACATGTACATTTAACCCCATATATGCCCCCCTATTGAACCCCCATTTTTCCATCATCCATGCACTCCTTTTCCCACTTTTACTCTATTTTTGCACCTAAACCTAGCCCTAGTATCATTGTTGACATGATATTCCCCCCATGACTTTGGGTCAAGTCACAACAGATCGAGACCGGATTGAGAAGACGTAAATATTCCCTCACACACAAATATACAAACTGAAGGATAACTACTTTTCGCTAGGAGAGAATAGGGAAAGAGAGAAGGAGGAAGTGCGCACCTTAAACCCTTCATTCGATGTCGATCCCCGATCCTTCTTTTCGAAGCGCTCTTGATATTTTCCATAACAAACCTGCAAAATAAAATCAAGACAAATGCTGCAACAATGTAGTTATGTAATCAAGTATCATATGTATCAAGCAATATGTCCAAAGCAAATATGAAGAATAATCACATACAATATTGCAATGAACACACAATTGGAGGGAAAGAGAACTCTTCTATTAACATTAAGTATCATATGGGTGGAGGATTTCCTCTCGGGAACTAGATGGGTCGAGTATTTCCTCATTTTAACCAGGGTCAACCAAGTTTAATCCCAAGCTCTGGTTCAATTGTGAAATCTTTTTGGCAACCTGGTGCCAGTTTCAACCCAATACATTCTTTTGAGGATGCCAATTAGTTGATGACACAACCTCGACTGCCATTTCTAGAAATATTTCATTTTCTAGACTTATCCAATTTGATGAATGATCCCATTCATCATGACCCTAGTTGTCCTGCGGTCCCAACTAAACTACCTTCGGACATACTCAAGTTTCAAGGGAAAAATGGAGAGGATCTGTAGGACCACGTAACGACGTTCCACTTGTAGTGTTCATCCAAATTGCTTAATGTCGATTCAATTCGATTGCATTTGTTCCAAGGTATTCTTACCAAAGGCACTACAAAGTGGTACATTGAACTTTAAAGGGGGAAGTACTCGACTTTCGGTGATTTATCCATGGTTTTACTAAACCACTTCCAACTCTCTGTCCGATATGACACCGAGAAAAAATTGTTGACCAGTTTTAAGAAAGGTAAGGCCACACACATTTCTGATCATATATGGGAATGGAGGAGAAGGAAGAGATTGATTAAATATATGATTGCACTTGAATTTCTCCTTGAATGGTTCTTAAAATCTCTACTCCCATACATTTAGAAATATGTTGAGACTTTGGGAGTGTTTTCAGAGGAACACACGATCTTTCAGGCGCAGTAGCTAGAGCTCAGTTACTCTCAATTAGGCATACTCTATGAGATTATTTCATATGTGTCATGATATACTATTGACTTGGCAAAGCTAAAGTCTAACCCACATGCCGATGGCATGGTGGGTATTTCTCAAACGAAATTCATAGACCTGGCTACAAACCATATGCAAAAAATTGCTATTCAGCAACCTGCGGCTGGTCCGGCCTCTGGCTCGACCACCCCTGCCACCCAGTATTCAGACGTACATTCTGTGCAAATGAAGAATTTGAAGGGTCCTCAACAACCTGGAGAGAAGAAAAAATGAAAGGGTAAGAAGGGTAGTGGGGGAAATAACAAAAAATATGATAAGAATGCTGAGGGGGCTAAAGATGAAAAAAGGAAGGTGAAATTTCCTTGCAAGATTTGTGAGGAAGATCACCTTACACATCAGTTCCCACATATGGAAGAAGACCAATGTATTATAAAATTGAATAAAAAACAACATCCTGTTGTGTTGAAGAATCCCTTTCCACAAGGGAAGAACTTGCAGGGTGGTTCTTCCAACTTCAACCCACAAGGGGGCACTTCAATTGCGCCTCCGTTAGATGGATGTCAAGGAGTAGTAAATATCCTTAGCCATTCGAAGATAAAGGATGTATATTTGTCAACAATATCTCAGAGCTATGATAATACAGAGTCGACCGAGAAGGGTAAGAAATATTCATAGGATCAGGACCCTCTCCATAAAGAGAAGCCTAAGAAAAAGACATTGTCGCACATACCTAAGGGTGTTTATAAATGGAAAATGCATAACCCCAATGCAAGAGCCACCCCCAATTATTCAATTGTCTAGGATTTGGCTCAAACGCCCTATGTAATGTCTACTTTGGAGGTGCTCCAAATTTTCCCCTCACAACGCATCATGTTGTTTTCTACCATAGGAGCTGTTGATTCATCCAGTCATCTTGTAATGAAATTTGATGCTATTGACATGAGGCCCCACCTTCCATATAATGGATCTTTTCATATTGATGTTGTTTGCAACAATCTTTTGGTTAAGAGAACCTTTGTTGATGAGGGTTATTCAACATACGTAATGTCCTTGTCATGTTGGAAGGATATTAGTTCTCTTGAGATTACCCCCTCTCCTACACTCTTGACTGCCTTCGATGGATGTTCATTTCGACCACGTGGTCTGAATCCTTCTTGTCTAGTTACTTTAGGGGGAAAATATGTATGTGTGGAGGTTGAAGTAGTCGATGCGACACTTGACTATAATATGTTGTTAGGGAGAAGTTGGACATATGCCATGATAACTGTCATCTCTACAATATTTCAGATTATATGTTTTCCCCATGAGGAAATAATTGTGACCATTGATCAGGTCGTGTCTAACCTTTCTGATGCAACATCTAATCCTGGTACCACTATCACTTAGATCAAAAAATTTCAAGTGACAACTGAGAGTATTGACAGTGGAATGTATCCATCTCTTATGTAATCTTTCGATTCTCCTGCACCAATTTTGTATGTTTGCGCCACCCTGGTAGGCTTCCACAAGATGGGTTCTAAGAATTCCGTCAATAGGGTTTCTTCGTTTAGAATTTTGTATATGCATGATCCATGGATTCTACCCTCACCATTTAGTTCGGTTGAAGATCAAGTCCACACCAGGATGACCGAACCATTTTCTATAATTGAAGTATCTTATGAGGCCATTCAACATGCCATGAAATACCCCGTTCAAACTCCCTCGGTCATGGAAGAGGATGATATTTTTCCTGAGCTTGTTTGGGCTCAAAACTCTTCAAGCTCCCAAGAATGTTTATATACTATCTTGCCGTCAGATGAAGCTATTATCCATGAAATAGTCAGAGATGAAAGCCCATGGGGAGATATGCATCACAAATCATATTTCCTTCCTAAACTCATTCGTGTAGAGAGTAGAGAGTTTAAGTCAATTATCATGAGAAGTGTTTATAGGATAGTCAATCCCTTGTCCGAAGATGGTGTCTACGATGAATGAAATATGGCTAATATATTGGAGATGATCCCGATCAACATTTCTAGGAATCTGATTGTCGTCGAAAACATCTTCATCAAATAACAATGCTCACAATATGAGATCGTTCAGTACATGAAACATTTTAAAGAGTTTCGAGACGTGTTTTCATGGTATTCTAAGGAAATGCCTGTCATCTATCCTCATATAGTTCAACATGAAATTTGAACCTTCAAAAACGCAAAGCCGGTTCGAAAAAAGTTGAGACCTGTAAACCCTAGGAAGGATGCGATAATCAAAGAAGAGGTGGAAAAGCTACTTAATGCAGGTTTCAAATACCCTATGCCTTTGACGAAATGGGTCTCCAACCCAGTTCTGATTGATAAAAAGAAGCGTACAATTCGTGTATGCATTGATTTTCGAGACTTAAACAAGGCTTGTCCCAAAGATAGCTTTCCAAAACCATTCATCGACCATATTTTAGATGAGTGTGCAAGGAGAGAAATATTTTCGTTTATGAATGGATTTTATAGTTACAACCAGATTGAGATTTGTCCGGAGGACTAGCACAAGAAAACCTTTATATGTCCCCGGGGAACCTTCACTTATAGGAAGATTCCCTTTAGTCTTAAAAACACTGTTGCTACATTCCAACGAGCCATGATGTTTTTTTTTCATGACTTGAAGCATGTAGTAGAGGCATACTTAGATGATCTAACAACTCATTTGTAGAAAATATCCCAACATCTCTTATACCTCCACTTGGTTTTTGAATGATGTCGTTACTATCAGATCCAATTGAATCCCCACAAGTGTATATTTTATGCGACGTCTAGTCATCTTCTTATATTCATCATTTTGACAAAGGGGGTCGTGGTTGACCCCTTAAAGGTTGAAAAAATAATTTAGTTTCCTCCCCCACATATGATTATACAACTTCAGAGTCTGTAGGAAAAAGGAAAATTTCCTCTGACAACTCATGCCGAACTATGCTAACATCATGAAAGGTTCATGCGTCTTTTGAAGAAATGGGTCCCATTTGATTGGAATGAAGACGCACATCATTCATTTGATGCGTTAAAAAATATTTGGTTTTGACTCCTTTGTTGAGTCCCCCCAACTACAATTGATATTTCTTATTATATTTGGCAGCAACCGAATCCTTGATTGGCATGGTTCTTGTTCATGAATATGATGAGCTCCAAGAGCATGTCATCTATTATTTAAGCTGTGCATTGATAGGTTCTTAACTCAAGTACTCACACGTTGAAAATATGGCACTGGAAACATTTCATGTTGTCTAGTGACTTTGACACTATATTATGCTGCGTAAGACAACCATTATTGCCATTGTTAATCATTTCCAATATATTTTGACTAGGCGAATTATTGGCGAGAAGTACAACAAATGGATTATTGTGCTTCAAGAATTTGATTTGGATTTTTCATTTGTGAAGTCTAAGAAGTATTTGGTATTCATCGAGCTAATGTCAAAGTTTCAAGTTGAGAATGAGGAAAGAGAAATGATAGACTCATTTTCGGATGAGCATATTTTCCTCATCTCTTTCTCTGACTCGTGGTATGGGGATATTCTTATATATATCCAGACTTTGAATTTTCCTCCAAACTATTCATGAGACGAGCGATGACGAGTTCTTCACATGGCTAAAAAATTCCTCATCATCACATACATGTTGTATCGATGTGGGGTGGACTCGATTCTTCATCGTTGTTTGACTTTTGAAGAAGCAGAGGCTGTGTTAAATGATGTCCATTGTGGAGCATGTGGTAGTCACCTATCTGGGTTGGCAACAACCCAAAATACTTTTGCGTGTTGGATATTTTTGGCCCACAATATTCAAATATTGTATTGAGGCTGTCAAGAATGTCACCCGTGTCAAATATTCACTAAGAAAATGCGTGCACAACCCGCTCCCATGTTTCCCGTTATCACTATTGACCCTTTCACCAAGTGGGGGGTAGATTTTATGACATGCCACCATTTTTCGACTAGGGGGAATTGTTACATTATCATGGCCATAGAATACTTCACCAAGTGGGTCGAGGCTATGACAAGATTTTCTAATGAGGGAGAAACTACAACATTTTTCATTTTTAATCAGGTCATAGCTAGGTTCAGGGTTCTGAAGGAGATTTTCAATGACCATGGAAGTCACTTTCAAAACCACATGATGACTAAATTAGCATCAAAACTAGGTTTTAGGTAGGAGCATTCATCTCCCTACTATCCTTAGGCCAATGATTAGGTTTAAGACATAAATAAATCATTAAAAACAATATTTATAAGAATGGTTAAATCAACCCGATCGAATTGGTACTTGATGTTATATCCAACATTATGGGCTTACCATACCTTAGTCAAAATCACTACTAGTTTTTATCCTTTCCAAATCATCCACGAAGTGGAGGAATTTTTTTCTGATTGAATGTGAGATCCCTTCACTAAAAATCATGGTCAAGCTCCTACCTGATACAACTCAACTTGAGAAGTGCCTAGTCTATCTCGAACATATTGACGAGAAACATCAATAATGTAGCCTTAGAAAACAAGGCACACAAGAAGGGAATTAAATCTCAGTATGATAAGTTCATTCATCATAGGGTTTTATTCGAGGGAGACCTTGTGTTGGTCTATGACCAGGATAGGGAACCCCTGGGGGCAGGAAAATTCAACCCCATGTGGTACGACCCATATGTTGTGCGACGAGTGTTGGAGAAAGGATATTATGAGCTTGCAGATTATGCAGGTAACATGCTGCTGAAGCCAAAAAATGGGATCTATCTTAAGAATTACTACGCTTGAGCCTTGTTGACAGGTGTGAGTGACACACCATCAACTGGAAGGATAGATCCGATTCGGGGTTGTCTAATTAACCCAAGCCGTTTGGTATGACCTATCCTGATGGGTTTAATGGCTCTGTTAGCCAACTAGGGTCCTAAAGATAGAAAAAATGAAATAAACTAACTAAAGAAAAGATTCTAACAATCAACACAATAATTACAAATATTTATCTAAGAATGTGAATATACAAATGATTATGAACAGTTTATATACAATTTACAAGGTTTGCATGAAATCTTGCGAAAATGATTGTTTGAAAAAGTTTCTGAATCAAATATGAACAACACTTCTTTTTGTTTTTTTTTAAAGATATTAAACAAATAAATACTAAATGAATACGATTGAAATAGTGACACAAAAAACAGTCAAAGCTAATTAATGCAATCATCGTTTCATTCATAAACACCTCTAAATAAAAGAAAAGAATGCATCTACTAGCCTCTAACTGACCAGTCAACTTAGTTTATCTTCCTGTGTTGTATGAGCTCCTGCCTATACTATTGTTAAGGGAAACATATAACAGAACAATACTAGCACTTCCAGAATACATTCAAAGAAGTATTTGATATTGAAGTAAATTGGTAACAATAGAAAGACAACTAATTAAAAAATCTTGTGATCTTAAGATGATCAATATTTAAGAATGAGAGAAAACTCAGATCTGAATATTGATTTTATCCAACATTTAACATTAAAAATAAATTTGAAAATAATCAAATGATAGATTGATCACACATAAAAAATGGAATAAGAAATTATGGACAACATATAACATTTAACAGTATGAAAACACCATATGATGACAAGCTAAAGCTAAAATCAACCATAATGACATTCTCATAATACAACAGTAATGAAAGAACGAAATGGAATAAGCATCACACAGGTCTAAAGACAAAGATGAATTGCTTTCCCATATTCTTTCTCAAAATCACATGCCCATATTGTAGTCCTTAAAGAATTTTTAAGATAATAGACTTTTAAAGATTGAAACAATTAATACATAAATGATAACAATTAACCATGTATTGATAAAATAGACTAAAGCTAATTTAAATCAATGAATAATCAATTATTCAAAGAATATGAAGATATTATAATGAAAATAAAACCATTTTACTCACAGGACAAAAGCCATT
>ML790389.1:85273-106780 GCA_009831015.1 Picea engelmannii | reverse complement strand
AAATAATCAAATGATAGATCAATCACACATAAAAAATGGAATAAGAAATTATGGACAACATATAACATTTAACAGTATGAAAACACCATATGATGACAAGCTAAAGCTAAAATCAACCATAATAACATTCTTATAATACAACAGTAATGAAATAACAAAATGGAATAATCATCACACATGTCTAAAGCCAAAGATGAATTTCTTTCCCATATTATTTCTCAAAATCACATGCCCATATTGTAGTCCTGGAAGATTTTTTAAGATAATAGACTCTTAAAGATTGAAACAATTAATACATAAATGATAACAATTAACCATGTATTGATAAAATAGACTAAAGCTAATTTAAATCAATGCATAATCAATTATTCAAAGAATATGAAGATATTATAATGAAAATAAAACCATTTTACTCACAGGACAAAAGCCATTAAGAAACCTGGAATTCCATATTCTTCTTTGAAAATACTCGTCCATTCTCCCAAAAATTTAAACCATCCATTACTCCATTTGAAAAGAAGAAAAGTTTACAAAATAAATAATATACAAAAGAGAAAGGATTAAAATCCTCCTCTCCAATTCTTGGATCTTTATGGCTGAACTTTCTCATATATTTATACAATGAGTGAACAGTCTGGGCATTACTAATAATTTTTGCCACCTGAAATTTGCCTCGTAAAGAGACATCAATATCTCTCAAATCGTGCATTTTTTTAAGAAAATTTTTTGCGCAAAAGGTAAATGGGTCCATTTGGGAAATGGGGTTTCAACCGTTTCTTCAAATTCCTCATAGTTTGGCTACAATCAGTCCTGCAAAATCGCCTGTCTGATCTTGATGCCTTTCCAAATTTTATCTGTTGTTGCTCATAATGTTTTTTGTAGCAATCCAATATTATTTTTGGATTAATCATCTTGAACATATTTGGATAACAAAATCAAGCCATGATCAGATACGTAACAAATATTTGATAATAGAAACCCGTGAAACAAAAATAAACCTAAATTAATAACCTAAAAATTGTGAAATAAAACAAAATCTAAAACAATAAAATAAAAAATGAATTTAAACTAATTATAAGTTCTAAACAAACATTGTTTATAATTTCATTTCAAATATGATCTTAAAATTCTAGAAGCTTGAAGTTAATGGAGAAGACAAAAATATTAATTTTGTTTTTTAACAAAATCAAACAAATCATAGATAATTTTTTTTTTTTTTTTAATTATTATTTTTATTTTGAAATGAGATGCAGAATGAAAAAAAAAGAATTTAATTAATTAATATCACGAAATGATTTTATGAAAATGAGAAATCAACCAAGATATTATTTGATGAAGTATTGAACCCATTATTCAAAATTGTCAAACTTGCTAATGAGAAAAAGAAAGAACACATAATCATAATTTAAACGAAAGTAAACAGTTGATAAAAATTAACGTTTTTGTTTAAATTGAGATTTCTATGCTCGTTTCTAAATTTTGACATATACTCTTGTAATGAATGTCTCATACTATAGTGAATGTCTTAAGTTTGTCTCAAAGCAAGCCAAGGTATGGAATTATTTGAAAAGGTTGATTCTGTAGATCATTATAATTATCAAGATTCTAATGGGGGGCCTTTAAATTTTGTAAAAATTTAGGGGGAGTTGTTGGGGCCCAACAAGCCTGAAGGCTCAAGAACTAACAATTTTTGTAACTATTTCCTATTTTGTACATAGTTTTGTTTATAAATTTTTCTCCTCCTTGTTGCATCAATGATTGTTGTGCTTCCGTTGTGTGGCAGATGACTGAAGTGTCATTGGTCTAATTTGTACTTGCATATGACGGTAGTCGCCATACTTGACATTTAACATCTGATGTGTGGATAATCTATTTTCCTTTCAACCAGTTGGTGTCCAGTGGGGGTGCATGTCTTGGGGAAAATACTAACAATGTCGTTGATTATAGCGCGGTTGTTGAGATTTTGAGAGATGCATTGTCACATGGCATTAATCTCCTTCAAGTGCTCTTGGATTCATAGTTGGTGGTCTCGTAGTTGAATGGTCTGTATTGAATACGTGATCCAGTGCTGTTATGAATTTTCCTTAGCGTATGCCTTTTCGAATGTTCATTTGATGTTATTACATATGATCATGTTCCTAGGAGAGCCAATGAACTAGATGATGCCTATGCTAATTATGTTTTAGATTGGAATTTACATCACCAATAATCTAAGCACACACATTCACATGTAAATATTTTCATTTGCAAGTGTTGGCATAGGGGCAGACCCAGGGTTCAACGCTACAACATCACACCAACAAAAACCTAACTACTGGTCCTTTCGGCAACACCTACGAAGCAGATGAAGTATCACCCAAGGTAGAGGAAGGGGTGGTTGCAGGACTAAGGTGTATGCAACCTTATATGGGACACAGATCTGTGATTGTGATACTGAACAAAGAACTTAGCACCAATAGTTCATCAATATTTAACCACTATCTACTTCGCAAATAAAACAAACCATCACATCATTCATTCAGATCTGGTGTATCTAATCACTTATCATAGAAAAGTAGGTTAGATCTAGCAGATTCAAGCACTAAGCACATTCATATAAATCAGATCTAACATCCATATACATCATTAGCACAAAGCATAAATAGATCTATCTATCTATATCAAAGCACTTAACAAGTAAAGACATAAACACATCAACACATTGCACAGAGCAGAGCAACACAACATATACGTGGTTCACCCCCACCTTGGGGCTACGTCCACCAAATCTTCTTCTTTATTATCTTCTTCAATAGGTTACATGCACAGAGCCTCAAAACCCTACTCCGCATAGGACATGAGATCTGCATAGCTCACTAGATCCTCCTTTCCCGAGTAGATATAAACACACAGCCTTCCACAACCTCTTACAATGACTTGCACTTAGCTCTGCAAGTCTCACACAGTATGCACATAGCACTTACAATCCTTCAATCACATAGATCTAGCACTTAGCCATTTGTAACTTCTCTATCTCTATACTCACTACATCGCCTTATCATCTATTTATACTTAAAAAAATAGGCCTAAACATGGGTAAACCCATGGGTCGACATCCCATTCCCATTACATAATCCCAAATCCAAAATAGGGGTTGAGATCCCGCGATATCTGCTTCATCTTTCTCTCTGCCTTCGATAGGCTATCAAAGTCCCAAAATAGGTCAAACTTGATGAAGGATCTTCCAAAACTTGGTCAAGGGATAATAGACCCCCAACACTCACCTGTGACTCATCCCGAGTCACTCTGATCTAGGTAGTTCTGATTCAAAAGACTCGAGCATAGCTCAAGATACTTTGACTTGCTGCTGTTCCTTGGCCTCCTGTTGAATGAACTCTTGGATGACTACGTCGTTGACAGGTCCTTCCAGGTGTTGTTCAACTGCAGTGACAACCTGCTCCAGTTTTTCTCCTCAGCCTTCGACCTATGTGAACAATTGGTAAGCCTTATCTTGTATAGGTTGGAGACTCTGAGTTACTTCCATAACTCTTCTTTGGATAGTGTGGATATGCTGCTGGGCAGTGTGATGCTCCTGGGATCGCTTCATTCTTTCCACAGCTAACATGGGATTCAGTTGTGCTTGTATCGTTTCAGCTTGATACTTTGCCTATTGGAGCTGCTACTCCAGTGCCTTCAGTTCTGGATTCTCAGTGAGTTGTTCATAGGTCTGGGCACTATGATCAGTAAGTTTATTACATTCCATAGCAAGGGATTTTATTCTCTCAACTGCACTTCGAGCAATTGCTTCTCTTTGATCCCTTACATCCTGTGGGATCTCAGGCACTGCGCTGAGCTCTAAGTCTGTAATGCATTGTTGTAGCTGCTGGATAATTTTTGTGACCTACTCTACTTACTATGTGACTTGATCCTCTGCCTTTATTTCTACGACTGTCATAGAACAAAGTGTTTTTCTGATTGCTTCTTTCACTTTGAGTTGCTCCGCGAGAAACTGTTATTTTCCTTGCTGTATCTGTGATTTTTCTTCATCAAAATTTGCCTTGAGAGTAATCTTTTCTTGTTCTGCAGCTTGAAGCTACTCTACAAGTACTCCTTGCACTTGCTTCAAAGCCTGGGTGTCTTTTTATGTTTCTTATTGTGCTCGTCGAAGGCGAGCTTTGACTGTCTCAGCTAGTCGGTGGAGTTGGGCTGGCTCATCTCCCAAATCTAGTTCTCCCGATGGAAGAGGCACAATGGAGACTGCACGGATGGACTGAAGAGCCTACTATACCCCTTAGAGTTCGAATTCAATCCTATCATACATTTCTTCCTGCTTCGCTCCTTGTTTCTCTGCTATTTCCAGTGAAGTATCATTCAGGGCTGCTATGATGAAATAAAAATCATTGGAGGTGAGGATAGTCTGCATATTGGTCATGGTGGCTTTTGATTTCTTTTGGGAAAAAGGTTTTAGGGGGGAAACCTTCCTCTTCTTCAAGGGGTCAACCTCATCTCTGGGCGGTGTTACTTTGCTTGGTCTCTGTTCAGCTTCTACTTTGTCACCACCCCCTTGGTCAAGTGACATGGAAGCAGTCTTCCCTGAGGTGCTTCTTAAGTTTTGGACCTCTTTAGTCTTCTTCTGTCTGTTGGTTCCGGGTGTATTCTATTCTTTATGAGTGTCCTCTGGGCTATCAATATCAGATATCTCTGTGAGGTTGGTGGGGATAAGGAGGTCAGTGAACCATTCCTTGGTGCTTTCTTCAAGGTCTTCTTCTGTGAGTTTGTAATATGATTGGAGCTGCTCTTTATGTTCATCTACTTGTGCTGTAATGTACATGAAGTTTCGATCTGCAATGAACTTCATTAGTGGTTGGAACTTCTGTAGGGTTTTCAGAGTCATGTGAGGCTTGACTTCTATGACTCGCTTTAGCTAGAGGTAGTATGTATGAAACACAACGTTTGACTGCCACTGTTTGTTCATATCAGTTGAATACCACAGGGTAGCGAACTTCACGGGAAGCGGTTCAAACGACTCTATGTCAGGGAAGGCCGCTCCTTCCAACATCTCCCAGGAAACAAATGCAATGAGGACCATGAGTTAGCTGAAATGAAATTTATAACCCTGGTCCTATGCTTCTTGAAAATCTAGTTCCAACTGGTTAACTAGGTACTTCACCCAGTTATCTTGACGAAGCTCCAATTTTTCAAATTTTCCTTCTGCGAAGCTCCCTCTGGAACCTTTTGTAACTTGTCGATATTAGCTCTCTTCTTAATTAGTTTTCTATCTTTCTTTCTAGTGAGATTTGCCTTGGTATGCCTTTTTCCATTCTGATTCTTATCTTCTTTTGGCATAATTACTTCGTGCTGTTGATATTCTTTCCTAATATTCGAGGGTGATACTTCTTATTTAGCTGGAATAGGTAATTTAATCTTCTGTGGGTCTTCTAGTGCTCTTGCAACTTTGACATCTGAGTCTATAGAGTTAGATAGCTTCAATCTGTTCTTCTGTTCTTCAATCAATTGTGTGATCCTTCTAGTCATGAAATATTTTAACTCTTGCTTCTTCTGCGCTAAAACTTATTCTTCTTCTTTCCTTCTGGCCTGATTTCTTTCAATCCAAGGTTTTCCTAGTAACATGGTAAATGGGGTGTTGTTCTCAATAAATTTAACAATCTCAAAATCTTCCTCTATCGAAGTTCCATTGGCACTCATAGAAAACTGAGTGAGCTTTCCACATAGGTTTATCAACTTTCCTTTGAATAGTCCTATTCCTCCTAATGAAGGAATCATAACAAGTCTTCCGACAGTTTCCCAAGTTCTTTCTGTCGTGACATTCACCTATGTTTCCTCATCCAGAACACAGTCAATATCGAAGTCTCCTATTCTTGCTTCAAGGCCTTTTTTTTCTTTGAATATCTCTGATAAGCTAACATGTCGGTGGTCATTCAAGGTTTCTTTTATTTGTAGAAATTCTTTCTCGGATTCTTTCTGGGGTTCTACCATAATCATAGTTTTTGGATTTGCCTTAGGTTTTTCTTGTCTCATGTTCATTTACTCAAGCTTAGCAATCATTCTAGGGAAATCCAATACTTCATGGTCCATATCTTTGCAACATAGACAACTAGGCCGTCTCCCAGGGCATTCCTTAACAAGATGTCCTAGTTTTCCACAACTGTAACAGAGGGTTAATCCTCTCTTTCTATAATGCACACCAGGTTCATAGTAGCTAACCTACAAACATTTCTTTCGAGGATCCTACATCCACTTGTTAGTCCAAACATTCTTTCTATGCATATGTATAACATATATTTCACTATTCTTATCAGATCTATACATATCAAACCTTCTTTCATCTATTAGTGCCCTATTTTTCGAGATAGGACATAATATATCAAACATACCTAGATCCATACTTTAGAAACAACAATTTCCACTTATCTTACTTCTACAGAGCACAAATCTTTCAGATCTAGAACTTTTCACTATTCTTACCTTTATCAGAGCACAGAGCTTATAGATCTTACCCTTTTTAATAAAAAATTCTCACTTTTACCTTTCTCAGAGCACAGAGATTTCAGATCTTACCTCTTTTCTTTAGATCAGACTTCTTTTCTTTAGCACATAGCTTCTCAAAATAAGTAGAGTACTGTGCACTAGAGTGATAGATCTATGCACATATCTTTCACAATTTTAGGTCGGATCTTTGCACAAAGCTTCTTCTTTCTCAGTTCTCAGCAATCGCAGTTTCAGGTCAGATATTTTCACAAAGCTTATTCTTCCTTAGTTCCCAGCAATCATAGTTTTAGGTCCCAACAACGAAACCATTTCATGGCATAGGGCCAGACATAGGGTTAAAAACTACAACAACGCACCAACAAAACCCTAACTACTGGCCCTTTCGGCAACACCTACGAAGCAGATGAAGTCTCACAAGAGGTAGAGGAAGGGGTGGTTGCAGGACTCAGGTGTCTGTAACCTTAGCTGAGACACATATATGTGATTGTAATACTTAACAAAGAACTTAGCATCGATAATTCATCAATATTTAACCACTATCTACTCCGCAGATAAAACATATCATCGGATCATTCATTCAGATATGGTGTATCTAAGCACTTATCATAGAGAATTAGTTTAGATCTAGTAGATTCAAGCACTAAGCACATTCATATAATTCATATCTAACATCCATATACATCATTAGCACAAAGCATAAATAGATCTATCTATCTATATCAAATCACTTAGCAAGTAAAGACATAAACACATCAACACATTGCACAACATAGAGCAACACAAAATATACGTGGTTCACCCCCACGCCGGGGCTACATCCACCAATTCTTCTTCTTTATTAGCTTCTTCAATAGGTTACATGCATAGAGCCTCAAAACCCTACTCCTCATAGGACATGAGATCTGCGTAGCTCGCTAGATCCTCCGTCCCCGAGTAGATCTAAGCACACAACCTTCCACACCCTCTTACAATGACTTGCACTTAGCTCTGCAAGTCTCACACAATATGCATAGAGCACTTAAAATCCTTCAATCACATAGATCTAGCACTTAGCCATTCATAACTACTCTATCTCTATGCTCACTACATCGCCTTAGCATCTATTTATACTTAACAAAATAGGAATAAACATGGGTAAACCCATGGGTCGACATCCCATACCCATTACATAATCCCAAATCCCTAAAAGGGGCTGAGATCCCGCGATCTCTGCTTCATCTTGCGCTCTGCCTTCGATAGGATGTTGAAGTCCCAAAATAGGTCAAACTTGACCAAGGATCTCCCAAAACTTAGTCAAGTTCCAACAACAAGTAAAACACATACAAAATATATAACGCACAAAAAATATAGTATATAGTATATAGTATATATATATATATATATATATATATATATATATCAAAATGAGATCCTTAAGTACAACATTTGGGGCCCCGAGTCCCTGAATGTCATATAATGTCATATGAGTACAAAAATGGTGCTATGAGCACATAATGTATCTAGGCCCGAGGATGATGGACTATGTCATAGAAAATGACAGTGTTTTCCAAACGCCAGAATATGTTGGGTATGTGTTATATTCTTTGCATGTGTGTGTGTGGGCGCATTAGATATGACAACTGCATCCGACGATCCCTCTAGTAGTTCTCTTTGTGTTGTGTGTGTCAGGATATTTCCTAGGGGGGTCCCCGGGGGGGCACGTATGACCCCCCTTGGTTATGCGCAACGTTCAACAACAAGCGGTAGCTCAGGGTAGGGCCTCGAAATGTTTTTTTTTTGGGTGGTTTTTTCTATTTTTAGCGGTTTTGTAAATTAATCCCGTATTAAGGGATTAGGGTTTTGGTATCTATAGAATTCCTAAAAACATTGTATATATCTTTTATAGTGAATGGTGAAATTCTATATAATGAATATAAAAAAAGTTTTCTTGGTTGAGGGTTTCTGATATAAATCTCTGTGTACTATGTGAATGAGCCATTGATTAAATTCTGTTTTGCTTAAGAATCTATATGGATTGATTTAATTCACAAGTTTAAAATTTACAGAACAATCTAACCTATGGCTTGGGTACCCCTATGATATGGCACTACATGCCTATGGGGAGGTCATAAATAGTAGCCATAGGCACATTGCGAGTGAGGACCTCAAATTTTCTTCCCACACTACGCAAGGTCCTAGTTGCATAATCATTGTGACCCGCCTCCTCTCTGCCTCGTCGGCTGTGTCATGAGATGTTAGCCGGACTCACATGTGCTCTATCTATATACAAAGTAAATTACTTATCAATATGATGTATCTCACAAAAAGAATAAGTCTTTTTACTTTTTCATGTACATATATATATTTTCAAAAAATAAAGATTAAATAACACAAAAACAATTTACCTATGTCCCGTGGCTCATCCTAAGGAGGAATGATGACATCTAGATCATTAGTGAAGTTGATTTCGACATAGGGGTAGTCCTTGATAAAGGGAGTCTGTCGCTCCCACCAACTGAAAAAATTATTCATCATAGGGGTTGGATAATTGTCCCCCTCCTAGCCGAGCTATCAACTTGGTCCATTGGACCATGGTTGGCCATGGTCGCAAGTGCCCCCATACATATGTCCTTGGGATCATCATAGAAACCCTATCAAAGAAGAAAGTGCACAAGACACTATTGAACCCAAAGTTGTTGGTCTTCCCGAGCTTGCAATCATTAAGTTGCATTTTCATGTAGTTAAGCATGGTTGTACTCTAGTCAAACATCGTGGGTCTTAAGCATTCAACCTCATGCTGTATTTTTTCCTAAGATGTCAGAAGAGTTGGATCCTACAATCTGAACCATAGTATAAAGAATGACTCGGAGGTTCAGATTGGTGATTTGTTTAATAGACACTTGAGATCCACTTTTCTCAGTGCCGACATCACAATACTCGTTAATGTAGTAATTGATACTTCACCCACATCCTCCACGAGTTTGGAATTTTGGCACTTCCCCTCTCTTGGACAAACTGGTAATGAAGTAAATATCTTCCACGATGATTGTCAACGATTTCCTTGCGAGCATAAATGCTTCGACATGAGGGTTCCAATAGTCAATCATGAGATTCAATAATATCCTTTTGGATCTCATGCCTCCAATATGAAAAAAATTATACATGCCACATGCATGTAGGGCTTGTTTGGCATTGTCATCATCAAATACCAACAGATCCACCTTTTTGTGTTCATGTTCTCTCCATTGGACAAACATCTTGCCCAAATTCCAACACAATTTTGAGTTAGCATTTCTTTTTCAAGTTTGTCTCTAGGAATCTGCGACCTCCAGTTATAACAAGTGCGGATATCCATGACTGGTATTTCTACTAGCTACAGATATTTGTAGGTTTCCTTAAGGCAGCCCATGGATGTGCAGAGTTGATTTGAACAAGAGAGGATTAAGCCCAAATTTTCCAAGAAAATGAATGAACAAAGAAATGGAATTGCAAGTTAGGGTGTGGGTACTTACTTGGTCTAGGTGGCAAAGGTTTTCGTTGCTCCAAGCTCTGTAAATATTCGATGGAATTTCTAGGGTTTTTGGTCACTTTGTTGATTTTTGGGTTAAATGGTAAAAATAACTTGGTAAATGGGTAAATAAACAAATATTTATTAAAATTGTAAGAACCCACTTCCTATAGTTTCGATATTTTTTCCAAAATTTCAACTAATTGTTATCCTCTTGTAGTTATGTGGTTGTTTTTGTAGGTCTTAGGCTATACTTTGAATGATTTTTGGTTTTTCCTCATCGACTGACCGAGTATTTTACAAGAATCTCAGCATGTAATGTTCTCATAACTAACATTTAGGGTAGGGTGCATTCACTTGAACTTTTGCATTATCAATTGTCATTTCCATTTAAAACCTAGGGTCGAGACTCGACCCCATTAAAAAGTGATGCAAGCTTCTCATCTACTTAAAAAATTCCTTTTGTTGATGGTAGAGCCTACCTTACATGGGAGATTTAGTTTAGAACCTCATTGTATGATGGTGCTTGTTATCACATATTTTTTACTTTGAAGGATAAAGGAAAGGTAATGAAGAAAAACTGATGCAACGAGAGACTATCCTATCATTGTCACCTTAATAAGATGTTCTTTTCTATCTAGGGTGGTAGGCCTAGGGGAGACGTCCTTGGTACCCTAGGGTTTTGAGAAGGAAAAGGTTTAAGGCTAAGTAAAATCCCCCCCCTCACAATTCACTACCTATCAGAAAGTTCAGCTAAACAACCAATAAAGATAATAATAACTTGAATGTACCTGCCCAGAACAAAGAAACAAGAAACTATATATTTGCAAGATCACTTGCTGGTTAGTACTTCATATAATTAGAGACTTTCTGAAATAAAGAAATTGAATGATAATATTGATGAAGCAAATCAATGATGTATATCAATAATGATCACAATATGTTACTTCACAATAAATTCTTTTAAGAGGCTTCAAAATGAACAAGAATGATTTATCATCAATGTTACAATACCAACATTCATTAGAAGCAAAGACTACTATGCATTATCCAATCTTTCAATTGCTTAAAGAGGCTCAAATGCTACAAACTATAACTATAAATCAAATGGATTATGGAAACAATAGGGTTAGAAGGTATTAGTAGTTGTTCAAAGAGTTTGGAGGTTGTGATCAAAATACTCAAACAAGAAGTCTAAGACTAGTGCATTCATAGAGAAAATGGAGTGAACAAGTAGCAACAATGGTTGAAGGAACAATATGATAATGGTAGGGCTAAAGACAAGATAATTTAATGGTAAGTGTTGGTAAGCCAAGGATTCAACCATCAAACCCTAGGGGAATACGACTTACTAAGTTGTAGGCAACCTTAGGCCTTAACACATTTTCCTCCTTCTTTAGCTCAATGACAAGGTAAAATCGGCTTGGGTGGAGAACAAGAGATAGGGTGTTGCAATGGAAAGGCCCTAGAAATGTCTCCAACACAAAAAGGGATCCTTGGCATAAACTAGTAGGGAATTAAAATAAGGACACCAAAATGTGCTTATTTCCTAGGGTTTATTCCAACAATTTCATTAACAAAATGCAAGTAAAATAATGTAACCATTCAAGTAATGGAAGGATTGCATAAATTCACTTACATTTACAATGCATTCATCAAGCCAAACCCTAATTGTAAACCTTCCACCAAGAAAAATTCCAAAAATCACCAAAAAGAGCCTCCTTCAACAAGTGCGCACTAGTATTTCAGCGAAAAACCCTAAAGGAGGGTGCAAATTTCAGACCTCACAAAAGTGTGAGTGAAATATGATTTCTAAAAGAGAGTTTTAGCTCTCTTACTTATACCATACTAATGACCTTAATTTAAATTTAGGTCACAAAAGGCCGACAAGGCTAAAAATACATAATAATATTGTTTTTACATTAAATGTCATGATAAGACCCTAAATCAAGCATAAATGAAGACGTCATGCCCTTTTAGGGTGACGTTATCCCCTTTTAGGGAAATGTTGGCCTCCTAGAGAAAAATGTTAGGCCCCCTTGGGCCTCTGGAAGCTGCCACACATGCCACAAATTCCACAACTGCCTCCCAAAACCTCCACAAGCACTGGATGATGTCATGAGTGTCCTGGGTGACGTGATGGGCCTTCCAAGGCCAACGTCCTGGTGGAAAGGGCACAATCCCCTTGGGTACAGACCTGCTAAGTTGCCTCTGGTGGAACTTCCTCCTCTTCTCTAGTGAAAACCCTCTGATCTGTCTCTACCCCCTATTGGGGTCTCAACATTCATCCGATGGGATTTTAACCTGATGGAGGTCTGAATTAATCATCTCCCCAGGTGGATTTCTCCATCTGGGTAATTGCCATCGGGTATGGTCCTAAAACATCAACAAATACACCCTCCATGGGCTCATAAGTCGTAGGGATCATAGCAATGTCAATCACATCTAATCATCAATTTTATTAAACATGTGCATAAAACCCCTTTTACCCGGACAAGTTCTCAAAGACATTATACTAATCTACAAGCCAAGTTTGGAGGAAGTGATAGGGCATCATATTGGGATAATTCTCACTGGATGTGGGATGTTTATGGGAGAAATCAAATCCAATCCATGTGAGTGGATGAGGTGGACAAGGGATGTTTGGGCTAGGGGTGCAGTGATAGCAGGGGAATGCATGTTTTACCTGTGGCTGCCTCTATAGAGGGTGAGCTGCACCTGTCATGGATGCAAATGTTTCCAAGCCCATTCATGCCTTTTGTATTTTACTTATTGCTTTTTATTTCAAGAAGATAATTAGGGGAAACTACCTTGGCATGGTGAGGAGGTGGAAATTTTACCCAAAACCACTTCACATAAATGTGAAGGCTGGCTCGTGATGATATCCCCTTTCTCTTAGTTATGCCACCAAGAGGCACTACCCTGTCATGGTAACCAACTTCTAGTAGTTTCATATCACTAGATTCCCATGGACCTAATAGGTTGGATCGTGATGAGACCCCTTATCCTCTGACTAGGTCTTGTTTTATTATTTTTTATGGGTCCCTATGTTTCTTGTTGAGAATCCTTTTACTGCTTTCTCAAGGATCCCTGGGTGAAGCATCTTGAGGTTCTGTTTTTAGGATTTTATCTTTTGTCGACTACTTTTACCCTCTGGGCCTTTATCCCCTTCTTCCTACAAGGTAAGGTACAACCCTTAAATATTTGGCCAACCCAATGCCCAAACCAATGTAATGGGATGGATGAGCAGGAGAAAGATGGAAAGTGGTAAGTATGGTGGGAGCGGACGATGGATTTTAATGAATCCCGCAGTGGCAACTCAAAACCCATGGGAACAAGCTTATTAGGGAATCCTGTCATCCCCCCCAGATATGGTCAAGTGGATAGGTATAATATCCAAGCACCCGTTAGAAACAAAAATAATTGAATGCACATATTCAAAGGTTTTGAGGATCAAAGTGACACATACCATGATACCCAGACTCATTACCTCATGGAGCAAGATCCATTTCTGCTATAGGACCAGGCCGAGGTGATGGATGTTGCTGCTGCTGACAAAGTGGAGGCACTAAAGAAAACAAAAGATGGGTCCTCCAGGTCCATTCTCAAGTCAATATGGCTCTCGATACTCCATGTCTAGGACCCATGGGACTTGAGACATAATCTCCTTAGTTATCCCTAAATTGGGGGATAACATATGGCTCCAATTCGGGGACATGTGCTCACCGTAGAGTGCATGATAACCTCAACATCTCTTGCATAACTTGTAACCTTCTTGATCTCAAAATAAAACTATTAACAATCATTTGGGGTGGTGATATCACCCCCAACTCATATATATATAAAAGAAAACAAGCATATATATAAATGTGAAAGCAAACTATTCTAGCATGAAATGAAAATGGTATATACAATGAATGAAAATTCCTACTCACATGTACTTACCTATTGGCTGAATGATAGGTGTAGTCAAACGACCCGTGAAGCCATCCTAGCAATGTCTCACAATACTTGCCTTTGTTCTTCATAATAAACCAAAACAATGACAATTTAAGAACAAAAATAACACAGGTTAGAGAATGCATCATATCATTAGAAACCATAAAGTCTAACTCATGGAGGCAGGTGGGAGGGATAAAATCATGCCAATTCATTCTGTGAGGAAATTTCTCAATCCACTTCAGGAAGGGATCATGAAAATTCAAAGGTTTAGAAAACTGACTCATAAGGTCTGAAAGATGGCTACCTAGGACTTCCTCATAATTTGAAATCCTAGAAGGGATTGACAAGGATCTAGAAGATGACTAAAAAATTCTGAAGGGAAGGTTGAAAGGCTGAGATGACAGACTTTTTCTTGAGGTATTCAAACTACGCTTGAACTATAGGGTTTTCCTCAGAGGTAACTCAATACTAAAGACATATTTCCCAACTACACCTTTAATGACACAACAAGGTAAAGTAATCGGGGGTGGCTGGGGAAAGCTGTCACAAGAGTCCTTCTTCAGAAAAATAATGTCCTCACTCCTATCAAGACTTGAGAATAATGGTGGTTGGTAATATTCTTCATGGAATGAATCTAAGTGCTCAGAGGTGTATTCATCAAAATCCTCATGGTATGACCGAAAATCATCAGGAAAATATGGGACTAGGTCAACCTTGGGTGTTTGGAAAGTATCAGTAATTATATCATCTCCTTGTTGCCATTGGTCAAAGTCAAAAGTAACATATCATGATAATTGTAAAGGAAACACTTGGAGATGACTCTCAATGTCATAAATGGGGTCCATATCATAACTAGCTACATCCCATTTACGTCTTCCAAAATACATGAACTCATCAATATCAACTATGTCATTATCTGTATCATAACACGAAGGATTCAAAACATCTAAGGGATCATCCATCTCCTCCTCTTTTCCCAAATTATAAAGTAGAGAATTATCAAAATTTTGGAGAGGAGGGTAACTTACTGTGTTTGTTTCTTCTTGTGCAATAGCTTCGAGGACTTGGGTGTCTTCAACATGCATCATTGTTTCATCCTCATGATTTGTTCCTACATCTTCAACTTTACAACAAGAAGGGTCTAACTTGCTCGAGGATTTATCTTCTCCTTCACTCTCTGAATCATGGTACAAGGTATCGTCAAAATCCCCAAAAGGGAAGCAACTAACCTCATCGTCTTCTTCTTGTGCTCGAGAAAAAGGCTTGTGGATGGTTTCATTGGAGGATGCAATGCACATCGATACTTCATAAATATTCTTCCTCTTAGCCTTTTGTTGATCTATGGTTTGTTCCACTCCTTTTTGGAAATCAACAGTGAAGTTCTCAAGGGAAACCAAACTTTCCATACTAAGAGTGCCTGAGGAAAAGAGGTGTCTTACCTCAGACAAGGAGATATTTTTCTCAATTGTTTCAACCATGTTGTGAGCTTCATTGAGAGTTCTTGGGCCCTTTATACTGAGGGGAAAACCTAGATGCACTAAAAGTGCATTGGTATAGATATGGACAATGTACTTGTCTTCAGGACGATGAATTTAAGGAATTTGATATGGCATGTCCTCAAACCTATCTTGGAAGTCTCTGAGAGTTTCATTCTCATTTTACTTTATATGCTCGAGTCTTTTTAGTAGCACTGAGATGTCTTCCAATTGTATACCCCATCTTCTGAAAAAGGTTTCTTCCAACTGTTCCATAGTTTTGATGCTAGTATTGGGGATATTGTCATACCACTCCCTAGCATTTCCATAAAGAGTGACAGAGAAGAGTTTCATCACCAAATATTCAACATCATCATTGATAGGATGGAGTTTAAAGAAACCCCAAAAATCACTCATGTGATAGTTGAATCTTTCCCCATCACTACCAATGAATATAGGGATCCATTTCTCGTACTTGGGGGACATTCATCGGGGGTATCCCAAGATTCTATTCATGTCTAGGGGTTTGAAATTTTCCGTGTCCAATCGATAATTCATGGTTGGATTCCTCATTAGTGGAGTCTCTAGATAATTTTCTTGAAATTATCAAAGAAATAAGGGAATCATCCTTAGTGGAGTCACTAGGTAAGATTGTAAGATAAAGATTCTCGAGGAAAGGATTACCGAAAAATGTCGTCTTTTGAGGAGAATTGACTCATTGTTTCCTGACAATGGTGCCAAAATGTTATCGCATAGTTTGTACTTTGAAGTATAAAGGGAAGGTAATGAAGACAAACTGACGCAATGTGAGACTATCTTATCACTGTCACCATAATAGGATGTCCCTTTCCATTTAGGGTGGTAGGCCCAGAGGAGACGTCCCCGGTGATCTGGGGTTTTGAGAAGGCAAAGGTTTAAGGCTAAGTAAAATTTCCCCCCTCACAAGTCACCACCGATTAGAAATTTCGGCTAAACAACCAATAAAGATAATACTAACTAGAAATGTACCTGCCTGGAACAAAGCAACACGAAACTATATATTTTCATGATCACTTGTTGGTTAGTACTTCATATAATTGGAGACTTTATGCAATAAAGCAATTGACTGATAATATTGATGAAGAAACTCAATGATGTATAGAAACAATTATCACAATATGTTACTTCACAATAAATGATTTTAAGAGGCTTCAAAATGAACAAGAATGATTTATCATCAATGTTACAATACCAACATTCATTAGAAGCAAAGACTACTATGCATTAGCCAATCTTTCAATTGCTTAAAGAGGCTCAAATGCTACAAAGTATAACTATAAATCAAATCTATAATGTCAGCAATAGGGTTAATAGGTTAGGGTTAGAAGGTATTAGTAGTTGTTCAAAGAGTTTGGAGGTTGTGATCAAAATACTCAAACAAGAAGTCTAAGACTAATGCATTCATAGGGAAAATGGAGTCAACAAGTAGCAACAATGGTTGAAGGAACAATATGATAATGGTAGGGCTAAAGAAAATAGAATTTAATGGTGAAGTGTTGGTAAGCCAAGGCTTCAACCATCAAACCCTAAGGGAAAACAACTTACTAAGGTGTAGGCAACCCTAGGCCTTAGCACGTTTTCCTCCTTCTTTAGCTTAATGACAAGGTAAAATCAGCTTGGATGGAGAACACAAGATAGGGTGTTGCAATGGCAAGGCCCTAGAAATGTCTCCAACACAAAAAAGGCTCCTTGGCATAACCTAGTAGGGAATTAAAATAAGGACATCAACATGTGCTTATTTCCTAGAGTTTATTCCAACAATTTCATTAACAAAATGTAAGTAAAATACTATAACCATTCAAGTAATGGAAGGATTGCATAAATTCACTTACATTTACCATGCATTCATCAAGCCAAACCCTAGTTGTAAACCTTCCACCAAGAAAAATGCCAAAAATCACCAAAAAGAGCCTCCTTCAACAAGTGCGCACTAGTATTTCAGCCAAAAACCCTAAAGGAGGGCGCAAATTTCAGACCTCACACAAGTGTGAGTGAAATATCATTTCTAAAAGAGAGTTGTAGCTCTCTTAATTATACCATACTAATGACCTTAATTTAAATTTAGGTCATAAAAGGTTGACAAGGCCAAAAATACGTAATAATATTGTTTTTACATTAAATGTCATGATAAAACCCTAAATCAAGCATAAATGAAGACATCATGCCATTTTAGGGTGACGTTAGCCCCTTTTAGGGAAACATTGTCCTCTTGGAGAAACACTTTAGTCCCCCTTGGGCCTCTGGAAGCTTCCACACGTGACACAACTGCCACAACTGCCTCCCAAAACCTCCACAAGCACTGGATGATGTCATGAGTGTCCTAAGTGACGTCATGGGCCTTCCAAGGCCAACGTCCTGGTGGAAAGGGCACAACCCCCCTGGGTACATGCTTTCTAAGCTGCCTTTGGTGGAATGTCCTCCTCTTCTCCGGTGCAAACCCTCTGATTTGTCTCTGCCCCCTACTGGGGTCTCAACATTCATCTGGTGGGATTTCAGCCCCATGGAGGTCCGAACTAATCATTTCCCCATGTGTACTTGTCCGTATGGGTACCTTCTATCGGGTATGGTCCTTAAACATAAAAAAAATTCCCTCCACGGGTTCATAAGTCACAAGGATCATAGCAATGTCAATCACATCTAATAATCAATTTTATTAAACATGTGCATAAAACCCCTTTTACTCGGACAAGTGCTCAAAGACATTATACTAATATGCAATCAAAGTTTGGAGGAAGTGACATGGCATCCTATTGGGCTAGTGCTCACTGTATGTGGGATGTTTCTGGGAGAAATCAAATCCAAGCCATGTGATTGGATGAGGTGGAAAAGGGATGTTTGGGAAAGGGGTGGAGTGACAGCAAGGAAATGCATGGATTACTTGTGGGTTCCTCTGTAGAGGGTGAGCTACACCTATCATGGATGCAAATGTTTACAAGCCCATTCATTCCTTTTGTCTTTTTCTTACTGATTTTTCTTTCAAGAATCTAATCAGGGGACATTGCCCTGGAGTGGTGACCAGTGGTGGAAAGTTTACCCACAAGCACTTCATGGAAATGAGAAGGATGGCTCATGATGAGACCCCCTTTCTCTTGGCTATGCCACCAAGAGACACTACCCTAGCATGGTAACTAGCTTCTAGTAGTGTCATATGGATAGATTCCCATAGACCTAATAGGCTGGCTCATGATGAGACCCCCTACCCTATGACTACGTTTTGTTTTATTATTTTTTATGGGTCCCTCTGTTTATTGCTGAGAAGCCTTTTACTACTTTCTCGTGGATCCCTAGGAGAGACATCTCGAGGTTTTATTTTTAGGATTTTATATTTTTCCAGCTGCTTTTACCCTCTAGGCATTTAACCCCTTATTCCCAAAAGGTAAGGTACAACCCTTAAATATTTGGCCAACCCAATGCCCAGACCAGTGTAATGGGATGGATGAGTGGGAGAAAGATGGAAAGTGGTAAGTATGGTGGGAGAAGAAAATGGATTTTCATGAATCCCCCAGTGGAAAATAAAAACATATGGGCACAATATTACTAGGTGTTGCCCCTTGACCAAGTTTTGAGGAAACATTGGTCGGGTTTGACCATTTTTGGGACTTTGACAGGCTGATCGAAGATGGAGCACCCAGGCGAAGTGGAGATCGCAAGATCTCACTTGTTTTGTGGACCCAAAAAGGGGTTCATTAGGGTTTTTGTATTAGGGTTTTGGGATGTCGGCCCATGGTGTTATCCATGTTTAGGCCTTGTTGTAAGGGATGTAAAAGTATATAAAGGAAATAATGTAATATAGAAAGCAGTGTGCTTAGTGCAAGCGATGTAAGAAGTAGATCTGGTTGGCTATGTGCCCCATATGTTGTAGGAGATTGGCTTAGTGAAAAATTACTAGTAAGGTTGGCTTAGTGCAATATATTAGAAGTTGCTTTGTGCAATCTAGTTGTGTAAAGGAAGGATTTGTGTGAATAGACTGTGTAGGAGATGGCTCTGTGCCTTGACCTAGTTTTCAGAAGGAGGATCTAGTATGCAACTCACAGATCTCCTGTCCTCTGTGGAGTGAGGCTCTGTGGCTTTGTGCACAAAAGTAGATGAATGTAAGAAGATTGAAGACTAATAAATAATAATAAGAAGAAGTTGGTGGACGTAGCCCCACACTGGGGTGAACCACGTATATCCTATGTCTTGATATGCTTTGTGCGATGTTGCTTATGTGGTTATTTTCTTAGTGTTGTTGATATGAATGCATATGATGTTGTAGCTGAGTGCTTAATGATGTGAATGAATGCCAGATATGAACTAATGCTATGTGCTAAGTAATGGAAAGTATCTGATCTGTATTGTTACTGCATTGATATGGATTAAGGGTTTAACTTGTGATGTGAATAAGGATCATAATCTAATGCATATTGTTGGCTAAGTTCTTTTTCAAGTAATGTAATCATAGATATGTGTCCCATATTGGTTGTAGACACTTGAGTCCTACAACCCCCCTGCCTCTACCTCAAGTGAGACTTCATTTTCTTTGCAGATGTTGCCGAAAGGGATGGTAGTTAGGGTTTTGTTGGTGCGTTGTTGAAGTGTTGAACCCTGGGTTTGCCCCTGTGCCAATAAATGGTTTTGTTGCTGGGACCTGAAACTGTGATTGTTGGGAACTAAAGAAAAATCTTTTTGCGTTGATCTATTGCTATAGTGCGCAGTATTCTACTTGACTTACGAAGCTCTGTGCTAAGAAAGAAACCGGATCTGAGAGAAGGAGGTAAGATATTAAAGCTTTGTGCTCTGGTAAAGGTAATATAAGTGGAAAATTTTGCTTTGAAAGTATGAATCTGGGTATGTTTGATAGATTTTTTTCTAACCTGAATGTTAGGGCATAGTTAGAAGAAAGAGTTGATATGAATAAATTTTATAAAAATAGAGAAAAATATGTTATTCCTATGCATAGAAAGAATTGTTGGACTAATAAGTGGATGCAGAAACCTAGAAAGAATTTTTGTAGGGTGTAGGTACAACAATGTGATCCTAGTGCATAATACAAGAGAGGTTGGGGATCGTTTAAAAGAAAGAGAGGAGTGACACTGTATTACAATTGTAGGAGAATGGGACATCTTGCTAAAGAATGCCCTGGTATAGGTCCTATTTGTCTTTGTTGTAAGACTATTGGTCATGAGGTTGAGGATTTTCCAAGAATGATTACTAAAGTTAAAAAGATGAATAAGAGACAAGAAAACTATAAATACACTAGTACATATTGTAAAAATTCCGACGTTTTGTTTGCGGCGTTATGGACAAAATTGTCCATATTGTTGCAAAATAGAGAAAAATTATAAAAAAAAAAATTCATGTTGCCCGATAACGTCAGTCTTGCCACGTTGACGTATCTCTTGCCATGTTAACGTCTCTCTTGCCACATTTTCCACCGGAATGTCTCTCTTGCCACGTTTGTGACATAGACGTCGTTCTTGCCACATTTGTGAATATTGATGTCTCAATTGCGACGTTTTGCAACGTCTCTCTTGCCACGTTTTCCACCAGAATGTCCCTCTTGCCATGTTTGTGACATAGACGTCGTTCTTTCCACATTTGTGAAGATATATGTCGCAATTGCAATGTTTTGGAAACTAGGTTTTCCCCTCCAACTGTCACCTTAGTATGTTCACCAAGTCAAAATACCAACGGTCACTTAGGACTTTTTTACGTCGGAATTGCGACGTTACAAAATCTATAAATATGTTGCATTTGACGAATGTTGCGACAAATTTGCTATAATAACGACGCTTCAAAAAGGGTTTGCGGGTCTTCTCGGTGAAAAAAAAATAGATATTTGTTTCAGTATAAGTCTGTGGGGAAGAATGTCAGAAAACATTAGAGTTGGGAAAATAATTAAAGAGGGTGAAAAGGGTGATGGTAAATGTTATTGCCCTTGCAAAAATTGTCCTACTAGACGTCCCGAAAGAGTTTTAATAGCAACAACTACAAAACATTGTAGAAAATATGGGCACATGGACGGGGGATCAAATGAATATCGTCCGATGGTATATACATTCATTATCTGTTTTAATATTTATTATATTCTCAAAT